>OX393551.1:66832405-66842405 GCA_947650365.1 Chamaelirium japonicum | reverse complement strand
ACCCATCCCTCTCTCTCTCTCTCTCTCTATATATATATATATATATATATATATATATATAGAGAGAGAGAGAGAGAGAGAGAGAGAGATGAATGTTACGGTGAGGTGTGAGCCCACGGAAAAAAGTGAGCTCCCCATGGCCACCCTACAAGTTTTGGAATTTGTTGAAATTTGGTGGGTGTGTTGTCTAGGGTAAGATGATCATGCTTACCAAATTTCAATAAATTCCGAACCTTCTAGGTTCAGAAATCAAATCCCATGGTAATTGATGCATTCTGGAATCATCTGTCTTTAAGAAACACCACATCAGTTTTGCTCCATCTCTATCGTGATCCTTGATACTGTCTTTCCACCAATCTTTAATAGTTTCCACCTTTTTAATCTAGATGGGTTATGGTGTTTGCTTCATCACATCATTGAATATGGGAATTAAAGTCCAGAGTGCTCCTTTTCAGTAGGCGTATTTCTGTCATGAAGCCATCACCAACCAGTCGTGTGGAAACTTTTTATCTTTGTTGGTGAGGGGAAAGTAGCTTATTGTTATACATTTTACTGTTGTTAGTTGTTACCATCCTGCCCCAAAAAATGTCCTACAATTGGAAGTATTACGTTGATCGATAAGTAAATAACTCTTGTTAGGTTTAGCTGCCCTATATTTAAAAGCATTGTTGCTTTTAAATATATGCCATCTACTTCATTTGAGTTTTTAACTCTCTTTCTTAAAAAGAGGCTTGTTCAAAAGGATTTCTTGTTTGGATGAGCATGAATGGGTAGGGTTAGAAATATATACATCAAAGGAGGCTTGGAGAAAAAGCCTTGACAGAGTAGATGATGAAGAAGGATTTGTAAAGCTAATCTAAATAGATGGACTCTGGTTTTTGTTGAAATGGTTAGGGATACATATGAGAGAGAGAGAGAGAGAGAGAGAGAGAGAGAGAGAGAGAGAGAGAGAGAGAGAGAGAGAGAGAGAGAGAGAGAGAGAGAGAGAGAGAGAGAGATGGTGGTGGTCATCCAATCATGAACTTCAAAAGTTTTTGTTGGATGACCCTCTTGCTAAGTTGCCTTGGTTAGGTATTTGGTACCAATCATACATGATTGATGGCAGATTGACGGACCTGTAAAAATATCTTGTCAATCATCCTTATAGTCGGCCCCATCCCAGATAGGATAACATTTGGATTATGTTTGATGTATAGATGACATTCTACAAGAAGCCATGATCTCTGCGTTTGGGCTTAGCTTAAACTCTTGCCATTATACTAGATACTTTTATTTAGCTATATCAAATTTGTTAGTGATAGTTACTTCATCGGCGTATTGTGTATGGAGCTATCTACCCCCGTATACTTCAAAAATCTTTTTTTCATGCCAGATCACTGATGCATTCTCTTTGGCCATGATGGTGTGCAGAGCGTGGCTTACGACCGGTCCAGCGCGCCCAGGGATTGCCGGGTGTCAGCATGGTTCAAGGCGCCCGGAGGCGACGACCCATCTGATGGAGCCACGAAGATGATCCGCCTGGCGGAGTTCTCTTACGATCTCGAGAAGAGCAACGCGCAGACCTTCAACATCGAGTCTGCGGACCCGGGGGTTGTCAACATGGTCCGGTTCGACTTCACCTCCAACCACGGTAGCTCCGTCCTAACATGCATCTACCGCTTCAGGGTGCATGGCTACGAGCCCAGCTCGGCCGCAGCGATGTCTATGGGGGCCTGAGACTTGGAGCTCATGTTTTCTTTGTTGTTCACTTTGATCTCTCTCTCTCTCTCTCTCTCTCTCTCTCTCTCTCTCTCTGGGTAGGTAGTGTATTCGAATGACTCATTCTCTCTTAGGGTAGGTAGTTTATTCGAATGAACCCTCCTTGTGTTGTTTGTGATATAATAGTGTAGGGAGTAGTGCTGGTGGAATGGAGGAATCTTTGTGGAGAGATAATGGTGTAGCAGCTGGCATCCACTCGATTAAGATGAAACTTGGGTTGGTTGAGCCATCCTTGTTGTTTCTGGTGATCCAAAGGGGGGTGGGGGTGCCCATTAGTGAACCTAATCTGAGTTGTATTTTAGTGGATGTTCTCTGTATCGTGTAATCCAAAGGAGGAAGGAATCTAAATTTTGTTGTCAATCCAATGCTTTGTATGCCCCACCCCCTTCTTTGATGGAATAAGCGTTTTTGGATTATTTGCGCAATCTGAAGTCATGTCCTATCATGCAGGTCAGTGTTTAAAAAACCGGGTCGACGGTCGGAGCCGTTGGACCGGCGTCGGACACTATTTTGGCTTGTTTTATATTTGATCTGTGTGGTGTGTGGCTGCTATGCGGTAAGGTCTCCCCATCGAAGTTGCTCTCCCTACTGAGAGACATGTGCCTTGTGCGTAGCAGTGTTTTTAAAACCGGACTGGAAGGTTAACCGATAAGGCATCTGGTTCGGTACAACTCGGTTCAAACCGGTGGTTCAACTGTTTAAACTGCATGAAAATATTTTTTTTTAAATAGATATTTATTAAATTCTTCAATGGCAAGGTTTGTTTCGGGTTAACATATAAATCGGTTTATTCAAAGATCAAACCGAAACATGTTCCGATTCTGATCCAAACCGGTTGAACCGCACGATCCGATCCGATCCGGTTTTCAAAACACTAGCGCACGTAGAGCATTGATTGGCTTGGAACGGTACTTGGAGAGAAAAATTGACGGCCGGAATTACGACTGGCCAGTGGCATTACACCACATAGCCACATAAGGGATAAGGGGGTAATTTGAGGGGACTAAGGAGATAATTAGTATTGTGGTTGTGGCATATGTGATGCAATGTCACTGACCGGTCGTAATTTCTGTTGTCAAAATCGATCAAGTTTTTTTTTTTTTTTAAATAATTGGAGATTTTCTTCCTAATGCGATTTTGTTCCCTGCCAGTGATAGCTTGCGTATCAGCACCAGGAAGAAATCATCACCTTGAAGTGGTAGCATGGGCCCCCACTGAATAAACTATTTACCAAACATCTTAATGTGTGGGCCCCACACCTCTAAGCCATCCATTATCGCCACATCACCGGGTTCAGGCCCCACAAGACACCTGATCACGACCGTCCCTTTGCTGGGTTCAACGGGAGGCTTCAATCGTGCCACATCAGGTTGGACAATAAAAAAAAAAGAGAAGAATCGTGCCACATCAGGTTGGACAATAAAAAAAAAAAAGAGAAGCAGCTAAAAACATGTTGGATAAGTGGCACTTGTTTGAATTGTATGTGCAACATAGTGTCAATTTTATAAGAAAGAACTTATTCGAAGTGGGATGAGTTGAAGTTGTAAGCATGTCGCATCGTATGACGACAAACGTCGGCGAGTTTGTTGGGAGTTTTTATCCAAACCCAGGCTGGACGAATATCGAACGCGGCTCTAGTTGATGACTTGAGTGAGGAGTTGATAGCAACAAGGGAACAAACTTCCACCATGGGAGCAAAAGCAAAGTTTTTTTTTTTTTTTTGGCTGGAACTCAATGCAGTTTTTTTTTTTTTTAATTTATCCTTATTCAGTGGCGGATCCGGAATTTTCTCGTAAGAGGGCATAAACATTTAAAAGTAACTAATGCCGATACCTTTCAATCAGAGGCTTTGACTTGTGACATGATGACGTCCCTGTCCTTCCTTCGCACATGTAGCAAAGAGCCGGTTAGAGTTTTGCCTCGAGTGGATGAGGATTTCGGTCCGTGAAGTCTTTCAAAAAATTTGGGGCTATAATTGACTGACTCGGCCAAGTCGCACGGATCGTGAATAGCAAGCTGGATCCTTGTTTTATTTTTTTGTAAACAGACCCCGATTCCCACTCGATTCTCATTCACTGGCCAAATTGTTTATAAATGATAATTGTACCCTATTTTTATACCCCACATCCTAAGTCAAGCCCTAATTAAAATAGGGTTGAAGTTGTGAATGACATGAAGCTTGATCGGAGTTAGTAGAGCTTTGTCCACATGGGTTTGTTTTAGTTTTTCCTTCAATGTTTCAAACCAACTTCTTTATAGTTGGAGACTCTCTCTCTCTCTCTCTCTCTCTCTCTCTCTCCTCTCTCCTCTCTCTCTCCTCTCTCCTCTCTCTCTCTCTCTATGTGTGTGTGTGTGTGTGTGTGTGTGTGACATATGAATCTCATTTTCCCCTTTCATCTCTCTTTTTCTATGGCCAAGCAATAGTCATTGTAAGGTGAAGTATTAAAAATGATGTTGATTATGAGTTGAAGCTACAAGATACACATGAAAATTGAAAAAGAAGGAGCAAGATACAAACATTAATAAGGGTATGTTCAAGAGGGGTGAGGGGGGTTTAACTGGGATGTCATCAAGCGAGTGACCATTTTAATTGTTGAGGTATATTCAGGAGGAATGGTGGATTTAACTAGGACTAAAGTAGATCTCTCTCTCTCTCTCTCCTCTCTCTCTCTCTCTCTCTCTCTCTCTCTCTCTCTCTCTCTCTCTCTCTCTCTCTCTCTCTCTCTCTCTCTCCTTGTTCAGCTATAAGGAACCGACTTTGTTATTCATCCGCGATCAAAGGAGAAATTCAGTGCATGGATCATACAATCGTCTACGAGAAATACATTTCATCGCTTCCGCTTATTGTAGATCCAATCTAGATGTATTCCTTGGCTCGTTTAGGATTTCATGGTGAAATTCTTACATTGGTATCAGAGCATGGCTCGTTTATTATTTTTTTTTGGGTTAAATCGTCATCGAAGTTGGTAGGCTTGGCAGCGTTGCATCCTAGGGTGGCGGGTGCTGTGCAAGACTACTCGTGCGATGCAACATCATCGTCCTGCGAATCTCACTGACCGGCTAGCTGTGCGAATTGACAGTGGTGTGCTTGGTCCCCATGGCGACCGACTGTGTCGTGTGTAACATAGGGCTGCCGCAGCCAGCCGGTATGTCGTGCGCCGTACCGGTCGGGATGCCGCACGCCGTGCGGTGCGGACCGACGCTACATGTAGTGATGGCCGTCCTCTTCCCACCGATTGGGCAAAGGGTTGACGGGTTTTTTCCAGGAGATTGGGTTTTAAGATTTTTGGTTTTAACCCTTAAACTCATTTAAATTATAGTTCTGCCCCTCCCCATTAATTTAACCAGATCCAAGTGTTAAGGTATTGTGTGTGGGTTGACCAGGGACCCAATTGTGGTTTGCACATATGGATATGTTTTTCTACAGGTTACAAAGTAGTTCAATGGAGTTTACTGCCAGCTAAATTTTTGTAGTTCTTAGGGACTTGTTTATACAGTGCTTCAATGTTGTAACTCATGGACTGTAATAAAGGGACTCTGAACTGTGGTTTTTTGTAATTGTTTATATTATGTGATTGTGGGATACTGGCCTGGTTGAGCCCTAAAGTCCAAATTAACTTATTGGCATAGTTTACTTTATACCAACATTTATCTGCTATTATATGAATTAATTGCAATGTATATTTTTTAAATGCTTGAATATGTTCATCACAATATAAAGTGTTTCCGTTGAAAGTGTCTCATGAGTAGCCAAAGCATTCTAGGCCAACTTCGACGAGTGATTCAGAAAGTATGCATTATGAAATATATTGAATCACATAAATATTGTAATTGTGATAGCAACATTCTAATTATGTGATGCTGGAAGTTATTCTGTCTCACATCATGTAATTAGGATCATAGACAGTCCTTAGGCCCACATGTATGTGATTGTCTGTCTATTTCGCCGCGTGACTCTGACCCTATCAAGAAACTTTCATGTTTCTAAAATAATTCAATGGAATTCCTGTAGATTACGATATTTACCCAAATGGAAGTTCGAGTTTCACTGCCTGACTGTAACGTAGGTTAATGGACAATTAAATATTTATTGGCTTGTATAATGTAATCATTGATGTCTTTTTTAGCTATGTTGCTCTTCCTATTCTCGACTTCACCACTGGTATTACATGGCTACTATGATATTGACTAGTTGGGGATCCGACTACTCGCCGCCCGACTACTGACTAATGCCTGTTACTTGGAGATTCTCTCATCTAATGGCATAACAAGAAGTAGGAGGTTGTCTCTCTCTAGTACTGAGGCAGAGTTTCGAGCCATTTTCTCTACCACCAAGGAAATCATTCACCTACGGTGTCTCATTGGATCTAAGAGTTAAGATTTCTGGGCCTACAACTCTTCATTGTGATAATCAGAGTGACATACAAATTGCTAGCAACCCGATTTTTTATGAGAGGACAAAGCACGTCAAACTCGATTGCTGCTTCTACCGAGAGCAGTATGAAGCCCGAACTATCTCTCTCTGGGGAGTATCACTGGCTTCTATTTGAAGTCACCCTAGCTTCACGCTTCCAATTTCTACTTAGCAAAATTATGCATGGTGCATGATCCACCTTGTGTTTGAGTGTGTGTGTGTGTGTGTGTGGGGGGGGGGGGGGGGGGGGGGGGGTTGAGGGTTTAAGATACTTGTATTTATTAGAATATACATCAATATTCCATTGTTTATGGGAATCATACCACTTTCCTATGTACTGGGCCCTTCCCCTAATTGGAGAAGTCTCTCTCTCTCTCTCTCTCTCTCTCTCTCTCTCTCTCTCATTGAGAGAAGCCATTTCCTCGACGTTTAATACTCTTATTTGTTCGGAAGGTGGCCGGGTCCAATCTTCGACTCCTATATGGTGGATGGGTGCCTCTCTGATCTACCAAGCTTTGTATAGTCATACCATACATTCCACCTCCATTTATTCTCTCAAGTTCAAATGAACCCAAACTTCTGCATGGAATGTGGTCATCGTGAAGTTATGGAAGTTGGGCAAAAGCCGAGCCATTTTCTCATCTTCATCCAATACAGTCTCTGGTTTTTTTTTCCCCAATATTTGTCCAACTAATTAGGCCTAATTAGTAATTATATGAGAATGGACCCCTTGCTGTTTGCGACTAGGGGTACAACTTGGATCCGGTAAAGCTGAGAACCGATCCAACCTGATCTGAATGGATTGGGTTGGTTTGGATATATTTTTGCCAAATGGATTGGCTCGGTTCTAAGTTTTGTGAACACAACTAAATTCGTGTTGGTTCCGGGTTAGGGCTCGGATAGACCCAACCCATCCCAAGAACGGAACTTTTATAAATAAATAAATAAATAAATAAATAAATATATATATATATATATATATATATATATATATATATATATATATATATATATATATATATATATATATATATATATATATAGAGAGAGAGAGGAGAGAGAGAGGAGAGTGAGAGAAGAGAGAGAGAGAGAGAGAGAGAGAGAGAGAGAGCTGCCGGCCTATTTTTTATTTGAGCAGGCACTATCAATCGTTCGATTGGCGAAGAGTAAACGGTTCAGATCGTGCTGTATTACAGCACACTGTACTACAGTTGTAATACAGCTGCGTTCCACGCCGACCTCCCCGACCTCCACCCCCGGTGTCGGCAAAACCCCGATCGGAGGGAGAAGCCAGGCCTCTGACGCCTGATCTCACGACCGCCAGCAGCCCGGCAGCCCCCTTCTCCTCCACCTCCGGCGTCGCGCTCATCCCCGACCAACCTCGTCGAAGGTGGCTGCCGGCGAGGAAGGAGGAGATCAGAGGGGGAAGGGGGAGGTTGGGGCTGGATCGGCGCCGGAGGGGGAGAGGAAGGGGCTGCCGGAGTGGAGGTTGGTCGGGATGAGCGCGACGCCGGAGGTGGAGGAGAAGGGGGCTGCCGGGTGGTCGTGGGCAGCAGCAAACCGAGGTCGGGGAGGTTGGGGCTGGATCCGCGCCGGATGGGGAGGAGGAGGCTGCCGGTGGTCGGGCCCAGGGTCAGTGAACCAGGAAGTGAGAGAGAGAGAGAGAGAGAGAGAGAGAGAGAGAGAGAGAGAGAGAGGATGAGGGGGCCGGTGGTCGGGCCGGGGGTCAGCGAACCAGGAAGTGTGTGTGTGTG
The DNA here is from genome assembly GCA_947650365.1 of Chamaelirium japonicum. Lineage (NCBI taxonomy): Eukaryota > Viridiplantae > Streptophyta > Magnoliopsida > Liliales > Melanthiaceae > Chamaelirium > Chamaelirium japonicum. The sequence continues at coordinate 66,834,479 of OX393551.1, read as the reverse complement.
TGTGTGAGAGAGAGAGAGAGGAGAGAGAGAGAGAGAGAGAGAGAGAGAGAGAGGAGAGAGAGAGAGAGAGAGGGGCTGGTGGTTGGGAGCTGCCGGTGGCCGGAGCCAGAGGGGGCCGTTGGTCGGGGGCTGCCTGTGGCCGGATCCGGAGGGGGGCAAGACAGAGGGGATGAGGGTGACGACGTCGGGGTCGGGTTTGAGCTTCAGCGAGAGAGAGAGAGAGAGAGGGAATGAGCTGTGTGAGAGAGAGTAGTGGATATGAGCTGTTATTTTATTTTTTTTAAATTAACACGGACGGCTGCTGATTTGAATCGGATGGTTAGGAGGTGGCAGCTGAAATGGTCAAATAAGCTGTCAGCTCATACCCCGTTTTTTCTCTCTCTCTCTCTCTCTCTCTCTATATATATATATATATATATATATATATATATATATGGGGATATGGGGGGCTGGGAGCCCTGCACTCGAGGTGTAGCATTGTTGTTGCACCTCTCGCTTGTTTACCCCCCCTACAAGTTTTGGAATTTAATGAAATTTGGTGAGGGTGTTGTCTAGGGTAAGATGATCATCCTCACAAATTTTCATCAAATTCCAAAACTTCTAGGGGGTCAAATGGTCGAAGCAAAATCTGCAGATTTTAACGGTGACTCCGGACGGCTGCTTTTGTTTCGACCATTTGAACCCCCTAGAAGTTTTGGAATTTGATGAAAATTTGTGAGGATGATCATCTTACCCTAGAAAACACCGTCACCAAATTTCATCAAATTCCAAAACTTCTAGGATGGTCAAACAATGCCTGAGGTGCAGCAACGAAACTGCACCTCAGGTCCAGCATCCCTTTTCCCTATATATATATATATATATATATATATATATATATCTATATATATATATATATATATATATATATATATATATATATATATATATATATATATATATATATATATATATATATATATATATATATATATATATATAGAGAAACGGGATGCTGCCTATCAAAGCAGCGTTTTTGCTGCTTTGAGACATTGTTTGACCATCCTAGAAGTTTTGGAAATTGATGAAATTTGGTGAGGGTGTTGTCTAGGGTAAGATGATCATCCTCACAAATTTTCATCAAATTCCAAAACTTCTAAGAGGGTCAAATGGTCGAAGCAAAATGCTGCAGATTTTAACGGTGACTGCAGACGACTGATTTTGCTTCAACCATTTGAACCCCCTAGAAGTTTTGGAATTTGATGAAAATTTGTGAGGATGATCATCTTACTCTAGACAACACCCTCACCAAATTTCATCAAATTCCAAAACTTCTAGGATGGTCAAACAATGTTTCAAAGCAGCAAAAAATGCTACTTTGATAGGCAGCATCCCATTCCTCATATATATATATATATATATATATGAGGAATGGGATGCTGCCTATCAAAGCAGCGTTTTTGCTGCTTTGAGACATTGTTTGACCACCCTAGAAGTTTTGGAATTTGATGAAATTTGGTGAGGGTGTTGTATAGGGTAAGATGATCATCCTCACAAATTTTCATCAAATTCCAAAACTTCTAAGAGGGTCAAATGGTCGAAGCAAAATGCTGCAGATTTTAACGGTGACTGCAGACGACTGATTTTGCTTTTACCATTTGAACCCCCTAGAAGTTTTGGAATTTGATGAAAATTTGTGAGGATGATCATCTTACCCTAGGCAACACCCTCACCAAATTTTATCAAATTCTAAAACTTCTAGGATGGTCAAACAATGTCTTAAAACAGCAAAAAAATGCTGCTTTGATAGGCAGCATCCCATTCCTCTCTCTCTCTCTCTCTCTCTATATATATATATATATATATATAGAGAGAGAGAGAGAGAGAGAGAGAGAGAGAGAGAGGAGTGTTACGTTGTGCTGTGCACTGCCCCGTGAGAAAGTGCACTGTGAACCCCGACCGATTGGCAAAATAAGCCGTCCGCAGTCACCGTTTTTATTTTGACCATTTGATCCCCCAAGAAGTTTTGGAATTTAATGAAAATTAGTGAGGATGATCATCTTACCCTAGACAACACCCTCACCAAATTTCATCT
>OX393551.1:66808543-66831905 GCA_947650365.1 Chamaelirium japonicum | reverse complement strand
ACACTAGATCGCGTGTTGCCCTTCCCTAATTGGAGAAGTCTCTCTCTCTCTCTCTCTCTCTCTCTCTCTCTCTCTCTCTCTCTCTCTCTCTCTCTCTCTCTCTTATTGAGAGAAGCCATTTCCTCGACGTTTAATACTCTTATTTGTTCGGAAGGTGGCCGGGTCCAATCTTCGACCTCCTATATGGTGGATGGGTGCCTCTCTGATCTACCAAGCTTTGTATAGTCATACCATACATTCCACCTCCATTTATTTATTTTTTTTTTGGAGAAATCCCTCTCAGTGTATGAGGGGGGGTTCGGCCTAGACCCCTACCAGTTTATTAAAAGAAAGATCAGAAACAAGATACAACTACCACTCAAAAGAGGTTACACAAAATATTATCTAGTTGCTGAAGTTTCTGCCCCTGCAAGGCAACCTTCCACTGAAGCAGTCTCTCCTTAGCCAGATTCTTGACAGCTTCCGCATCCGAACTCTTCTGTCTGAAAATTCTGCAGTTCCGCTCCATCCAAATACTCCAGCACACAGCCATAACCACCAGATCCAGCTGTGTCGGAGTCTCTTCTTAATGCGCTTCTCCCTCCAGACAGTCCATAAGGAGAACACTGAACCTGGCGCACCTTTAATCTTCAGGCCTCTTCTTAGAGGATCCCAAATACTCTGGACAAAAGGGCAATGCAGAAACAGGTGGTTCACCTCTTCGCGTCCATGGCCGCAGAGGACACAGACAGCGTCTGTCACCTTCGGATTCCCACGACGGAGCAAGTTAGGCTTGGTCAGCAACTTCTTCTTAATCATCAGCCACATAAAAATCCGTATCTTGAGAGGCGCTCTGGTCTTCCACAAAGCTCGAGCCACAGGGCAAATCAACCCGCCCTTGTTAATGAAGTTATAGAAAGATTTCGTAGAAAAGGTGTTAGAGGGTGTCAGTCTCCAGGTTGTCTCATCCTCAGCATCTCCCAAAGAAATAAGTTGTAGCAGGTCCAACAATTCTCGAACTTGAAACTGGAGAAAGATCGGAATGTCCCTACGGAATTTCAGATCCCAGATGGTTAAGGAGTTGGAAACTTGGCATTGAGATCGCACCGACGCTTTCTTGTCCCAAGCTAGCTCGTAAAGGTCTGGATACCAATCTTTGAGCTGACCCTCAACTAGCCACCTATCCTCCCAGAACAAAGTGGACTTGCCATTCCTCACACGCAGCATAGTCCCACATTTGTAGATCTGACCTATCTTCTGGATACCCTTCCAAAATGGTGATATTTTCCCAGAGAGTCTACTCCTCACCTGATGCGGCCTGAATCTCTTGAAGTATCTCCCACGAATCACTGAGCTCAAGTGATCACCTTGATCGTTTTGAAGACGCCACCACCATTTGCCCAGAAGTGCCATGTTGTGATCCGCTAGATTGATGACGCCCAGCCCTCCTTCTTCTTTAGATTTGCAGACCACTCCCCACTTGGCCATATGATATGCTTTCACACTAGCATCCGCCCCATTCCACAGGAAGTTGCTTCTGATCGAGTCAATCTTGGCGATCACCCATTTGGGCATAAGGTAAAAAGAGAGATGATAGGACGGAATCATCGTGAGAACTGCGTTGATAAGAGTCAAAACGGCCTCCCAGCGAGAGGTGCCTGCCTTTCCACCCCGCTAGCCTGATATCCATTTTTTCAATCACTTTGAACCAGTCGCTTCTCTTAATTCTGTTGTCATTCAGAGGAAGACCAAGATATTTAGTGGGCAAAGAGTCTCTACGGCAATTCAGCACAGCAGCTAAGGAAGATGCAAGCTGATCATCGATCCCGAAATGGAAAAGAGAGGTCTTCGAAAAATTCACCTTCAGCCCGGAAACCAGCTCAAGAGAGTAGAGAAGGATCTTAAGGAGGCTGATCTGTTCCTTCTTCGCCGCGCAGAAAATAATAGTGTCATCCGCAAAATGGAGATTCGCAGTTCTCCATCTGGGGTCCCCGACACCAGTAATCAGACCTCTATTCTCCACTCTTCTCAGCATGGCATCGAACACATCCATAGCGAGGATGAAGAGGAATGTGGTCATCGTCAAGTTATGGAAGTTGGGCAAAAGCCGAGCCATTTTCTCATCTTCATCCCCATTAAGCTTCTCCAATACAGTCTCTGGTTTTTTTCCCCCCCAATATTTGTCCAACTAATGAGGCCTAATTAGTAATTATATGAGAATGGACCCCTTGCTGTTTGCGACTAGGGGTACAACTTCGATCCGGTAAAGCTGAGAACCGATCCAACCTGATCTGAATGGATTGGGTTGGTTTGGATATATTTTTGCCAAATGGATTGGCTCGGTTCTAAGTTTTGTGAACACAACTAATTCGTGTTGGTTCCGGGTTAGGGCTCGGATAGACCCAACCCATCCCAAGAACGGAACTTATATATATATATATATATATATATATATATATATATATATATATATATATATATATATATATATATATATATATATATATATATATATATATATATATAAATATATATATATATATATATATATATATATATATATATATATATATATATAGAGAGAGAGAGAGAGAGAGAGGTGAGCTGCCAGCCTATTTTTTATTTGAGCAGGCACTATCAACCGTTCGATTGGCGAAGAGTAAACGGTTCAGATCGTGCTGTATTACAGCACAGCTGTACTACAGTTGTAATACAGCTGTGTTCCACGCCGACCTCCCCGACCTCCAACCCACCTCCCCGACCTCCACCCCCGGTGTCGGCAAACCCCGATCGGAGGGAGAAGCCAGGCCTCCGACGCCTGATCTCGCGACCGCCAGTAGCCCGGCAGCCCCCTTCTCCTCTACCTCCGGCGTCGCGCTCATCCCCGACCAACCTCGTCGAAGGTGGCTGCCGGCGAGGAAGGAGGAGATCAGAGGGGGAAGGGGGAGGTTGGGGCTGGATCGGCGTCGGAGGGGGAGAGGAAGGGGCTGCCGGAGTGGAGGTTGGTCGGGGATGAGCGCGACGCCGGAGGTGGAGGAGAAGGGGGCTGCCGATGGTCGTGGCAGTAGCAAACTGAGGTCGGGGAGGTTGGGGCTGGATCCGCGCCGGAGGGGGAGGAGAAGGAGGCTGCCGGTGGTCGGGCCGGGGTCAACGAACCAGGAAGAGAGAGAGAGAGAGAGAGAGAGAGAGAGAGAGGAGAGAGAGAGAGAGAGAGAGAGAGAGAGAGAGGATGAGGGGGCCGGTGGTCGGGCCGGGGTCAGCGAACCAGGAAGTGTGTGTGTGTGTGTGTGTGAGAGAGAGAGAGAGAGAGAGAGAGAGAGAGAGAGAGAGAGAGAGAGAGAGAGAGCTGGTGGTTGGGGGCTGCCGGTGGCCGGAGCTAGAGGGGGCCGTTGGTCGGGGGCTGCCTGTGGCCGGATCTGGAGGGGGGCCGGTAGTCGGGGGCTGCCAGTGGACGGAGCTGGAGGGGTCCGGTGGTCGGAGGCACTGCCAGAGCCATAGGGGGCAAGACAGAGGGGATGAGGGTGACGACGTCGGGGTCGGGTTTGAGCTTCAGCGAGAGAGAGAGAGAGAGAGAGAGAGAGAGAGAGAGAGAGAGAGAGAGAGAGAGAGAGAATGAGATGTGTGAGAGAGAGTAGTGGATATGAGCTGTTATTTTATTTTTTTTTTAAATTAAAACGGACGGCTGCTGATTTGAATCGGATGGTTAGGAAGGTGGCAGCCGAAATGGTCAAATAAGCTGTCAGCTCATACCCCGTTTTCTCTCTCTCTCTCTCTCTCTTTATATATATATATATATATATATATATATATATATATATATATATATATATATATATATATATATATATATATATATATATATATATATATATATATATATATATATATATATATATATATATATATATATATATATATATATATATATATATATATATATATATATATATATATATATATGGGGATATGGGGGCGGGGAGCCTGCACCCGAGGTGTAGCATCGTTGTTGCACCTCTCGCTTGTTTACCCCCCTACAAGTTTTGGAATTTGATGAAATTTGGTGAGGGTGTTTTCTAGGATAAGATGATCATCCTCACAAATTTTCATCAAATTCCAAAACTTCTAGGAGGGTCAAATGGTCGAAGCAAAATCTGTAGATTTTAACGGTGACTGCGGATGGCTGCTTTTGTTTCGACCATTTGAACCCCCTAGAAGTTTTGGAATTTGATGAAAATTTGTGAGGATGATCATCTTACCCTAGAAAACACCGTCACCAAATTTCATCAAATTCCAAAACTTCTAGGATGGTCAAACAATGCCTGAGGTGCAGCAACGAAACTGCACCTCAGATCCAACATCCCTTTTCCCTATATATATATATATATATATATATATATATATATATATATATATATATAGAGAGAGAGAGAGAGAGAGAGAGAGAGAGAGAGAGAGAGAGGAGTGTTACGTTGCGCTGTGCACTGCCCCGTGAGAAAGTGCACTGTGAACCCCGACCGATTGGCAAAATAAGCTGTCCGCAGTCACCATTTTTATTTTGACCATTTGATCCCCCAAGAAGTTTTGGAATTCAATGAAATTGGTGAGGATGATCATCTTACCCTAGACAACACCCTCACCAAATTTCATCTAATTCCAAAACTTTTCGGGAGGTAAACAAGCGTGAGGTGCAGCGTCGTTGTTGCACCTAAGGTGCAGGCTCCCCGCCCCCTATATATATACTAGTGTATGCCCGTGCCTGTCGGCACTGTAGCGGGTCGTCTTCGGCGGCAACACATCTGTCGACATTGCAGCGGGCTGCCTTCGGCAGCAACACACCTGAACACCTTCAGCAACAAAATACTTTCGACGACAACACCGGCATTCATAAGGACAATCCATTTCCTCGCCCGTGCCGATTGGCACGAAGCGGGCTCCTTCGGCTCGACCAACTCCCCCTTCCCCCTATAATCGATCAATCACAACTGTTTCTATTCGAACGGATTCCTTGAAATCAACTCGATGGTTTGTGACAGTAGAAATTTCAGCAGTCGGGTTTATAGCCGTTGTTGCGAACAACGATCACGGGATGAACGGTCAGGTTTAGTGCAGTTTAAATGGACCGAAATTTTAATGTTTAGTGCAGTTTAAATGGGTCAGATTTGAAACCAAGGGGAGAGAGTTGGCTGACGGGGAAATAGAGATTGTGCATTATTTTTGAATGAATGGTTAGATCTATTCGATTCATTTTTGTCCAGTCAGCTTGTCCTAGTCAGCTTCCATTTTGTCTAGTCAGCACAAAACCGACGTGCCATGTTTTATACTAGTGCATGCCTGTGCCTGTCGGCACTGCAGCGGGCCGCCTTCAGTAGCAACCCATCTATTGGCACTGCAGTGGGCCGCCTTTGGTGGCAACACACTTGAACGTCTTTGGCCACAAAACACTTTCAATGACAACACTTTTTGATGTATTTTGATTTGCATTCATCTATGGGTACAAATTATAAATGAAAGAGACAAAGTAAAACAACATCCCCAAATCATGCTTTCTATTAATTTGTGAAAAGACCCTTTCCATCTTTCTTGAATCTCATTGTCTTCTACCGGTATAGTTAACCTTCACTCTTGATGAACTAACTTGATATGTATCTATTATTATCTTTTCCTCGTCCTAGCTCATTTTTGTATTTATTTGTTTGGAGAGCCTAACTTATTATATAAGTAATCAAAAGTTATTTGCTAACTAGTTATTTGGTATTTGTAAATAATCTTTAGAGTACTCTATGCCATTTGTTTTCTTCCATTTCTTGAATCATGACAATTTTTACTTGACATCGTTTTGGACCTTATCATTTCACTAGTCACCTCCTACTAGGTTACATATAAGTTTGTTCTTAGATTCTTCAAAATTTCTAGTAATTCATCTTAATACAATTTTTATCTAATCACGCATTACATTTGTTGTATATGTAAGATCCAATGACCCTTCTTTACCAACATCTATTTAAATGATGCCTTATTATACGTTTTAAATTTCACCACCTTATTCCTGGTTTATTGTATTTTTATTTGTTTTTTCTCTCTTTAAATGTATCTATCCATAACTACTAAATCATATTCTATGGTCAAATTTCTCTTGGTGGTGTTTGATAAGCTTTCTCTTTTTTTGTCTTAAGATAAAATCTATTTGTGACACATTTGATTTTCTCTTAAAAGATCATCTCTTCTCTCAAAGTAAGTATTAGCTATAATTAGATTGTAGCCTATCATGAACTCACTATCTCCAAATCTTCTCTGTTTATTCACCCCAGTATTCAACTACTTCTAACGATATTACCATTCAAATCACCACTTATAATATTCTTCTCCTCTGGAATTCCTTCAGTACTCATCCATCCATCTTTTTTGAAAACTACGTTTTTACCCTTTCAACCAATCTTACTTATGGCGGATTGATGCTAGTACATTACAAATATCCTTATGTAAATCCATCTTTATAACCAATCTATCACTTATTCTTTTTAAATCTCATAAATATTTTTTTTTAATTTTTTATCCTCCAATATCGTATAGATAACAATTGAAATCAGACTAAAACTATCAAAGTAAAAAAAAAAACTTCAACCATAGTATTGAAGTTTTGACTTTCCATTATACGTGGGTTCAAGGGGGTTAGGTGTTCAACGAGTGAAGGACCTGAGTAATACGCAAGAACCCACGAAGAATAAAAAGAATTTATATTTGATTTTTGAAGTAGAGAAGAGAGGAAATAAAAAGGAGTGAATAAGAGATTGATTTGAAAAGGGAAAGAAACAATAATTTCTCAAAATACTAAATACTAATTTTTTAAGATCTCAAATTTATAAATTATAAGATATAACATTTTCTCTCTTCTCTTGTCATAGTAATATGTACAGATTGCATCACATAAGCCAATATAAAGGTTAAGCAACACTACCCTTGAGGACTAGACTGCTAGGTTCTAATGACCTTAATACAACTAATAATGATCAGCATGCATAACTAATATGAAAAAAAGGGTTATTTTGACTTTGCCCCCCCATCAAAGGGTGAGCTGACAAAACAATTGGTTTTGGGGGGTAAAGTCTAATTAATGAAGATATGGGGGGTAAAGTCTAATTCAAGGTAAAATTTGGGGGGCAAAGTCAAAATAACCCCCCAAAAAAAAGAGGAGAAAGAATAATAATAGAAAAAGGTCAAAAGAAAAAATAAAGCAATGAAAAACACAAAAAATTCCGTTGCCGGGATTTGAACCCGGGTCTGCTGGGTGAAAGCCAGATATCCTAACCGGACTAGACGACAACGGACCACTGATGGGATTTGGAGCAATGATTGTTATATAGAACACAATATCCGGTCAGACTGAATCGTGCGAGGGAGAGGCAACACGACCCAACTTAATTTAACCAAATCACCCTGTGAAGTGAACCAACGATGCCGCCATTTTCTCTGACCCGAGAATTGTACGGAAAACAGTGCTCTAGATTTTAGGGTGGGATTCTAGGTGGGTTACGCCTATAATGGTACCAGTAGCATCTCTCTCTCTCTCTCTCTCTCTCTCTCTCTCTCTCTCTCTCTTACATCAGTCTCCTCTACTCCCCCCCTCTCTCTCTCTCTCTCTAGAGTTGGGAGGAGTTGAGATCCTGCTCTCGACTCTCTCCTCCCTTGGCATCTTCCTCTTGTTTCCTCTCTCCCAACCTCCCCCATGAACAGATTAGCATATCGCATCATCGAATATGACCTGCAAGGATGCCCATCTGGACCCATCTTTGCTTCCCTTCAGAACAAGGCCTCCACCCTCTAACATCAACTCCTTCTCACCCACCTCCCCCCCCCCCCTCCCAATCAGAACCAAGCTCACCAACTCCCTTATGCTGATTTGGAGCCTTTGGACCTCCACCCCCACTTCATTCCAGCCTCAGTTCTTGCTCTCCTCTCTCCCCTCTGTGGCCACTGATCTTCTGCAAGTGGGTTTGTCTGTCCGGATCAATCCTGCTGCTTTTGTTGGTCGTTTTGGAGATTAGGGTCGCAGCTGCATCTGGGTTTGGTTGCATTTTCAGTGATTTGATGGCTACCTTCTGCATTGATCTTCTGTTGCCCCGCCCGGGTGGATCCCTGCTGAGTCCGGCTCCATTGGATCCCATGCCGACCACCCTGTTCTCTTTCCCTTCTAATCACGATTATGCTCCATGTGTTTCAGAATCTTGATCGATTGGCAGTCTTTTGTATTGTCACTTCTCATAGTTGATTCTGGTGTTGCGTACTAAGTTTCAATTGGTGATCGAGCTCATAAGGATTCGGTAGGGGATGCGGCTCGCAGTTCTGTTTCTTGCGCTATGGGCAGGAATGGCCGGAGGAGTTTCGGATATAGATGCTCTCTTGCATTTCAAAGAAGGCTTCAAGGAAGACCCTGGCGGTCGAATCTTCGGTTCTTGGGATCCTAGCAATCTATCGGTATCCGATGGCTGCCCGCCTAACTGGATCGGGGTCCGGTGCAGTGGCACTCGCATTTCCTCCGTCATGCTGAATGGCGTAGGCTTGGTGGGAGAGATCAGATTCTCTGCTCTAGCTGGGATGCTGTCGCTTCGGAACTTATCTCTATCGGACAATCGTCTGGCGGGCACTCTTTCGCCCGAGGTGGCGGCCATCAGCTCCTTGGAATTCCTTGACCTGTCACACAATTCGTTTGTTGGGTCGTTGCCCGTTGAGTTGGCAAAGTTGGAGAATCTGGTCTATCTTAATCTGTCTTCGAATGGGTTCGGGGGTACGGTGCCGATAGCTCTTGCGAATCTAGCACGGTTGCAGTACTTTGATTTGCACGGCAACAGCCTTTCTGGTGATCTTGATGGCATTCTCGCCCAGCTGCGGAGTGCAGTCCATGTTGATCTGAGCCAGAACCAGTTTTCAGGATCACTCAAGTCGGTTTCAGACAATTCCACCATCGTCGCCTCGATGAAGCACCTAAATATTAGCGACAATGGGCTGTCCGGGGAGTTGTTTGGTGGAGAGCTGGTGCCTTTGTTTGTCAGTTTGGAGGTGTTTGATGCCAGTTTTAATCAGCTTACTGGGAACATCCCATCCTTCGATCTTGTAGTTTCCCTCAAGATTCTACGTCTCGGAAACAATCAGTTCTTTGGGTCGTTACCGGAGGCACTGCTCAAAGAAAGTTCAATGGTATTGGATGAGCTTGACCTTAGCTGCAATCGACTTACAGGTAATTGACATCAAGTTTCATTCTTTCTGCATTCTTAGTGTCTTCGACTCTCCCTTTTTGCTTCCTTGATCGGAATTAGAAGCTAAAATAAGGGTATTTCTCAAAATTCTATATGAAAAGAAGAGAGGAGGAGGAAGAAGAAGGGGGTTCATCTATGGATTCTCGGCGCGTCTTCCTCAGCTTCGATCTTGGTGGGCATTCTGATCTCTCGAGATCTTCTGGTATCCTTGGGATCTCTTGGGAGGGTTCTCTCTACTCTGTGTTGTGGTGTTCTGAGAGGGGGATCAAAGAGAGGGTTCGTAGGGTCCGACAAGCGGTGACCCATTACATATATTTCTCTTGATCGTGATAATCCAATGCTTGATTGCTGACGATACTTGTTGTTCGTTCTATTGTGGTGCATTGATTTCTCTATTTCCACAGGGTTTTAAACCTCGATCCGTAGCTAGATACTTCCAATTACACTCGGTGGATCGCCGTGGTGGGTGCGCAACTAGTGTAATTGGATGGGTTTTAGATCTCCCATGGGTTTACTTTTGCTCTCCTATTTAAGTGGAAAAAAAGGTGGCTTAGGGTTAGATCATAAACTATTGAGAGCGAGACGGAGGGAGAGCAAGGAGAGCCCGTCATTAGGGTTTCTTGCGGCGTGAAGAGAGAAGAGAGAGAAGAAGAAGAGAGGAGAAAAAAGAAGGGGGTTCGTCTATGGATTCTCGATGTGCCTACCTCGGCTTAGATCTCGGCAGGCGTTCTCATCTCTCGGGATTTTCCGGCATCCTTGGGATCTCTTGGGAGGCTTTTCTCTACTCCATGTTGTGGTGGTATGAGAGGGATCAAAGAGAGGGTTTGTAGTGTCCGACAAGCGGTGACCCATTACATGTTTCTCTTGATCATGATAATTCAATGCTTGATTGTCGGTGATACTTGTTCGTTCTATTGTGGTGCATTGATTTCTCTATTTCCACTGGCCTCCAAACCTCGATCTGGAGTGCGACACTTTCGATTACACTGTGGATCGCCGTGGTGGGTACGCAACTAGTGGGATCTACAGGGTTTCGACTCTCAGATCCCAACAAGTGGTATCAGAGCCTAAGGTTTAGTGTGAGGATTTGAGGTGGGTGGAGCAATGGCAGATGGAAGTTAAGAATTGATAGGTTCAATGGTATGGACTTCGGATTTGGAGGATGCAGATAGAGGACGTCTTATATCAGAAGGAACTCTATTTGCCTCTGGATGGTTTGGCGAGCAAGCCGGAGAAATGACTAAAAAGGAGCCTCAAACATCTCCGGTCATCTCTTTCACGACCTTTCCTCCTCGCAAGTGTGGCTTTGTTGAAATAGCGCCTTGATCTTCTCAGTTGATCTGGTGCCACACGAAGTGCGATCCCGTGTTCGAGATCAACTCGTGCCATCTCACAATCCAGACGTGATTTTCCCCATCTCCTTAGTGATCGACCTATGAGTCAACATCAACGCTGCAATCTAATCCCAAATTTCCTCTGGAGCCAGTCACGATCCTCTGATATGTGCTTCTTCCTTGGCTCCAGTGGTCTCGAGCTCAGCTGAACCTCCAAGATCTATATTGGCGTCGGGATTCCGGATACTCTACTATCCACGCAATCCCAATCGGCATTGACCACCCTCGCTTGTTTCGGATTCCACCATGTGCCGTCGTCATCGAGTTCAATTAAAGATCGTAGCCATTTTCGTTGATGTCAACGAAACCCTAATATTAAAGGGAAAAAGAGATGTGGCTCATCTCAACCGTCAGATTAATCTAACGGCCAATAATAGTGCTTTGAGGTAAGTCGAACTATCCAGCTTATGTTAAGCCATGAAAACAGACCCGACCCAAGTTGTAGGATTAGTTGGATTATCCGGCATCCTTAAGTGACGGACCCGACATGTCAGCCTTTTTTGACTGTTCGTGCCGATCATCATCTGGTCCTCCCTTGCAAAGGCCTTGCCACTGACTCCCGGTGCCTCGAGTCCGTCACAACCCGCAATGAAGCCGTCAACACCGTTGTTTCCTTCAACACGCCGCTCGACCGAGATTGTTACTCCTTGCGATCTGGTATGATCTCATGCTGCCCCATCCTCTCGAAGATTGTCTCAAGCCAGGACCTGTTTGGGACGAACCGACAGTCGATCTCGCGGATCAACTCAAGGCTTCTGTGATCTGCCGTGGTGGTGAAGCACAACCGTCCATCCACATCTTCACGTGCGGAACTTTATGTGCCTCCCACGATCTTCACCAGATTGTCCTTCGTCGTGTTCCTCTCACGTCAACTAGAGGCGTTGACTACATCAATCGCAATCCTTCTCTGATCACGAGATTTAGAGATCTTGTGCGATCATGCGCTCACTTTGCTGGTCGCGAGATCCCGCGAGATTTGCTCACACAATTTGGATCTTTATCCAACGATTGTCTCCCGCGTCCACCACCTCCTCTCGATGCACAGTAGCATGGAGAGGGCTTCACCTTCATTCCCCTTTCCTCAACGCCTTTGCAAGCTCTACTGCTTATTTGCTCGGCGGCGCCGTGAGCTTCTCCAAGATCGATCCAGATGCGACATCATATCCAGTGGTTTCTCAACATCTCATTGTTGGTGCTCACTTACGAGATCAACATCCCACGTGTTGCTCTCGTGTGATCAGATCTGTCGCACTGCAGATCAGCATCTTCTTCCTATTTGTTGTGGTCGAGGAAGCACATGTCCGCATCTCTGGTGCAATGTTCCAGGGCTTTTCCAATAGCCACCTCAACACTGTTGCAATCTCTCTCATGCAGCCATCTCGACCGTGAGACTTTGTAATGGTGTGTGATGCGTGACACCTACCTGTCCCTTCTCGACACAAGGGAGCTCCTCTACCCCAAGCACTATCTCCGATGGCGATCCATTACTCTAGCATCTTCTCGGCCGCATGCTAGACCCTCTGATCTTTTCCCCGGGTGTGCTCCGCTCGCCTATTCTTTGTCGTCTTTTCGTGGTGCGCTCCTCACGTCGGGCATTCGCCGTCTTCCCCGGGTGCGTTCTGCACACTGGGAGTTCGACCATTGTCTTCCCCAGGTGTGCTCCGCAGTTCGGGCATTTGCTGTATTTCCCGGGTGCGTTCAGCACGCCGGGAGCCCGACCATTGTCCTCCTCGAGTGCGCTCTGCACATTGGGAGTTTGTCCTATTCCCCAGGTGCACTCAATATACCAGGACCTTGGCACTCTCGCTGGCTATATGCCCCGGGTGCACTCAGCACGTCGTAGCCCGGCCCACTCTCGTCCTCCGTCTTCGTCGTCCGATTTTGCTTCAACTTGTCCCACGGCTTCGTCATCCGACTTCGCCTCGACTTGTCCCCCGGCCTCGTCATCCAGCTTCACCCTTGTCTCCTCTGCGTTGACTGCTACCACTGTCGGTTGCCTTCATCATCGCTTCATCTGTTTGGCATCGGACCACATCGACCCTTGCATGTTCCATGGTTGACACGCTTGCAGGTGGACCGGGTTCCCCGGTTGTCCTACGTGCATGACAATCGGGTTCCCAGGACAACTTGTTTACAGGTCGGCCTGACACTGTTTATTTACAAAAAGGAGATGTTGGATGTAATTTTTCGTTCGTTTGTATTTTTCTCTTTTTTATATTTGGCAAACTGATGTTAGCTTATACCCCACATCACAGAGAGAGAGAGAGAGAGAGAGAGAGAGAGAGAGAGAGAGAGAGAGAGAGAGAGAGAGAGAGAGAGAGAGAGAGAGAGAGAGAGAGAGAGAGAGAGAGAGAGAGAGAGAGAGAGAGAGAGAGAGAGAGAGAGAGAGAGAGAGAGAGAGAGAGAGAGAGAGAGAGAGGGTTGTTAGATTTAATCTTAGTATTAGTCCCATTAGGACTATGTAATTGTAATGTGTTCTCTCCGTATTTAAGGAAAGGTAGTGCTCGTGTAATATGGTAATCAATACAAGGAGTTTTCTCTTTGAAACCCTAACCTCTCTCTCCCTCTCTTGAAACAATCTTAACTCATGTACGTCCGGTTAGTTGCAAAATAGTAATCGCCTATTGTGGAGGCTATTAGTTTGCTTTTGCACAATATGCATAGGCATACGTAATACAATTAGATTAAGCAGCTCATTTGGTTTGGATCCTACAAGATCCGATCCCAATGATAGTATTTTAGATCCAGATTTCCAGATTGGAATTCAATTCTGAATTTTTATCAGATGGATGTTTAGGATTCAAATACAGGTTGTTCTGTGTCAAGGGCGACCATTTACCTTCCTATCTGGAATCAACATGGTACTACGGTACTAGTCCTGTTTAAAAGATTGTTTTCGTTGATCATCTTCAGTTTGATAGTGCTTAGTCCATCATAATTTGCGGATGCCATTTTCAATCCATTTGGCTTGCTTATTAACTTGTATAGTATTATTTGATTGATCTCTTCCAGGCATCTGAAGCTGATCTCCATTCTTCTTACTTAATGCAGGTCCAATTACAAGCATAACCTCTTCTACCCTGAAGAATCTCAACCTTTCCACCAATCAACTGTCAGGTTCTTTGCCTGCCAGGCTAGGGCGTTGCTCAGTTGTGGATTTGAAGAATAACAAGCTTTCTGGGAACTTGTCGACGATTCAGAGTTGGGGAAATTATGTGGAAGTTATAGATATAAGTTCAAACATAATAACTGGAATTTTGCCAAATGAAACATCTCAGTTCCTTAGGCTGATCTCGTTCAAGGCTTCGAACAACTTGTTAGCAGGAGAACTTCCTCTTGTTATAGGGACATATCCTGAACTAAATGTTATCGACCTTAGTTTCAACATGCTAAATGGGCCTCTACTTCCCAGCCTATTTACGTCATTAAGATTGAGCGATCTGAATCTTTCAGGAAACAGCTTTAGTGGACATATCCCAATTCCAGGCTCTCAGGGAGCCATATCCATATCCTCAGATGCTTCCTTCACCCCCCAAAATCGGAGTCTGGTCTCTCTTGATCTTTCAAATAACTCATTAAGTGGTTCATTGCCACCAGAAATTGGTACCATGACTGGACTGAAATTGCTGAATATTGGAAGGAACAATGTATCAGGGGAGATCCCAAAAGAAATTGCTATGCTCCCCTTGGTTTATCTTGATTTATCAAACAACCATTTTGAAGGCAGCATACCTGATCATCTTCCTGATACCCTTGTTGGATTCAATGTCTCGTATAACAATTTATCTGGTATTGTTCCTGGCAACTTGACGAGGTTTCCTGATTCATCATTTCATCCCGGAAATTCCCTGCTGATCTTTCCTCGTGTACCATCTTCAAATGGCCCCATCTTCCCTGATAGGGGAAAAGATGGTCATCACTTGAAATATGCAATTAGGTATGCACTGATTGCGGGTGTCGTCATTTGTGTTACCGTGATTATTGTATCAATATTAGTTTATTGTAGGATATCTAGTGGGAAAATCAGAAAGAATGATACTGATCAAAGGAAGTCTCCCATCCCTCAGTTTTTTGGACTTGGTAAAAGTGCAGACCTGCCTCCTGCTTCTTTGAGCTTTTCTCGAGATCAGTTGCTTCAATCCAGATCTGTATCTATGCCCCTTGAGCATGAAGATATCTCTTCGTCTGCCAGAGAACCTGCAGAACCTGAAATTCAAGAGCTATCCACAAAAGTGGGACAGTGTGATCATGAAAAGATCAGTACCTTTTCACCTAAGAATGAAGGGAAATCTTCCACGTCTCTCATTGTATCTCCCCCTCCTTCTAATGATCCATGTTTAGCCGAGCATGCTTCCAATATCAGTGTGTGCTCACCTGATAGACTAGCCGGTGATTTGCACCTCTTTGACAATCCATTTGTATTTACAGCCGAAGAACTTTCTCGGGCCCCTGCAGAAATTATTGGTAGAAGCTGCCATGGCACCTCCTATAAGGCGACACTTGATAGTGGGCATATGTTGACTGTGAAGTGGTTAAGAGAAGGCATTACAAAAGGTAAGAAGGAATTTGCTAGGGAAGCAAAAAAGCTTGCCAACATCAGGCATCCAAATATAGTTCTTTTAAGGGGATGTTATTGGGATCCAAAAGAACACGAGAGGCTTATCATATCAGACTATATAGACGCAGCATCTTTAACAGCCCACCTTTTTGGTATGTTTTGCCCTCTTTTCATATTGGCTAATTTGTCTATTTATCATATTTCTCTTTTACTTCCATTGTGAACATGCTTTCCTTCATTGAATTTAAGTTTTTAGTTATTCTTAAAATACACTCACATTTTTTGGTTAAAGTCATATGAACTTGGTAACTTCTACAAGAAATACGCATCATTGCTGAATACACTTCAGAGTACCTTATTTGATAGCTTAAACAAATTCTATTAACTTTTAGAATATCCATATAACTTTATTTTGTATTGCAATATTTATGAAAAAACTGATATATTTAACCATTTGCATTTAACCACCTGACGTTTAGTCACCTAATAATAATAAAACTCCATGAGTTAGTTTATCATAAATATTTAACAATGTCCTATCTAAAATGAACTACGTAAATGTCTTTGCTTAATTCGTGCTACCTATCAAAATGTATCATAATATCCTAATATATCAAGATTTTATCCTGGACACCTTATTGCAATAAAATTACATCTGATATAGGAGTTAGTTTACCAAGAATAATTAACAATGTTTTATCTAAAAAGAACTATGCAAATGCTTTCTTTTGCTTGTTCCTTGCTACCTATCGGAATGTCCCATACCAAGATTATATCTTACACATCTATGTGATAATGTAATGAAGATGCAATTTTTTTGCAATAAGATGTGTAATAAACTTGTATTAGGTATTTCATGCATCATACTTCAGTATTTTCTATGTAACAACCAGGGGATTTTCACAAATATCACATTTTATAGGGCAAGACTTAAAATGCTTAAGATTGTCACAAACCCAGACCCTTGGATACCCACCTCCTCACAAAACCGGCTTGTAAGGGGAGGTCCAAGGCGGGTATATAAGTAGTTCATCACCCGCTTCCATTACCGATGTGGTACTAATCCGTGTGAGGCATGATCATCTCAACACCTAAGCAACTCATCACCCTCTCCCATTACGACTAACCTAGGACTGGCAATTCTGGACCTGACACGGCAAACCCGAAATGAAGTTAGCGGGTCTGGGTCTTGGTTAAACGGGTTTGAGTTGTAAACAGGTCGACCCAGTAGACCCGTTTAATAAATTGGTCGGGTCCGGGTTTAGGGTCTGGACATGGTAGATGCGAGAAGATCTGTTTAAAATTCAACAAGTCGTGTCGGGTCGGGTCTATCTGCAATTCGATACTGTAGTATGTAGTACCAGCGGGTCTTATTGGGTCAGGTCGAGTCAAGTCGGATTGGGTCGGATCGGGTCAACTGAATAGACCCGTGTGGTAAACTGATCTAACTGGTCTTATCGGGTCTACCCATTTATAAGCGGGTCGGGTACGGGTTTAGGGTCTAGACACACCGGTTTCGGGTTTTAGATACAACCCGAAACTAGACACGACACGAACCCAACCCGACATGACCCATTGCCACCCCTAGACTTACCCGTGTGAGGCATGACCATCTCAACACCCCCCCTCACGCGGTCCTTTAGGAAATAGATAGTACTCTTATATGTACTTCTATAGATGAATTAGCTAGTCATCCTAATTGCTTCTTTGAAATATATATTTGGGTTGCATTTTTGTTAACGAGTTATATATATATGTAGGAGCGTGACTTTGTATTCCCATGCAAAGAAGGCCTCAATGTATGCTCCTCTATTACCATACATAGAGGTTTCCGAATTTGCTAATTTTTTGTGGATGTGATATCTATGTTAAGGTGATCATTCTCACAAAAAATCATCAAATTCTGAAACCTTTAAACATTTCAAATAAGCTCTTCAAATTATCGGTTGAAATGGACGACTGATAAAGCTTCTAATATTTTGATGGACCTAGATTTTTCAAAATTTGTTGATTTTTTGTGGATATGCTATTTATAGCAATATGATCACCCTCACCAAAAATCAGCAAATTCTGAAACCTCAAGATGTATCAAAATGATATAAGTTGTATCGTATGTCAATTTCAACCGTTAATTTGATGAGCTTATTTGAAATGCTTAGAAGTTTCCAAACTTGCTGATTTTTTGTGACGATGATCACCTTAACATATAAATCACATCCACAAAAAATTAGCAAATTTGGAAACCTCTATGTATGGTAATAGAGGAGCATACATTGAGGCCTTCTTTGCATGGGCATACAAAGTCATGCTCCACTCTCTCTCTCTCTCTCTCTCTCTATATATATATATATATATATATATATATATATATATATATATATATATATATATAATTTCGGTCAAAATTTCAAAATCTTGGCGAAATGGTGGAAATTTTTTGAAATAGTAAAAAAAGGGTATTTTGCTTTTAAGAAAAAAAATAAATTAAGTCTTTTATAGTTGTGCTTACATATTTACATGAATTGTTTGAAGAAAACACACACCAAACACATAGTAAGCTTATATAAACCATTATAACCAAGGTGGAATACCAATAAACTGAAGAAAAAAAAATGATAATCACCATATATTTATATAAATTTATATACATTTGCATTATTTACGTCACAAAGAAGACAAAATCACTCATCTTCACTCGTCTTCGTCTAACTAAACTCATCATCATCAACACTTGATGCACCATTGGAACCTCCGGCTGACGGACTAGGTTCATTGTAATTGCCATTGGCATCATGAACAAACTGCCCTGGCATCCAGCCTCTCCCAACTTGCTCCCGCAGGTACTCGATATCATCATTTGATTCTGAACGACCCCTGGTGGATGGAGTCTGAGTGCTTGTATGTTTGGACTAAGCGGACTCCTGGATTCATCCCTTCTTCTTCGGTAACCTAGTGGTCCGAATCTGAACTCCTTTGTATTCTCCACTCCTTAATAACGTTCGCATGGATACTATGACATTAGTCGGATCCTTCAAGCACTCTGCTACATCGGGGAAGTAGCCACAAGGTGTTGCTTTAGTCGTGTAACACCTCCACTTCCGATCTGTTTGCCATAATATGCAGATTAAGACTTCTACTTCTTTGCATCTAAGGGGAACCCATGTTGCCAACTTATACCGTGACCCCGAATCCCTGTGCGGGGAGGCTGGGATGTTATATGTAATAAAATTTAAAAGAGAACAATTAATCTTGATAAATCAGATAAGTATGATTATGATTTACTGATAACTTTTCTCATTTATCGGCGATAGGACACTGATTTCTAACAAGTAACAATAAGAACATCCAAAATTTCGATGGGTCCCCCACTAGGAAGCACAGATACTTCCCTATATGAACCGTAAACATTTCAGATACTTAGATACATGGATACACCTTGGATACATATCGAATACACATCCATACGTATCCTAATATTGTAATATAATTTTGTACTTGGATACTTTTTGGATACACCGTGGATACTCCTTGAATACTGCGTGGATACTCTTTGGACACAAGAGGGGTCACAGTATAATTATTTTTTACAAAAATAAAGTTTTTTTGCAATGTTGTAAACATTGTGATGTTTTGTGAATTTATATTTGATAAATGCTTTCCTCCCCGTCCTCCCTCTTCTTTTACTCTGTTCCGCTCACATGTTTCCTTAGCCGCCTCCCTGTTGCTATGTTGTTGTCGACCAGGTAACCGACTGTGAGCGCGAGCAACCATGATCATTATTTTGTCTATTTCTATATATTTTTTAATTACTTTATTCATTTAATTTTTTGTCTTATATATATATATATATATATATATATATATATATATGGGAATGCTTAGGTGCGGTCTGTGATCCGCAGCCGTCCGATGCACCACTCCGTGCATCGGATGCACGCGGTCGGTGCATCGGACGGCTGCAGACCGCACGGACCACAGACCGCACCTAAGCATTCTCATATATATATATATATATATATATATATATATATATATATATATATATATATATATAAAATTGTTGTATCCTTGCCGTATCCGTGTTCTCCTTTTTTGGAATTTGTCATATCGCCATACCCATATCGTATCCATGTCCGTACTTCTTAGGTCCCCCACCGTTGCATCCGAAATTTCGGTGGGCGCCCACCATTTTGGTCAAAATTCCCGAAATAGGCTCGAAATCTTGAAATTTTGCCGAAATTGGAACGGGTTTTCCAACCCCATTGTATTTCAGCCCCGGTCGCAAACCAAAATATTTTGCCAAAATTTTAAAATTTCGACCGAAATTTCAAACCATGATTACAATTTCCCTAAGGTAAGAAGCAAATGAGACCTCCCCCATTTATAGATTACAAGGGACTATAGGAGTGGTTGGGATTGTGCCACTTGTCACTAAAATAGCAGGTGGGAACATTCTAGAGTTCCTCCCTCAATAATATGATCAGTGTTATACAAGATATTCACAATAGGCTTGAACATTATAGAGGACTTCCAAAGAACTCTAGTGCATTCTAGGTGAAACTTCCTCCTCTAAATTCCTTTTAGGTGTTTGGGTGCGTGTCTTAGGCAAGTGGCTAGCTCAGGTGGGGAAAAATCCTATAGGTGTAATATATGATTTGTGGAATATGTGAGCTACTATAGGCAAAGGTCATTTTGGGAGAACTTGGGTTTCCAGGAGATAAATTTAGGAGCCACTATTGTGAAGACAAAGTTGTAATCAACATTGATCACAACCTAGTTCAACATTGTAGAACCAAGCACATTGAAGTTCATAGACACTTCATAAGTAGAAACTCAGTTCTAAGCAAATCTACATTCCTTATACAAGCATAGATGACCAACTTGCAGTTGTATCAAGTCATTGACTAAAGGGGTCTCCAGCCATCGTCTCCTTGACATATTTACCAAGCTAGGCATGCGTGACATATATGCACCAGCTTGAGGGTGAGTGTTGTAAGTTACTTTTCTTTATTGTTTTCTTGTCAAACACAGTAACACTTTCTTTCTCTTTCCCTGTTCTTCTATCTTCACTTATCTCCCTCTTCTCTACCTCTCTCATGAAGGAACCTATAATCTACAGTTCCTGGGAGTTTCCTCATGTCCTTTGTATCCTCACAAGTCTCTACCAAAAATGTGAACCCATCAGGAGGCCTGGCAATTTTATATGTGGAGATACCAGTGTACTAGTAGGCTCAAGTTTGGGCTCTGTGATCTCCGATTTCTTTACTCCGTACACATGTGTGTCTAATCTAGGTGTTAAATGTGTATTAATCATTTCCTGTAGAACTATTCTATTATTAGGTCTATGATTCTTTATAGAATCAATCCTCGAGGAAGACTGTGTTTGCACTTTCACAACACTTTATGTTCCCTCAGATCATAGAAATTACCCCTCATGATCCTCTTGGGTATCTTACAAGTACATCTTGTTTGGCACATGTGTGGGATACCACAAATTCTCATATGATGCAAACTAGCTTGCGCACATTCCGCAACTATGTTGTGTCTTAGGGGCAAATGTAGATGGAACCAACTTCAAGTTAAATGTGGCCATCATCAAGGTATGATCGTAGAAAGATAAGGGCATAGTTGATTAACCGATCTAATCATGTCCACATAAGTCATTCTTTCTTTTCCGCTACACACTATTTCGCTGGGGAGTACATGATACAATCCCATTTTCTATCAGATAGTTCTTGGAGTTTCCAAATGTATTGGCCACTGTGAGCAGATCAAGGCGCCTTTATGCTCGTCCCTAATTAGCTTTCTATTTCAACTCGGTCTTCTTTGAATTTCTTTGAGGCTTGGGACTTTCGGTGCATTGGATAGACATCGCATACCTTGAGTAACTATCCGAAACTTGGTAAAATATTCATAACCTGCTCTGGCTCTAACATTCATAAAACATTTGTATGAATTAACTTTTACGACTCTGTTGTGAATTGTGATGGTGCTAGGCTATTAAAACTGTTAAAACAAATGTCTTTATTTAGTGTTTAACAACAATTGCAAAATGACTAATCCACAAAGTGGAATACTCGTTATGACAATTCTAGCAAATTGGCATGAAAGAGGGTTTGCTGCTTTTGCATATATATATATATATATATATGGGACGGGGAGCCTGGACCTCAGGTGCAGCGTGAATGCTGCACCAGTCCCTGCATGCGTGCCACCTGTCCCTAAATCGGCGCCAGAATCGGCCGTCCATAATTAAATTCCGCGGGATTAACCGCAGCCGTCCGATCGCATGGATCGCACAAACCCTCAGCCGCCTGATCGCCAAAGCCTCAGCCGCCCGCACCGCACATAACCTCAGTCGTCCGATCGCATGGATCCAACGGTTCAAAAAAATTTCGCGGTTACTGTAGCCGCTACAGTAACCGCAAAATTGTTTTGAGCCGTTGGATCCATGCGATCGGATGGCTGAAAGCATTATCACGGTTACTGTAGCGGCTATAGTAACCGCGAAATTTTTTTCAGCAGCCCGATCGCCTCGATCCAACGGCCGAGATTCATCCGGAGCTAAAATCGGCTGTTACTGTGGCCGCCACAGTAACAACGAGAGAACGGTGGTCTGAGGGAATCTGATCCGTTGGATCGAGACGATCGGGCGGCTGAGGCTATGTGTGGTGCGGGCGGCTGAGTCTTTGGCGATCAGGCGGCTGAGGGTTTGTGCGATCGGACGGCTGCGGTTAATCCCGCGGGATTTAATTCTGGACGGCCGATTCTAGCGCCGATTTAGGGACAGGTGGCACGCATGCAGGGACTGGTGCAGCATTCACGCTGCACCTGAGGTCCAGGCTCCCCGTCCCCATATATATATATATATATATATATATATATATATATATATATATATATATATATATATATATATATATATATATAGGGAAAATGGAGCCTCCATATGTTCGGAGGGAACTTGCCTCCATATGAGGTGATTTGATACACCTAGAAGTTTTAGAATGTGCTGATTTTTTTGTGAAGATAATCACCTTACCTTAAATAGAACACCTACAAAAATCAGCACATTTTAAAACTTCTAGGGGCATAAAATGTTAGAATTCAAATTAACAGTTAGAACAGGCGGTCGATAAAACTTCTAACATTTGATGCCCCTAGGAGTTTTAGAATGTGCTAATTTTTTGTGAGTTTCTATCTACGGTAAGGTGTGTAAAAACACAAAAAATCAACACATTTTAAAAGTCCTAGGTGCACCAAATCATTGGCATATGGAGATAAGTTTCCTCCGAACATCTGGAGGCACCCTTTTCCCATATATATATATATATATATATATATATATATATATATATATATATATATATATATATATATATATATATATATATATATATATATATATATATATATATATATATATAGAGAGAGAGAGAGAGAGAGAGAACGGGGTATGAGCTGACAGCCCATTTCAATTTGAGCTGCCAGCCACATGTCACCTTTTAAATGGACAGAATCAAAAAATAAAAATAAAAAACAAACAGCTGTAAAACACCCTAGCCCCACCACCCCCTCTCTCTCTCTCTCTCTGTGTGTGTGTGTGTAGCTGAAACCCGACAACCGACTGCTGATCGCCGACCGCACTCCCCTCCGGCGGCTATCCAGTTCCACCTCCGGCTCGGACCACCGGCAGCCCCCGACTACCGGTCCCCCTACGACTCCGGCCACCGGTGCCGTTACAGAATTCTTCCCCGACACTGGCAACTCCCCCTCCGATCCAGCCCAACCTGTCTCGCGAGCGGCAGCGGCAGCACCCACTTGCCCTCCCTCCGGCCCGGCTCCCTCCCTCCGGCAATCGGCTCCCTCTCCGGCGATTGGCCGCCTGACTCGCGCCCCGCGCCGCCTGCGCCCCAGCCCCGGCGATCGGTCGAAGGGTCGCCGGAGGGGGGATGCAATCACGAAGGAGGGGGTCGGAGAGGGAGCCGATCGGTCGGAGGGGTCGGGGGTCGCCATCGGAGGCCGAAGGGGTCGGGGATCGCCGTCGGAGGTCGGGGGGTCGCCGGAGGGGGGACACGATCACGCCGGAGGGGGTCGGGGGTCGCCGGGGGGGATCGAGGTTCGCCGGAGTGGGTCGGGTCGGTGAGGAGGCTGAAGATCGGGGATGGGGGGAGGGGTTT
>OX393551.1:66496043-66801043 GCA_947650365.1 Chamaelirium japonicum | reverse complement strand
CCCTATCTATGATAGTATGTTTTGATGACAGTCTGTAGTATAAAGAGTCGTTGTTTTTTCTTTAGTTGGATGTTGGCATCAAATGGTGTTGGTTGCTATCTCGTTAACCTCAGAGTTGAAACTAAGAATCGGCTAGTGTTGCTCCCTATAGTTTAGTCAACAAAAATAGAGCCTACGATTTTGGGTCCTATTTTCTTTCTCTTGTTATCGAGGATTTTGACCTTTACTGGGCACCCCAACACTTTTAGGTAACTAAGGTTGGGCTTCCTATTTTTCCATACTTCATATGGAATGCTGCTTAGGATGTAACCTATGAAGCACGGGTACTCCGAACAGATACCGTACCAGTACCGGGTACTTACCGGGTACGGGTACGGCATAATCCGTACCCGGTACGGCAAACAGCCTTCGGTATGGCTCCGGTATGGCTCCGGTATGGCAGACAGTCTTTGGAGGGTGCCGATTTACTTGAAATTGCAAATCTATCACTTGATTAGCCCGACTTGGAGGTCGTGCTATTCGGAGATGATGATGAGAATGAACTTTGCTATGCATTTTGTTTTGTATTGCAACTTTGCTTGGTTTGGTTCTAATGTAATGGATCGTATCGTCATATAGCTCATGCTTAAAAATTACTATACATCAGATTACAATGTATTTCTTGCATGAATGCATTACCATATCATCGTATGGCTCGCATCGAATAATCTTGTTTTTATGGTTTTGGAACTTTGAAGTTAGAGCTTTAATGATGAAGAAATTATGGTTGCATTTGGATTTGATTCATATCAATAACGATATTATACTAAAAGTACATACATACATATATATATATATATATATATATATATATATATATATATATATATATATATATATATATATATATATATATATATATACCTCGTCGTGCCCGTACCCTAGTTTTTTAAGATTTTGCCGTATCAGCGTACCTGTATCGTACCCGTACACGTACCCGTACCAGTACCCGTGCTTCATAGGATGTAACATGTTGTTACCAGAGCTTCCCCCATAAGTTTTCTGGTATTCCTGAGCTGATTAATATTGAATTAAACATATGCATGCGTTGTTTGTCTTCTACACAAATTTCATATTTATCTTGGTTTGGTATCTCAGATTTGGGGATCAAGTTCAGACTCATCAGTTTCTTTATTGATCCGCAGTTTACACGGACTACTCTACTGTGCCAAATAGAAGAAGATTCAACATTCAGCATAATAGGATTGGAATTTGGAATTCAAGCATTCAATAAGCCATCGAATAAATATAAATTTTCAATAAAGGTTACTCCTTTAGTTATTACAATATTATTTGATTCAAATACATGGCGATAACCACTCTGCACTAGCAGAGATCTACTAACTAGATTGCACCTAATATCTGGAACATGATGGACACCGTGTAGAATTAATGTCTTGCCAGAAGTAAGTTTTAGGTACTTTTGTGCTTTCCTTCCTGTCTATTAAACTAGTATTAGAGTTTTTCTGTTGTAAGTTATTGAACTCCATAGGACTTCTGTGAGTTCGTTCCTGCTATTGGTATTAGAGGTTTATAATTGGTATCAATTCTATCAACATCTACAAATAATTATAAACTAATGCACCAAGTTCGCATAATACATGCTCTTTGTTAGCGTGATTGATGTTCTAAGCATGGTTTCAAAACTCGACCGATATTGGTACGAACTGGCCAGTACGTATTGGTTTCGGGCCAAACCGAACCTATACCTCCCCCGAGACCGGTATTGAACTCGTATCTGCTGATACCTGCCGGTATTGGTCTGTACCGATCGAGTGATACAGGTATCGGCCTGTACAGGTCCAGACTAGCATGTTTTTATCGGTTTTTTGCCTTTTATCTCCATTATCTCCCACCCACTAGCAGCTGCAAATACCTGGGGGCCATGTACAACTACTAGTATGTGGAGGGAGCATTTAGGAATTTTGAGGCTATTGAGGCTATATATAACCCCCTGCCCCGTATGTCCAACACCAACTGAGAGGAGAGAAGAGAAAAAATGAGAGAGAGAGAAGAAAGAAAAGAAGAATAGGGAAGAGGAGAGAGAAGAACATAAAAAGGCAAAAACTTAAACCTAAAGCTCATAAAGCCTACCTTTTATTTTATATAATATTTGATATTTTTAGTTTATTTTTAGATTTTATTTTGAAATTTTTGCAATTACAAAAAAATAGTCTAATACCGGTTTTGGCTGGCCGTACCTAGTTGTGTCGCTGGTACGTATTGGTCCACAGCCGACTGATACTGGTATTTTAAACCTTGGTTCCAAGTTGAAAGTGCACGTAGGATGCAGAAGCATTTACTCACAAATACCTAGAGGGGGGTGAATATGTGGAATGATGCATTTACACTCAAATAAAATTTTGTTTTGATGGATTTTATTTTACCATGCGCTTGTGAGTTCTTTGCACACTATTCCTAAAATTTACTTGTGTAAAAAACATTCAGAAAGAATCAATCACAATTGACACGAGATTTTTAAGGTGGTTCAGGCAATTCCCTACGTCCACCCCTAGCCGTGCTAGGATTATGTATTGTTTGAGAATAGTTACAAGAGTCAACTCATGCAAACCGTGATCGTGTAGTCACATGTCGTCTTGTCTTCCTAGTGTATTTTAACCGATTTCCACTGTGCTTAACGGCTCCGGTATGCTTGACCGATTGTTTGTTCCTCACACTCGCTCCCATGACCTAATGTCTTGAGTTGCTCCTATCTTCTCCTCCACAAAGACGGCTCCGGAAGTACCGGCGTCAATCCACTCCAACAGATTGATATGAATTCCATGAAACCATTGGATCGATCTCCCCCACGATGGAGGCTTTGCCCTCCAAGCGGTCAAACACACCCTCAATTATCAAGGAAGGTGAAGTGATGGTTCCTATGTCAGAAATTGATTGTTGTAATAGGAAATCACCTAGATGAATCTCTTTTATCAAATTAGCGAAGAAACACAAGAAAGATCGAGAAAATAATCATCAAAAGTCTATATGGAGTTCTAGGTTTCCCTTTTTTAAAAATACACTCATTTTGGGAATTCTTCCTCTCCTCTATGGTGGTTGTCAAGCAATTGCCCAAATTTGGAATAGGGTCCTCTTATATAGGTTAAGTCATCTCTATCGATAGCAATTGGATCTGGGCCATCAACGGTGAAGAAACCCCGCGTAAAACCATTTAAAACCCACTTTCTGTAGATGCAGTCCGGACTGCCCACTACCCGGTGCGGACTGCATGTCCTGAAGCGGTCCGGATTGCAGTCCAAACTGCAGTAGGGAATAATAATGTAAGGTCCAGACTGGTTCAAGGTGGTCCTGACTGCTTCCTGATATGGTTCAGACAGCAGGTGCAGACCATACTAGGAGACTTGGTTCTCATCTTCCGACACTTGGAGGATTTTGATTCCATCATCTAAGGGGTTATCTTTCAAAACTCTAAGTACACAGATCACTATAAGATGTGATCGATGAAAACTTATGAATGTACATTCGATAAAAACATTCAAGTGCGAAACCAAAACTGAAATTTTATTGCTGGGGCGTTGCCCCCAAGTCCTCCAGCCAGTGGCACTGCCCCCTAGACCCCTAGTGCGGAGATATACATACCCACATGGGTATAGCGCACAATGGTCGTACCAGGGCAAACATTACACCTCAACTATAGCCCTAATGCCTATATGCAACTAATGCATCAATGCTATCTTTAGGCACAAAGTCCTTGAGTTTTGTCCTTAAAAAGATGTTTCGATGAGCATGAGATCTTTCATCTGTCTTTTCCTCTGAACTTGATCTTGGACTTATTCTTTGATATTCTGGGAGTAAGACTCAAGACCGCACTGACAACTCGATACTTACAATACTTTGTCCAAGTTGGCCAATAGCCAAGTTGTGCCAAAGCACACTATCAGCTCTAAAACACCAACACAACTTATCACTACTGTTAAGATGTATTAGTGTATATACATACACTTAGGGTATATATGACTCACATTGTATTCACCTTATATTGGCAATTGGCCTAATGAGAGATTCATTCTATTCTCTCCCCAAACCCTAGCTCTCCTTCTCTCTCTCTCTTCCTCTCTTCCTCTAGGGTTTGTCACATGGTATCAGAGCAAAGTTGATCGCCGGCGTCGTCAACGGCTCCCTTGTCTCCTCGCGATCAGATCCAGATCTGCCGATCTGCTCCCCATCTGCTCCCCTCGCGATCTGTCGGTCTGCTGCCCCCGCGCGCTCTGCTCGAGCTGGCTGGTTGGCGCGCAGGAGAGGGGCGAGTGGGACAAGCTGGCGCGCGGGACAGCTGGTGCGCGCGGGAGCGCACGCGGGGGAGCTCCCTCGAGCTCGAGCTCTTCGAGCCTTCCTTCTCTCCGGACATGTCCTCAACTTCTTCGATGACGACTCCGCCGTCTCATCCGGTGGCGCCCTATGAGATTCCACGGGATTTCCTCCCACTCGCCACCGACTTTCTTCTCCAAGAGGCCTCCGACTGGCCGGCATGGTCCGCTACGGTGGAATCCACTCTTAAGGGTCGCAATCTTCGAGGACATCTTGCTGGCTCCTCCACGCTTTCTGCTTCCGATGCAGAATACGGTCCCTGGCGCCTTCGCGATCAGCGCATCAAGGCCTACCTTGTTGCGTCTGTGGACCGTTCTCTTCGCCGGGACATGGTTGGACTTGCCTCTTCTGCAGCGATTTGGGGTCATCTCACTGCTCGCTTTGTTGAGAAGAGTGGAGCACGTGAGTATCAGCTTCTCACACAGGCCCAGTCGACACAGCAGGGAGAGTTGATGGTCCAACAGTTTTACTGTCAAATGCGCTCCTATTGGCGTGATCTTCAGGATCTTGCTCTCGTTCCTGACCCGTCCCGTGCTGTCGAGTATCAGCTCTACCGGGAGCGCCTTCAGCTCTATCAACTATTTGCTGCCCTACGACCAGAGTTCAGTGCTCTGGCAGGTCATCTTCTTCACCGAGACAGCCTTCCTCGTCTTGATGAGGCTGTGGCTGAGCTGGTCGCTGAAGAGACTCGTCTGCGTACTCTTGCCTCCAGGGCCTTACCTCTTCCATCCGGTCTTCAGGGTGTTCTTGCTGCTGCTCCGCCGCCGGTCTCAGGCCCACCAGCTACTGCCTCCCATGGTAGACCGTTTTGCACTCACTGTCAGACACCGGGCCACTTCGTGGACACTTGCTTCTCACTTCATCCAGAGAAGCGTCCTACCTACAGAGATCGAGGTCGAGGACGAGCTCGAGTCGTGGTCGCCCTGTTCCTACTGCTGCTGATGCCTCTTCCGTCACAGCTGGCGATCTACAGTCTATTCGTGAAGAACTAGCTCAGCTTAGACTTTCTCAGCAGTCTGCCGCTACTCCTGGACCTTCCAGCGCCTCAGCCTTCTCTGCCTCTTCTGGTAGTGTAACATCCGCCCCAAACACACAAGATTTTGTCCGCTTTGCCCGTGCCCGCACGAGAACTTCCCAGGAGGTCACCCATCCTGGTACTACTCTCGCCCGAGCACGCTTAACTACGGAGTTCTTACGAATTCCGTAGCGGCGCACGGTTTTAAAACGCGTCTTCTATGTTTGGGAGGGGAAATTATATAAGTAGCTCAGGATCTCCTTCTCTCCAGGCGATGTGGGGCTAACTCGTGGCCTTGTACACCTCACCTCACCTCACCTCACCTCATCCATCTTGGCATTCCCGCCTCAGGAGTCTTGGCTCTTGGCTATTGGCCTATTGGATCTTGGTCGTCACAATCCACCCCCCTTAGGGCTACACGTCCTCGTGTAGGGTTAGACCCCCCCCATAGCGAGGAGAACCGGCTCTGATACCATTTTGTAACATCCGCCCCAAACACACAAGATTTTGTCCGCTTTGCCCGTGCCCGCACGAGAACTTCCCAGGAGGTCACCCATCCTGGTACTACTCTCGCCCGAGCACGCTTAACTACGGAGTTCTTACGAATTCCGTAGCGGCGCACGGTTTTAAAACGCGTCTTCTATGTTTGGGAGGGGAAATTATATAAGTAGCTCAGGATCTCCTTCTCTCCAGGCGATGTGGGGCTAACTCGTGGCCTTGTACACCTCACCTCACCTCATCCATCTTGGCATTCCCGCCTCAGGAGTCTTGGCTCTTGGCTATTGGCCTATTGGATCTTGGTCGTCACAGGTAGTCCCACTGTTTGGATACTGGATTCGGGCGCCTCACACCACATGACTCTGGATGCCTCCTTGCTCACTGCCTGTCAGCCTGCGCCACACCTGCCACCGATCGACACTGCAGATGGTTCTCGCTTAGTCATCTCACAGTCTGGATCCATTACTTCAGCCTCCGCCCCTGCTTGCAATCTCTCCTTATCCTCTGTGCTTCATGCTCCCACACTCCACATGCACCTGATTTCTGTTAGTGCTTTGTGTGACTCTGGCTGCTCTGTGACATTTACCCCTTCCGCTTGTTCTGTGCAGGATCTGCGTACTGGCCGACCGATTGGAGCAGGTCGTAGGGTAGGCGGGCTCTACCAGATGGAGTTTCTTCACTCTTTGGATCCGTCATCATCTGGGTTTTGTGGAGTTGTCTCTCCTAATGCCGACCTGTGGCATAGGAGACTAGGTTATGTGTCGGAACCGCGACTTAAGAGATTACTCCATTCTGGAGCTCTAGGTCGTGGTCATTTTTCACATTTATCTACTTGTACTGGCTGCAAGCTCGCAAAAGCTGCTGCCCTTCCTTTTTCATCTAGTACTTCTCAGAGCTCTGCTCCTTTTGATCTTGTTCACTCTGATATCTGGGGCCCCTCTCCTCTCCCTTCTATGACTGGGTATTTATATTATGTCTCGTTTGTGGATGATTATAGTCGCTACACGTGGGTCTACCTTCTTCGCCGTCGATCGGATATCCTCCAAGTCTATAAGGACTTCACCTCCATGATTCACACGCAGTTTAGTCGGTGCATCAAGATCTTTCGATCTGACTGTGCCCTTGAGTATTTATCTACTCCTATGCGCAGCCTTATTCAGTCCCATGAGACTATTTTTCAGCACTCGTGTCCTCACATCCATGAGCAGAATGGTGTTGCTGAGCGCAAGCATCGCCATATTCTTGCGACTACTCGTGCTCTCCTTATTTCTGGTTCTGTTCCTCGGCGCTTCTGGGCTAAGGCTCTCCTCACCTCCGTCCAGCTCATTAACATCACTCCTTCGCCAGTTCTTCCAGACGACTTATCTCCTCATGAGCGTCCCCTCTCTACCACTCCTGACTACAGCCCTCTTCGCACTTTTGGGTGCACATGTTTTGTTCTTCTTCCTCTCCATGAGCGCACAAAGCTGTCTGCTCAGGCAACTAAGTGCATCCTTCTTGGGATCAGCACTGAGCACAAGGGATACCGCTGCTATGACCCTGTTGCTCGTCGCTTGCGTATCTCTCGACACGTCTCCTTTGTCGAGGATACGCCCTACTACTCTCCTGAAGCTCAGGATCTCACCTTTCTCGAGGTTTCTTCTCCTGCATCCTCGACACCTATGCCTCCCTCGTCGACCTCTCTAGTTCCCCCAGCTTCGTTGGCTCCTTCCCCACCACCAGCTCCCTCGGCACCATTGGCTCCTTTGCCAGTTGGTTCCCCAGTCTCTCCAGGGGACTCCTCTGAGGCTTCCTCCTCTGTGCCTATGCCTCTCTCTCCTCCCCGGGTTGTCTCTCCATTTCCTCAGGTCTACTCTCGTCGACCTACCCCTGTGTCTCCGTGTCCTTCCTTCTCACCGGATGCCGGCTCTCCTGCTGTTGAGGTTCCTCCTAGTCTTTCGCCTCCTGTGCCTGCTCCGTCATTGCCAGTCGTGGATCCAGGCCCGCCTCGCTACCCTCAGCGCCAGCATCACCCGCCTGACCGTTTTAGCCACGACACTGGGCCTCCTGATCGTTTTGGTTTTGCCTCTGTCTGCAGTTACTCGCCTCAGTTTACTGCCTTTCTTACTGCTGTGCACGCAGATCAGGAGCCCCGATCTTACTCTGAGGCAGTCCAGTTTCCTCAGTGGCTGTCACGCCCCAGAAATCTGAAGACCGATCCCTGGGGTGTGAGGTGAGAGAAAGAAGAGGGTTTTGGGACTGGTCAATTAATTACACCAATTTGGGTTCTCACAGGGCTTCTACGCTCTCTCATATTAAAAACAAGAAGGAGGAAGAAACAAGAGGGGAATCTTTTAAATTTGATTTTTCGAAAAACATTTTTATTAAAAAGGAAAGAAGAGAAATATCAATAGAGATAAGACATTATCTAATCAGCTCGACCTTCAAAAGTCATATCCTCTCAGTATGTGTGACCAGTCGGTGCCACTACATACCGACAGGGGTCTATCTGAGGGAGCACGAAGCTCAAGCCTCCTACGGCTAGCCAAGTGGTCTCATCCACGCCCTAACACTCAGGTGCACCAATCTAGGGTTCCTATCTACAAGGTTAATCAATTTAGTCATTTATATGTATTTATATTTTCATCATGATCTATCCTAGGCTTGGGGCCTTGAGGAGAGGCCTACCCAAAAGAATTCAGCTGGAACCATTGCAACTACAACCATAGAATACAACTAACTAATAAGAACTCTTATTCCAATAAAATTACCATGTCTGAAGAGAAAAGACTACAAGACGGACATACTAAACAGAAAGGTAAAGCTGCAACTCCAACTCCGCCTCTGGACTCCTACTGCTACTCCTGAGCCTCTGAACCTGCACTGAGCCTACTCGTGGGAAAGAGTAGCCCCCAATAGGAAATTGGGAGATTAGCCAAATTAATGGCTAGTGACATCCTAATAGTCTTTAATAATATGAGACAACTAATCTTAATAAATTAAGATAAGATTTATCAATTCTAGTAGAATCAAAGTTTGCATAATGAAACCTAAACCTATCAGTAGTCTATATTCACATGCAATTCCTACTGTCACTAAGTTATCTAACATAAAGTCCATTCAATGTTCTACAGCCTTAAAGAATAAATTAAATAAGACATTCATATAAAGTCACGAGGTCATCATGTAAACAGTCACACAATTCTAAATTCATATATAGATAAAACACACACATTCAAATGTGAACCCCGGATATTTTGTTCATCCTGCCCCCGGTCGGGCATTACTATAGGGCCTTCAACTCCCCGGGACAGGGTTGCTAGGCCAATCCCTACTCGAGGGCACCACCTATTGGCTTTACCACAACCCTTGCCCGTGACCCCTACCCTACTTAACTTCGGCTGTACGCGTAGGGTGGTTCACGGCCCTTGCGCGCACGGGGTCCCTACCCTCTAACCAGGTAGATTCGCATATAACATATTTCAACATATACAATGAAGCTACAAAAAGTCTATTTAATGCTTAACAATCTCCAACAAATTACCCCTGGTCCCGTACTGCTCTCGCAACCCATGCGACATAATAAATCAATAAAGTAAGACACTCATCCCAGTGACCTGTGTGCTAGGGTTGCCATACTCCTCTCAGAAGGGTGGTCCCCGATAATTATTAGTTATTCAATTTAATGATTAATTTAAGGGAATCCTAATTACGGTGTCCATGCATACAATCAAAAGCAATCATTATTATTATTCTATTAATATTTTAAGCATGCGTCGCCGGACTCGCGACTCCGCATGCAAGGCGGGGTCCACTTGACCACATGCGACGATGCCCGGCGGGGCCCGCATGCAGTGTCATGGACACCTACCCTTAGTCATTCTCATTTCCCACTATTAAAGACCACGCAAGGGTAGTAGATGTCACCTGGTTGTCGATCGCACACGACTCCTGCTAGCTGCCTCTGATCCGTCTCCGCTGGATCACCACGATCAAGGTCTGATAATATGCACAGCTCTATATCACAATGCTATCGATTAAAACAAAAGAATCTACGTTGAGGGTTCTATGCCAAGGATAGTCGGGCACCCTCGATAGGGGACCAACATTGAGTTGACAGCACGCAAAACCGTGCGACTGAAGAACTCGATCCTAAACCATACTAAGCTAATCAAGTAAACAGAAGCTAAACCTACTCATCGAATCGGGCTCGAAGAACCCTTTCCGATGGTTCCAGTTTCGCTGGAATCCGACTTCGGTCGAATGGTTTCGGGTCAAACCACGTAGAACCGATAAAATCGATCGCATGGCTGGTTCACTAGGGTAGAAGGGGTTCTAGGGTTATATTCTAGGTTTAATAGGTAGGACTCCATGTTCTGAGCACGATGCCACTGGTTTCGTCCGAATCCGAGTTCGGACGATGAAACGGCAGTCAAACCACGGTACCGCGATAATACCGGGTCAAAGGATAAAACAGGGTATTAGACAGTACAATTCTATGCTAAACTATGACCAACAGGTAGTATTTTCTGATCCGGTCGAAATGGCGCTGGTTTCGTCCAAT
Source organism: Chamaelirium japonicum (assembly GCA_947650365.1). NCBI lineage: Eukaryota > Viridiplantae > Streptophyta > Magnoliopsida > Liliales > Melanthiaceae > Chamaelirium > Chamaelirium japonicum. Next base: position 66,790,619 of record OX393551.1, on the reverse strand, counting down.
TCCGAGTTCGGACGGAGAAATGGCAGTCGAACCAAAATCGACTGGTTCACTGGTCTGGTTCAGGTGAACCAGACCGGTTCACTGTTGGGCCGGGTCTGCTGTGCACTTAAGCGGGTCGGGTTGCAGTGCAGTCGGGTCGGGTTCAGGGCTAAACGGTTCGGGTCTGGGTTTACTTAAACCTGGGAAATTACTGAACTACCCCCCCTCCTTCTTCTCCACGAGACCGAAACCAGCCCGGGGGGGGGGGGGGGGGGGGGGGGGTTCCTGCGCGCCGGCGGCCGACGGGAGGGGCGGCCTGGAGCGCCGGCGGGCGCTCGGCCGGCCTCTCCCGCACCACCCCACGGAGGAGGCGCGGTGGGAGGCAGCCGGAGCGGCCGTCGGACTCCCAAGCTCGGCCGGAGGGGGGCTTCACGAGGGGTTGGCGCCGGTGGTGGTGCGCCGGGGAGGGGCTCGGTGCGGCGGCGGTGTCCGCCCGTGCGGGCCGCGGCAAGGGAGATGAGAGTGAGGTCGGGTTGGAGGTTCGGCTGCGCGTGGAGGGGGCTTGGGTTGCAGCCATGGTGGTGGCCGGGTTCGGTTTGTTCGGACGGAAGAGAGGAGGTGGGAAGGGGAGAGGGCTGACCTGGGTGGTTCGCCGGAGTCGGGGGAGGTGCTCGGAGGGGGCTGCGGCTGCTCCTCCCTCTGCATCCCGTTCTCTCTCTCTCTAACCCGTTCTCTCTCTATCTCTATTACGTTCTTCTCTCTCTCTCTCCCGTTCTCTCTCTATTTATAGAGGGGGGGGAGGCTGTTGAGGGGAAGGGATATGGTCGGATAAGGGTTGGGGATAGGGTCGGTTTAGGTTTCCTAATAAGGGGGAAGGGATAAGGATAGATAAGATAGGGATACATCATCCCAATCCTGCCCGATAATTCCCATCCGAATTTCGGATTTTAAATAAACGGGGAGGGAGGTCAAGAGAGCCTAAATCATGCGAGGAGACCGGGAGGCAAGCTCTAGGGCTGGTCGGGCTCGGTCCCGAGCCCTGAACCGGGCTCGGTTGGAATCCGGGTGCGATTCGTCCATCAACCGGGCTGAAAAGAATAATAGGTTGTAACTATCAAACCGGAAGTCGGAATAGGGGCCGAGAGGATTCGTTGGAAAGGTCTCGTCAACGCGAACGCGTTAGCGCTTGGTACATAATTTTCTGACTTCCAGATCTCCCGAAAAGAAGGAAAGACTCGAAAACTCAAAATAGCAATAACTATTCACCCGGGTGTCGGATCGACCCTAACTCATGCTCATTTGAAGGCTCTCTCAGAGCCTCATCTAACGTATCTTGTTTCGTTACGATCCGATCACCCGATCTCTTGCAAGAAACAAAGCAGCTAAACTATCGACCAATTATCGCTTTTCTAGGGTTTACCTGCCGGGCTGCCGAAACTGGCTGCGCATACACATGATCGTTGCACGGAACGCACCATCGTGACATGCTCGAAGTTACGGAGAATATGAACGTAAAACATCTCATAGGTTTACGATCCATTTATTGGGAAAAAGCCCGAAGAAAAAGTCTGGCTGTAAAAAGACGAAACTAGCCATTGAGGATTTCTATTATTCTCAAATCTAACACCACAGGTGTTACAACCTACACACCTTAAAGAAATTTTCGTCCCGAAAATTCAATTACTAAAACTGACGATACAATCCTACCAACCTACCACTAAAGTAACGAATACGAATTCACAACTGGTACCATATCCTTTCTAATACAGTCCACGAGAAATTAAATCAATACGTCAATCATACTAAAAAGAGAAATACTCCGCCACTAACGAGACTACTAACCGAACTTATACAATCGAGTTACATAATTATTAGGATAGGATTAGAACATTAGGTTCTCGTGGAGCTCACACAAGGCATAACGTTCAATCGTGGTCCTAACAATTATGGACTAATAAAAATTTCGTGACTTTGAATTATCTCCCTTCCCTGGATAAGGAGCGTCCCCCTTATTCAAAGTGAGGTAGCAATCTGATTTCACGAAACAAGATCACGAGACATTCTCAACTAACGATACTAACACGGAAACGTAATTCCTACAAATAAACATATACCTATACACCTATAGAATATTGAATTGAAAACAACTAGATAACTCGAACTAGTACGCCTAGACTTAAGTCCTATAAGACTTCTCTCCGGAGCAATTGCGTCTATTACCTACACAACCACTACTACCCTATTAACCTACAAGAAAAACACCACTAAGATATGAATTGGATATCACAACATACACACTAACTAACCTAAAAAAATGTTGAATTCCAGGTAACACACTAAACCACAAACGAGCGAGAATAAGAAGAGAACAATGAAAAAGCTGACGCTCAATGAAAGACCTAACACTAACAATTCCAATTATGTTATTATCGCAAGACTTAGAAACCTTCTAAAAGATACACTATGATGCACAATTCAGATATACGAGGAAACCTACTACTCACGTAGAAAATATTGAACTACGAGAACAACTAACCTACTGGCCAAATAGAGCCGAAAACTAGGATACCGACACGACTACACCTTATACTGACAGTATCTTTCTACAAGATTGATTGATCGGTTCTAAACCAAAACAATTAGAAACAAAGCTAAGTGAATCCCCTAAATAATGATTATTCTTAAGATTACAACTGATAATGCATTCTCAATTTCCAAAACCGTGAGCAAGTTCCTTAGCAGGATCACTATCAATACTCTAGTACTCAATTATCTCAATTTCATCTCAACGTCACTGCCCTATGGCTAGTGCACTCTCTCCCGCGAGTCCAAACAAGAACTGTGTAACTAGTTGCCAAAGTTCCTTTTGAGAGCAGTGCAAGCTCTGCCAGGTGCCAAAGTTTCCGAAAAAACAGTGCACGCGCTGCCGCAAGTTCCAACAGGAACTGCGTAACTAGCTGCCAAAGTTCCGATTGGGAACAGTGCAAGCTCTGCCAGCTGCCAAAGTTTCCGAAGAAACAGTGCACGCTCTGCCGCAAGTTCCAACAGGAACTGCGTAACTAGCTGCCAAAGTTCCGATTGGGAACAGTGCAAGCTCTGCCAGCTGCCAAAGTTTCCGAAGAAACAGTGCACGCTCTGCCGCAAGTTCCAACAGGAACTGCGTAACCAGCTGCCAAAGTTCCGATTGGGAACAGTGCAAGCTCTGCCAGCTGCCAAAGTTTTCGAAGAAACAGTGCACGCTCTGCCGCAAGTTCCAACAGGAACTGCGTAACCAGCTGCCAAAGTTCCGATTGGGAACAGTGCAAGCTCTGCCAGCTGCCAAAGTTTCCGAAGAAACAGTGCACGCTCTGCCGCAAGTTCCAACAGGAACTGCGTAACCAGCTGCCAAAGTTCCGATTGGGAACAGTGCAAGCTCTGCCAGCTGCCAAAGTTTTCGAAGAAACAGTGCACGCTCTGCCGCAAGTTCCAACAGGAACTGCGTAACCAGCTGCCAAAGTTCCGATTGGGAACAGTGCAAGCTCTGCCAGCTGCCAAAGTTTCTGAAGAAACAGTGCACGCTCTGTCGCAAGTTCCAACAGGAACTGCGTAACCAGCTGCCAAAGTTCCGATTGGGAACAGTGCAAGCTCTGCCAGCTGCCAAAGTTTCCGAAGAAACAGTGCACGCTCTGCCGCAAGTTCCAACAGGAACTGCGTAACCAGCTGCCAAAGTTCCGATTGGGAACAGTGCAAGCTCTGCCAGCTGCCAAAGTTTCTGAAGAAACAGTGCACGCTCTGCCACAAGTTCCAACAGGAACTGCGTAACCAACCGCCAAAGCCTCCGAAGAGTCAGTGCGTAGCCTCACAATGTCCTCTACCGGACAGTCATAATCCACCGCCAAAGTTCTCGAGGAACAGTGCGTATCTTGTCGCGAGGGTCTTCATCGAGACATTCCAAAATTTTGGAACCATGTGAACTCAACTACTACCTGAGATTTCCATCCCCTAGTATACTCTTTGAAACCACTACCCCCATGGGTCATCATCACTACTCATAGGATTTATTTTAAAATAACATATAAGCTTTATACCAGCCCATGACATACCAGAGAAAATTATCAAGAAAATTATACCTAGAACTAAATAACGGACGATCCTAAAAATACCGACTAGGCCTCTAATACTAATGGTCGATGTAGAATCAAGGAATCCTAAGATACCGGCTAGGTCTCTAGTGCTAAGGGTTAACGATGATTAATAAGTCCCAAAATACCGGCTAGGTTTCTAATACTAAAGTTTAGCTGAAAATAATAACTAACAAAAAGAGGACCTCACAACCATGCCGATATACATCCTCCCAAACATATTCGATCATACATTCATCTTCCAAAATCAAATAACCATATTACTAACTAAAATTCGATATCCAGTGCTTAGTCGACTCGCCACCAGGCCCACATCTAGCAAATCCAAATAAACATTAGACTCCAAATAAAAACTCCGTGATTGACTCAAATACTATCCTTGGTTAAGATGTTCTAGGTGATTCCTACCTGAGTCATCACGACTAGCCCTGTACCTAAACACTAAGGTCCGGAGGTAAACATATCCCTATCAATCCCTATCAGGTGTTGATCAATCAAATACTCAAGTATGGACAATTTCTTAATCACAAATCAATTTCTCCAACCTATCCAATTCTACAATAAACCATATATTTTCATCCTTAGATACACACACTAAGCTATCACTAACTATTCTAAGAGATACTAACAAATCAATCTCCCGACTATCTTTAGAATTACCCTAGCACTATTATAGCCTAGACCTCCCATTAATATAATCACAAGATAACCTCCTAACGAAACTCCTAGGAACATATCCCTAAGCTCTGATACCAGCTGTCACGCCCCAGAAATCTGAAGACCGATCCCTGGGGTGTGAGGTGAGAGAAAGAAGAGGGTTTTGGGACTGGTCAATTAATTACACCAATTTGGGTTCTCACAGGGCTTCTACGCTCTCTCATATTAAAAACAAGAAGGAGGAAGAAACAAGAGGGGAATCTTTTAAATTTGATTTTTCGAAAAACATTTTTATTAAAAAGGAAAGAAGAGAAATATCAATAGAGATAAGACATTATCTAATCAGCTCGACCTTCAAAAGTCATATCCTCTCAGTATGTGTGACCAGTCGGTGCCACTACATACCGACAGGGGTCTATCTGAGGGAGCACGAAGCTCAAGCCTCCTACGGCTAGCCAAGTGGTCTCATCCACGCCCTAACACTCAGGTGCACCAATCTAGGGTTCCTATCTACAAGGTTAATCAATTTAGTCATTTATATGTATTTATATTTTCATCATGATCTATCCTAGGCTTGGGGCCTTGAGGAGAGGCCTACCCAAAAGAATTCAGCTGGAACCATTGCAACTACAACCATAGAATACAACTAACTAATAAGAACTCTTATTCCAATAAAATTACCATGTCTGAAGAGAAAAGACTACAAGACGGACATACTAAACAGAAAGGTAAAGCTGCAACTCCAACTCCGCCTCTGGACTCCTACTGCTACTCCTGAGCCTCTGAACCTGCACTGAGCCTACTCGTGGGAAAGAGTAGCCCCCAATAGGAAATTGGGAGATTAGCCAAATTAATGGCTAGTGACATCCTAATAGTCTTTAATAATATGAGACAACTAATCTTAATAAATTAAGATAAGATTTATCAATTCTAGTAGAATCAAAGTTTGCATAATGAAACCTAAACCTATCAGTAGTCTATATTCACATGCAATTCCTACTGTCACTAAGTTATCTAACATAAAGTCCATTCAATGTTCTACAGCCTTAAAGAATAAATTAAATAAGACATTCATATAAAGTCACGAGGTCATCATGTAAACAGTCACACAATTCTAAATTCATATATAGATAAAACACACACATTCAAATGTGAACCCCGGATATTTTGTTCATCCTGCCTCCGGTCGGGCATTACTATAGGGCCTTCAACTCCCCGGGACAGGGTTGCTAGGCCAATCCCTACTCGAGGGCACCACCTATTGGCTTTACCACAACCCTTGCCCGTGACCCCTACCCTACTTAACTTCGGCTGTACGCGTAGGGTGGTTCACGGCCCTTGCGCGCACGGGGTCCCTACCCTCTAACCAGGTAGATTCGCATATAACATATTTCAACATATACAATGAAGCTACAAAAAGTCTATTTAATGCTTAACAATCTCCAACAAATTACCCCTGGTCCCGTACTGCTCTCGCAACCCATGCGACATAATAAATCAATAAAGTAAGACACTCATCCCAGTGACCTGTGTGCTAGGGTTGCCATACTCCTCTCAGAAGGGTGGTCCCCGATAATTATTAGTTATTCAATTTAATGATTAATTTAAGGGAATCCTAATTACGGTGTCCATGCATACAATCAAAAGCAATCATTATTATTATTCTATTAATATTTTAAGCATGCGTCGCCGGACTCGCGACTCCGCATGCAAGGCGGGGTCCACTTGACCACATGCGACGATGCCCGGCGGGGCCCGCATGCAGTGTCATGGACACCTACCCTTAGTCATTCTCATTTCCCACTATTAAAGACCACGCAAGGGTAGTAGATGTCACCTGGTTGTCGATCGCACACGACTCCTGCTAGCTGCCTCTGATCCGTCTCCGCTGGATCACCACGATCAAGGTCTGATAATATGCACAGCTCTATATCACAATGCTATCGATTAAAACAAAAGAATCTACGTTGAGGGTTCTATGCCAAGGATAGTCGGGCACCCTCGATAGGGGACCAACATTGAGTTGACAGCACGCAAAACCGTTCGACTGAAGAACTCGATCCTAAACCATACTAAGCTAATCAAGTAAACAGAAGCTAAACCTACTCATCGAATCGGGCTCGAAGAACCCTTTCCGATGGTTCCAGTTTCGCTGGAATCCGACTTCGGTCGAATGGTTTCGGGTCAAACCACGTAGAACCGATAAAATCGATCGCATGGCTGGTTCACTAGGGTAGAAGGGGTTCTAGGGTTATATTCTAGGTTTAATAGGTAGGACTCCATGTTCTGAGCACGATGCCACTGGTTTCGTCCGAATCCGAGTTCGGACGATGAAACGGCAGTCAAACCACGGTACCGCGATAATACCGGGTCAAAGGATAAAACAGGGTATTAGACAGTACAATTCTATGCTAAACTATGACCAACAGGTAGTATTTTCTGATCCGGTCGAAATGGCGCTGGTTTCGTCCAATTCCGAGTTCGGACGGAGAAATGGCAGTCGAACCAAAATCGACTGGTTCACTGGTCTGGTTCAGGTGAACCAGACCGGTTCACTGTTGGGCCGGGTCTGCTGTGCACTTAAGCGGGTCGGGTTGCAGTGCAGTCGGGTCGGGTTCAGGGCTAAACGGTTCGGGTCTGGGTTTACTTAAACCTGGGAAATTACTGAACTACCCCCCCTCCTTCTTCTCCACGAGACCGAAACCAGCCCGGGGGGGGGGGGGGGGGGGTTCCTGCGCGCCGGCGGCCGACGGGAGGGGCGGCCTGGAGCGCCGGCGGGCGCTCGGCCGGCCTCTCCCGCACCACCCCACGGAGGAGGCGCGGTGGGAGGCAGCCGGAGCGGCCGTCGGACTCCCAAGCTCGGCCGGAGGGGGGCTTCACGAGGGGTTGGCGCCGGTGGTGGTGCGCCGGGGAGGGGCTCGGTGCGGCGGCGGTGTCCGCCCGTGCGGGCCGCGGCAAGGGAGATGAGGGTGAGGTCGGGTTGGAGGTTCGGCTGCGCGTGGAGGGGGCTTGGGTTGCAGCCATGGTGGTGGCCGGGTTCGGTTTGTTCGGACGGAAGAGAGGAGGTGGGAAGGGGAGAGGGCTGACCTGGGTGGTTCGCCGGAGTCGGGGGAGGTGCTCGGAGGGGGCTGCGGCTGCTCCTCCCTCTGCATCCCGTTCTCTCTCTCTCTAACCCGTTCTCTCTCTATCTCTATTACGTTCTTCTCTCTCTCTCTCCCGTTCTCTCTCTATTTATAGAGGGGGGGGAGGCTGTTGAGGGGAAGGGATATGGTCGGATAAGGGTTGGGGATAGGGTCGGTTTAGGTTTCCTAATAAGGGGGAAGGGATAAGGATAGATAAGATAGGGATACATCATCCCAATCCTGCCCGATAATTCCCATCCGAATTTCGGATTTTAAATAAACGGGGAGGGAGGTCAAGAGAGCCTAAATCATGCGAGGAGACCGGGAGGCAAGCTCTAGGGCTGGTCGGGCTCGGTCCCGAGCCCTGAACCGGGCTCGGTTGGAATCCGGGTGCGATTCGTCCATCAACCGGGCTGAAAAGAATAATAGGTTGTAACTATCAAACCGGAAGTCGGAATAGGGGCCGAGAGGATTCGTTGGAAAGGTCTCGTCAACGCGAACGCGTTAGCGCTTGGTACATAATTTTCTGACTTCCAGATCTCCCGAAAAGAAGGAAAGACTCGAAAACTCAAAATAGCAATAACTATTCACCCGGGTGTCGGATCGACCCTAACTCATGCTCATTTGAAGGCTCTCTCAGAGCCTCATCTAACGTATCTTGTTTCGTTACGATCCGATCACCCGATCTCTTGCAAGAAACAAAGCAGCTAAACTATCGACCAATTATCGCTTTTCTAGGGTTTACCTGCCGGGCTGCCGAAACTGGCTGCGCATACACATGATCGTTGCACGGAACGCACCATCGTGACATGCTCGAAGTTACGGAGAATATGAACGTAAAACATCTCATAGGTTTACGATCCATTTATTGGGAAAAAGCCCGAAGAAAAAGTCTGGCTGTAAAAAGACGAAACTAGCCATTGAGGATTTCTATTATTCTCAAATCTAACACCACAGGTGTTACAGTGGCGTCAGGCTATGGATGAGGAGTTTCAGGCCTTTCAGCAGACCCAGACCTGGGATGTTGTCCCTCTGCCCCCTGGCGTTGCGCCTGTCAGTTGCAAGTGGATTTATAAGGTCAAGCATCGCCCTGATGGATCCATTGAGCGTCACAAGGCTCGGGTGGTGACTCGTGGCTTTACTCAAAAGTATGGCGTTGACTATGAGGAGACCTTTGCTCCGGTGGCTCAGATGACCACCGTTCGCACTCTTCTGGCGGTTGCAGCTGTTCATCGATGGACCCTTCTTCAGATGGATGTGAAAAACGCCTTTCTTCACGGTGACCTGTCTGAGACTGTCTACATGGATCCTCCTCCTGGTCTCCGTGTTCCTTCTCAGCACGTGTGTCGTCTTCGTTGGGCCATTTATGGGCTCAAGCAAGCTCCTCGTGCCTGGTTTGAGCGGTTCCGCCGTGCTGTCAGGGAACTTGGTTACTCAGAGAGCAGTCAGGACCACTCTCTGTTTGTCCGATCGTCCCCGCAGGGCCGGGCGATTCTACTGTTATACGTGGACGACATGATCATCACTGGAGATGACTCTGCTGCGATTGCTAGTCTTCAGCAGCACTTGAGGAACCAATTTCAGATGAAGGATTTGGGCACGCTTCGCTACTTTCTTGGTCTTGAGGTAGCATACAGTGCAGATGGCATTCTGCTCTCTCAGCAGAAGTACCTTTCAGACATCCTTAGTCGTGCTGCCCTCACAGATAACCGCACAGTAGACACCCCTCTTGAGCTTCACTCGAAGCTAAGTCCTACAGATGGAGTTCCTCTTTCAGATCCCACTCGGTACAGGCAGATTGTGGGACAGCTCGTCTATCTCTGCATCACTCGGCCTGACATTGCACACGCTGTCAGCATTGTCAGTCAGTTTGTTGCAGCTCCACACTCAGTTCACTACGGTGCCCTTCTTCGGATACTCCGGTACCTCAGAGGGACAGTTACTCGCTCTTTGTTTCTGTCGTAGTCCTCCTCTCTCAGACTTCGAGCCTACTCAGATGCAGACTGGGCTGGAGATCCGACTACACGCCGCTCCACCACTGGTTACTGTTTGTTTCTTGGCGATTCTTTGATCTCCTGGCGCAGCAAGAAGCAGAAAGTGGTGTCTCTCTCTAGTACTGAGGCTGAGTACAGGGCTATGGCCTCCACGACTAAGGAGATAGTTCACCTTCGACGTCTCCTCAGTGATCTTGGTGTTGCTTTCTCCGAGCCTACTCCACTTCACTGTGATAACCGGAGTGCTATTCAGATTGCTAGCAACCCGGTTTTTCATGAAAGGACAAAGCACATCGAGATTGACTGTCACTTCGTCCGACAGGAGTATGAGGCCAGGACAATCTCTCTACCTTTCACTCCCTCAGCAGAGCAGATCGCAGACTTCTTCACGAAGTCACATCCTACACCTCGTTTTCGGTCTTTGATTGCCAAACTCTTGGTGCATGATCCACCCTGAGTTTGAGGGGGGGTGTTAAGATGTATTAGTGTATATACATACACTTAGGGTATATATGACTCACATTGTATTCACCTTATATTGGCAATTGGCCTAATGAGAGATTCATTCTATTCTCTCCCCAAACCCTAGCTCTCCTCTCTCTCTCTTCCTCTCTTCCTCTAGGGTTTGTCACAACTACATTTGCAAAAGGAATGTGTGTTATTTATGTCTATGATGTTCAATGATGTTGCATTTGACAATACTTGCATATTTCAATTCTTTAAACTTCAAGGCGATGCCTCTCAAATGACGCCGTAAGTTGCAACAGATCATTTTCAAGCATCCGTTTACATGTTGAGATAATCCATATTGATCATTTAAAAAAAAATGTAATAAAGCCAGACAACACATCATTCCTGGTTTTCTATCTTTTTCAATAGGCTCTTTGATGTGGAACCGTGTGTGCGACAGGGAGTTCAAAGACTCGTTGAGCCGCGACAGGGTCGCTTGTTGCTCCGAGTCGAAACATGAAGTTGATTTAAACAAATAATCTGGCTAATGGTTTTAGCAAAGCATAACAGGCATGCAAGCAGGTATCCCAATCTAAATTAACCGAACAACTAATACTGAGTTATATCGGCAGAACTCCACATGCAATGTCAAGGATAGTAGCGAACAGGGTAATCAGAATCTCACAACTCACCATTCAAAGTGGGCAGCAGCTTTGCATAGATAAAATATAAGATAATTGATCAATGGTGTCACCATCCGATATTGACCGGGGAAAGAAACTCACCTACTAAGGATTGTGGGGAACCTCAGGGATCTCAACTGGTGGAGGGGTCGAAGTCGATGCGGTGTCCTCAGGTTGAGCCGGAGCTTGAGCGAGGGCCCTAAGGGCCAGCACGTTAGGATGTACGGGCGCGCCGGGATGCCAACGCTGATGGTTCTCCGAGATTCCCAGCCGTGCTTCTGCGTCCTTGGCGACGAGATAGGTGATGCGATCCACGTAATCCTTCACGCTCTCGCCGGCGTTGAACCGGAAGTCGAGGAAGGGAGACTGGATGTCGAGAAATCCGTCTTCGTCGTCGATCAAGCCGTGATCGACATCGGGGTCGGCCATGCCGTCATGCCGAGGTACGGGCTATCGGGGTTGGGGAGGTGGTGCTAGGATCGGCGCGGAGAAGGGGAGGGGATTGGGGTGGATTGGATGAGGGGGAGGGGTTTGGGATGGGTTCGGGGGTTTGGGAGTCGGTCGGTCGGGTCGGGCGGCAGGGTCGGGGCCGGTTGGGGTGCGGGCGGAGAAGGGAGGGGTGGGGGTCGGGTGGCAGTGGCAGGGGCAAGGGGCTCGGCTGCAGTCGGGGGTGGCGTCGGGACTGGGCACGGATCGGGTTGGGTCAGGTTCGCGAGAGAGGGAGAGAGGGAGAGGGAGGCGGGGTGGAGGGGGATCGGGTGGTGGTGCAGGGACGAGGGATGGGGGCCGGCAGGGCTGCCAAAGGGGAGCGGGAGGGGTCGGTCGGGTGGCAGCAGCCAAGGGCTCCAGGGTGAGCGGCGGCAGCAGCAGCAGGGGAGAGGAGAGGGGGGGTCGGGTAGGGCTGGGTCGGGTAGGCAGTAGCAGCAGCAAAGGGGAAAAGGGGGGGGGGGGAATCGGGCTGGTGGGCTGGCCGGGTGAGAAGAGAGGAAAGGGGGGCCGGTGGGCTTGGGAGGGGAAAGGGAAAACGGGATTGGGGGGGGGGGGGGGGGGTGGTCCCACTAGGGTTTCACACGCCTAGTTGGGGGCCTAGGGTTTCACACACCTAGGTATAGGCTCGGGTTTCACACACCTCACCTTAGCTCTCTCACACATGTGGGAAGAGGTAAAAATTTTACTCATTGCATACTGAAGAGAAAAATGAAAGGCCTATAAATAGGCTTACAACGACAGACGAAAAAGCCCACTAATCGAGGTGGGACTAAAAGTGCACAAACCAAATAATGAAATAGAAAAAACAGTAGCCAACATGGCTAGAACCACATGCTCAGATGTCGCCTCCTACGCTGGTACACTCGCCAGGGCCGAGGCTCGATGTCCCCATCATTCTCCCCAGGTGGGAGAGAGCTCGACTCCGTCGAGTGAGGATCTGCAAAACTCTCGTACTGCTCCAAGGTGTCAGGATCCAACTGCTGAAGGTCGCTACGGTCAACCCAGGTGTCATCAGAGGCGGGTCTTCCCTTCCAACGGATCAGATACCGTCGGGTGCCACCGTCCTTACCGGACACAATCTCATCATCCACAATTTTATCTATTTTATCTGCTGCATAATGTGGGGGAATTTCTGGAAGTGGGGGTAGGGAGGGACTCTCAGAAAATGGGTCTTGGGAAGGCTCACCTATGAGGGGATTACTAGGGTCAAAATCAGGACCCTTGTAGGCCACTAGGTCCTCGATATTGAATGTGGAACTGATGCCGAAATCTCCAGGGAGATCTACAACATAGGCATTGTCATTCAGTTTCTTTAAGATTTGGAAAGGACCCGCACTGCGTGCATGCAGCTTTTTAACGGTTCCCGAGGGAAACCCTTCCGGACGGATCCGGACCATTACATAATCGCCCACATTAAATGTTTTAAATCTTTTCCTGAGATCGGCTCGCAGCTTATAGGTAGCATTGCTCTGCTCAATTTTATCTTTGATTTCCCTGTGTAGTTCATGGATATGCGATGCAAATGCGGATGCTGACTCAGAGACTCGATGATAGTTAGCCATGGGGATGAGATCTATAGGCTGCCTAGGCTTAAAACCATGCACAATCTCATGTGGACTCAAACCAGTGGTCCTATTAACAGATGCATTGTATGCAAATTCAGCGATGGACAATTTTAGATCCCAAGTCCCAACATGCTCACCTACCTAGGTGCGCAAAAGGTTTCCCAGACTTCGATTCACTACCTCGGTTTGGCCATCAGTTTGTGGATGGAAAGTGGTAGAAAACTGGAGCTTAGTGCCCAACTTGTGCCACAAGGTTTTCCAGAAGAAACTGGTGAACTTGACATCCCTGTCAGACACAATGGTCTTGGGCAGACCGTGCAACCTGACGATACCGTCAAAGAAAATTTTCGCAACCTTCGAAGCATCAGATGTTTTGGAGCAGGGCAAGAAATGGGCCATTTTGGAGAAACGATCCACGACAACCAGAATCGAGTCGTGTTTCCTTAGAGTCTTTGGAAGGCCCAGTACGAAGTCCATGCTGATATCTTACCATGGACAATTTGGGACCGGTAAAGGAGTGTACAGGCCAGTGTTCTGTTTGTGTTGTTTGGCTAGCTGACAGGTGTGACATCTACCAACATGCCTAGCAATATCGCGCTTCAGACTCGGCCAATAGAACCGGTACTCGACGGCCTCAATCGTTTTCTCATTTCCGAAATATCCGGCAAGACCTCCAGCGTGCAACTCCCACACGAGAAACTCACGTAAGGATGTTCGTGGGATGCACAACTTTCGTCCCCGGAACAGATATCCATCATGCATGAGATAGCCATCAACTTCGGACAGGGTCCCGTCTCTCAATAACGCGTAGGTCTCGCTAAAGTCGGGACATGACTCATACTCGGTTTTTATCCTATCAAACCCATCAACTGCCGTGGTTAATTTGGAAAGAATGAACACACGACGGCTGAGCGCATCGGCAGCTTTATTTTCAACTCCCGCTTTGTGGCGTAGACTAAAAGTGTAGTCCTGGAGGAACTCAACCCATCGACCATGTCGCGCGTTCAATCTTTTCTGGGAGTAAATATAACGGAGGGCTTCATGATCAGAAAAAATAACGAATTCTTGCGGCAAAAGGTAATGTCCCCAATGGCGAAGTGATTGGATCACCGCATAAAACTCCTTATCATAGGTGGAGTACCTCTGTCGAGTGTCATTTAGCTTCTCGCTAAAATAGGCAACCGGGTGACCTTCCTGGGAAAGGACCCCACCGATCTCGAGCCCAGACGCGTCGCAAGCCACTTCAAAAACCTTAGAGAAATCAGGGAGACGCATGACAGGGGCCTCAACCATCATTTTCTTGATTTCGATGAATGCTCTCGTGGCGGCATTAGACCAAGTGAACTCACCCTTCTTCAGACAGTCAGTCACTGGGGCCATGATGGTGCTGAACCCCTTAATGAACCGACGATAAAAGGTGGCTAGCCCATGGAAGCTCCTGACATCACGAATAGTCTTGGGCTCGGGCCACTCTTCGATAGCTTTGACCTTTTCGGGGTCCGCAGAGACTCCCTCGATAGAAACCACAAATCCTAAAAATTGGACTTGAGTTGTGAAAAATGTGCACTTCTTCGGATTCGCATACAGCTCTTCTTTCCTTAATACGGTACAGACTTGACGCAGGTGGTCTAAATGTTGCGCCCGAGATTGACTATAAATAAGTATGTCGTCAAAGTACACCACCAGGAATTTACCCATAAATGGCCGGAGTACTTGCGTCATTACTCTCATAAAGGTACTCGGGGCGTTAGTCAGCCCAAAGGGCATGACCATCCACTCATATAGTCCATCCTTAGTCTTGAACGCAGTCTTCCACTCGTCGCCAGGACGGATACGGATTTGGTGATAGCCACTCTTTAAGTCAATCTTGGAGAAAATGGTAGCTCCAGACATCATGTCCAACATGTCGTCCAGTCGCGGGATAGGGAAACGATACTTGACTGTTATTTTGTTGATGGCGCGACTATCGACACACATACGCCACGATCCGTCTTTCTTAGGCGTCAGAAGGGCGGGGACCGCACACGGACTCATACTCTCCTTGATAAAACCCTTTTGCAGGAGTTCATCAACCTGCCTCTTCAACTCTGCGTGTTCAGTAGGGTTCATTCGATAATGTGGCAGGTTGGGAAGACTTGCCCCAGGGACCAAGTCAATGGCATGTTGTATGTCGCGCATCGGGGGCAGTTGGTCAGGGAGACCTTCAGGGAAAACGTCAGCAAACTCCCTAAGCACAGGGGTGACTTCGGGGGGAATCGACTGGTCGGAGTCCTTAGGGGTTTCTCTTGCTACTAGGATGATGACAGGGGCTCCCTTTTCTACCTCATGACTCAGCTCTTTGGCACTGACAAAACTAACGCTCTTGGCTTTCTTTGCGGGGGCAGTCTTTTGCTCGGCTTGGGCACTCTTGGGTGGGGAGGGAATCAACTTAACTTTCTTGCCCTCATGTTCAAACAGGCACATGTTCGAGCGTCCATAAATGAGAACGTCGTTATCGAAAAGCCAAGGTCTTCCCAAGATGACTTGGCCCACATCCATGGTCAGGACATCACACCAGATCTTGTCCTGGTAGATGTTGAAATTGATGGGCACTAGGCATCTCTGCTTGACCTCCATGGCAGTGGAGTTGATCCAAGACACTTGATAGGGACGAGGGTGGGGGACGGCCTTAAGGCCAGTCTTGGCGATGACAGCAGATGATACGGCATTGATGCAACTGCCACTGTCGATGATGACCTTACAATTTTTATCCCCAATCTTGGTGAACGTGTGGAAAATAGCGGTGCGCCTCCAATCATCCTGATCCTTGGGTTGGGATAGTGCGCACCTGTTAGGAGACGACGGCTAGGGTTTGGAGAGGAACAGTATATTTCCATTGAGGGACTCAAGCCCAATATATGTACAGTAAACCCGACCCGACTATACAGTAAACCCGACCCATTACATTTACATTAACACTCCCCCTCAAACTCACGGTGGATCATGAACCGAGAGTTTGCCTAGAAAATGTCGGAAGCGAGCAGTCGTCAGTGGCTTCGTCAGAAAATCAGCAGTCTGCTCCGATGAGGGAATGAAAGGCAGGGAGATGATGTGATCGATAAACGCCTGGCGAACATAATGACAGTCAACTTCAATATGCTTTGTTCGCTCATGGAAGACCGGATTGCTAGCAATCTGAATAGCACTCCGGTTGTCACAGAAGAGAGGGGTCGGCCCGGATATCACCACTCCCAAGTCAAGCAGAAGACGTCGAAGCCAGATAATCTCGGCGGTGGTGGAAGCCATAGCCCTGTATTCGGCTTCGGTGCTGGAGCGAGCAACAGACTCCTGCTTCTTGCTGCGCCATGAAATCAGTGAGTCACCCAGAAACACACAGTATCCTGTAGTAGATCGACGAGTGTCTGCATCTCCTGCCCAATCTGCATCTGAGTAGGCGCGCAGTACCAACGGAGAGGTGGAGGGAAACAGGAGTGAACGGGTGATGGTGCCCCGGAGATAGCGGATAATCCGAAGAACAGCTGCATAGTGTACTGACCGTGGAGCCTGAACAAACTGACTGACAATGCCAACAGCATGGGCAATGTCTGGCCGGGTCATGGTGAGATAGACAAGCATCCCAACCAACCTCTGGTAGCGGGAGACATCCTGGAGCGGCTCACCATCGGTAGCGAGAAGCTTCAAATTGAGCTCCATGGGTGTATCAGCAGTACGTGTGTCAGTGAGGGCAGCATCAGTAAGAATGTCGGAGATGTACTTCTGCTGGGAGACCAACAGACCACGAGCTGACCTGGCAATCTCAAGACCCAGAAAGTAGCGAAGAGAGCCCAGGTCTTTCATCTCAAACTGACTCTGGAGGTGCCGCTGGAGAGAGGCGATGGTGGCACTGTCATCCCCAGTGATGATCATATCATCCACGTAGAGGAGAAGGACTGCAATGCCCTGACTGGAGGAGCGAGTGAACAGGGCATAGTCGGAGTGACGCTCAACAAACCCGGCGGCCAGAACTGCACTGCGAAAGCGCTCAAACCAGGCACGAGGAGCCTGCTTGAGCCCATAGATGGCCCAGCGCAACCGACACACGTAACCTGGAGGAACTGAAGTGCCCGGAGGAGGAGCCATGTAGACTTCCTCGGAGAGATCACCGTGAAGAAACGCATTGGTGACATCCATCTGATGGAGAGGCCACCCTCGAGCAGCTGCCACAGCGAAGAGGGTGCGCACAGTAGTCATCCGAGCAACTGGAGCAAACGTCTCCTCGTAGTCAATCCCATACTCCTGGGAGAAGCCACGAGCAACGAGGCGAGCCTTGTGCCGCTCAATGGATCCGTCAGGTCGAGTCTTGACCTTGAAGATCCACTTGCAGCTAACAGGCACCACCCCGGGGGGACAAGGCACCAACTCCCAGGTCTGGGTCCGCTGAAATGCCTCAAGCTCAACTGACATGGCCTGCCGCCACTCTGGATGTAATGCTGCCTCACGGTACGATTGGGGCTCCCGATGAGTGTGAAGAGCAGTAAGGAAGGCCTGAAAGGATGGTGAATAGAAGACACTGGCAGAGAAGCCAGAAGAGTCAGGAGAGTCAGTGGGAAAAGCAGAGTAACCAAACCTGTCAGGAGAGTAGTCGTATCTGGCAGGAGGGTGATGTTCGCGCGCTGGGTAGCGCCGAACAGGAGCAGGATCCACGACCGGGGAGGAGGGAGCAGCAGCATCAGGCGAGGGAGTACCAGGGAGAACCGACTCTGGAGGGGGAGCTGCAGACCGACGTACATAGACACGAGTAATGGGTGGTGGAGGTGGTGGTGGTGGTGGCGTGGGGGACTGAGGAGGTGGTGGTGGTGGTGGCGATGGATACTGAGGAGGTGATGGTGATGGTGTAGTAGGCGTGGATGGGGCAACAGAAACCGGGGGTAGAACAGGGATGTGGAGATGTGAGGAGGGCGAGGAGGATGACGAAGTAGGCAAGGAAAGATCCCGAGACTCAGGAGCAAAATACGGGACATCCTCAACAAAGGAGACGTGACGGGAGACACGGATCCGACGAGCTAAGGGATCATAGCAGCGATACCCCTTATGCTCACGACTGAGCCCCAAGTGAACACACCTAACAAACCTCGCAGAAAGTTTGGTGCGCTCATGGGGAGGAAGAAGAACGAAGCACGTGCAGCCAAACGTGCGAAGAAGAGAGTAGTCAGGTGGACTGGAGTGAAGGCGCTCGTGAGGGGTGGCACCGGACAGAGCAGATGACGGAGTGATATTGATGAGGTGGACAGCCGTCATGACAGCTTCAGCCCAGTAGGAGTGAGGGACAGACGCAGAGAGAAGCAAGGCTCGTGCAGTCTCAAGGACATGACAATGCTTGCGTTCGGCAACGCCGTTCTGCTCATGGGTGTGGGGACATGACTGCTGGTGAAGAGTGCCGTGAGACTGAAGAAGCTCACGCATCTCAGAGGAGAGATACTCCTTGGCACAATCAGACCGAAAGGTCTTGATTCGCCGACCAAACTGGGTGTGTATCATAGTGGTGAATCGCCTAAAGATTTGGGGAATTTCAGACCGATGACGCATGAGATAGACCCAGGTGCACCTAGAATAGTCATCGATAAAACAAACATAATACATATAACCAGATAGAGATGCAACAGGAGCAGGACCCCAAATATCCGAATGAACTAAATCAAATAAAGCATTAGACTGGGAAGTACTAGCAGAAAAAGGAAGAGCTAGATGCTTTGCCAGTCGACAACCCGTACAGACAGAGAGGGGGGAGAAAGACGCTCGACCCAAAGCGCCCGAACGGAATACGCTTTTGAGTCGATCACTTGATATATGACCTAACCTTCTGTGCCACAGGTCGGCATCAGAGGTGACAGACATGACAGACGCAACTGAAGACACATGGAGATGGTCCAACTGGTAGAGTCCTCCTGCCCTAAGGCCCAGCCCAATCCTCTGACCCGTCCGCGAATCCTGCACAACACAAACAGAAGGGGTGAAGGTGACAGTCAGGCCAGAGTCGCAAAGAGAACTGATGGAAATCAAATTAATATTAAGACGGGGGGCATGATGGACATGGGATAGGGTCAGGCGACCAGAAGGGTCAGAGGTGGTGGTGATGGAGCCACATTGCGGAATAGGGACGAGAGTCCCATCCGCAGTGCGAACCTCCTGGTGGGTGGTAGTGGGAGAACAGTCCGTGAGGACAGTGGAGTCAAAAGTAAGGTGACAGGAGGCACCCGAATCGAAGATCCATGGAGCAGTAGTACCAGAGGTGGCAGACAAGCCGTGCGCAGTCGCGGAGCCGGTGGAGGCTATGTGGAGAAGAAGGAGCTCCTCGAGGCGCTGAAGACGGTCCGGCTCAGGTGGCGAAGGAGCTGTGGGAGCAGTGGGGAGCGGCGAGGCCTCTGCAGTAGCCGCTGCACCACCAAAGTAGCGAAAGGAAGACGAACCACGTCCTCGGCCCCGTCCACCTCGACCGCCGCGTCGATCGTCGCGAGAGGTCGAAGACCAGCGGGGGGATCTCTCATCCGGACCCCAGCGGGGGTTGCGTGGAGGACGTGTAGGGCACTCGCGCTTCATGTGGCCGGGCTCCTTGCAGTAGTGACAAAAAACAGCCTCATCGGAGAACCCGGCTGCCAGGACAGAGTCGGAGCTAGGAGCAAGTGGAGGAGCACGAGCGCCCTGAGTCTGAAGGCGGGTCTCCTCGTCGACCAAGGCGAGTAGGGCATCCTCGAGCCGAGGGAGGGGCTCACGGTGCAGGAGCTGGGCGGCTATGAGAGCAAAGTCTGGTCGAAGTGCTGCCAGGAACTGGTGCAGGTGGCCCTCGTCGAGGTAGCGCTGGAAGTCCCGGGAGCGGGGGCAGTCACACCGCTCCGGAATCAGTGAGTCCAGCTCATGCCAGTAGGCACTCATCTGACTGAAGAAGTCCTGAATGGTACGCTCCCCCTGACGGGCAGACTGCGAGTCGCAGATGAGCTGATGCCGGCGGGCGCCGCCGCGTGGGAGAAAACTGTCCCGGAGATACTCCCACATCGCGCGCGCAGTCGGAAGGCGGCCGATGGGAGCAAGGAGCGGACGAGCAACCGAGTCCAGGAGGTACGCCCGGATGGCCTGATCGTGGCGGCGCCACGTAAGAGCAGCAACGGTGACGGCCGTGGTAGCAGTCGCTGCAGAAGATGCAGCACTGCTGATGACAGAGGACGAGCCGGAGTAGTCAGTGGGAGGAGGATCCTCGCCGGTGATGTGACCCCACAGATCACGACTGGAGAGGGCGGCCTCGACGGTGAGGGACCAGTCAGGCCAGTCGCTGGCCGACGACAACTGAAACGCAACCGCCTTTAGCGGTGGAGAGATCGCAACGACAGACGGTACGGCTGGAGAGGCCATGGAGGAGGTTGTAGGGTGTCAGGGGGTGTCGGGGGGGCTGTAGGGGGGGTCGGGGGGGGTTTCGGGTGGTCGGAAGGGGCTGTAGGGGGGTTTCGGGTGGCCGGAAGGGGGGGCCGGTGGAGGAAGGGTGATGTAGGTGGTGGCGGCGGCTGTAGGGGGGGTCGGGAGTGGAGGCGGGGGCTGCTGCAGGGGGTCGGGGGTGGAGGAGGGGCTGCAGGGGGTTTCGGTGGCCGGAAGGGGGGGTTGTGGGGGTTTTGGTTGGCCGAAAGGGGGGGCTGTAGGGGTTCGGGGGGCTGTAGAGGGGGGTCGGTGGTGGAGGAGGGGGCTGCAGGGGTTCGGGGGTGGAGGAGGGGGCTGCAGGGGGTTTCGGGGGTCGGGTGGTGGAGGAGGGGGCTGCAGGTGGCCGGAAGGGGGGGCCGGTGGAGGAGAGGGGCCGGACGGAGTAGGTGCAGCCGGCGGAGGGATCAGCCGGAGGAGATGCAGCCGGCGGGAAGGAGGGAGACCGGAGAAGGTGCAGCCGTCGCCCTAGAGCTCTGATACCATGTTAGGAGACGACGGCTAGGGTTTGGAGAGGAACAGTATATTTCCATTGAGGGACTCAAGCCCAATATATGTACAGTAAACCCGACCCGACTATACAGTAAACCCGACCCATTACATTTACATTAACAGCACCTAACAACTGACACGGTGGGGGACGACGACTGCCTAAGACAACTCAGAATGGCACCGTCATCATCATCATCAAAATCTCCATCTTCTTCTTCAGCCTGGTAGATGAACTCTGCTTCTCCAGGCTCT
Organism: Chamaelirium japonicum; assembly: GCA_947650365.1. Taxonomy (NCBI): domain Eukaryota; kingdom Viridiplantae; phylum Streptophyta; class Magnoliopsida; order Liliales; family Melanthiaceae; genus Chamaelirium; species Chamaelirium japonicum. The sequence goes on along the minus strand of OX393551.1, from coordinate 66,769,375 downwards.
ACTGCTTCAATGGGGTTGCCATCGACAATGTTGACTCTGACAGGGCTGGGGCAGTTGGCAGCCACGTGGCCATACCCTTGACACTTGTAACACTTTGTAAGAGGGCTGACTTTGGAGAAGTCACGCTCGACACTCTTTCCTCGTGCGTCCCTCTCAAAATTCTTGTTGGGAATGCTGGGCTTAGCTTGAGATGAGTTGGGGTAGGTCCGATTGGAATTGCTAGGGGAGGGCTTTGTGGGATAGCTCCTAGGGTCAGAATGCCTGTAGGTGTGACTAAACCTAGAGGCGTCAAGGTCTTGTACTAGAGCGTAGGCTCTTTCCAATTCCGTGACATCTCTGGCAAGGAGCTCATTCCTTAGGTCTTCCCTTAGGCCAGACCGGAAACGGGAAAGGACTTGGACAGGCGTCTCGGTCCCAAGGACGTTGCAACGAGTGAGGAACTCATCAAATTTGGCAACATAGTCCTTCGCCGATTTGCTACCTTGGGTAAACTGGTGCCATTGGTCTAACAGTCGTGCCTGATACGACGGTGGCACATACTTACCCTTCAGCTCATTTTTCATGGCGACCCAAGTATCGATCGGGTCCTGGGTTCGCGCAACTCTCAAGGCTTCCACATTGGTCCAATATTGGCTCGCGGGTCCACTGAGCTTCATGGCTGCGAAGCGGACCTTCCTAACCTCAGTTAAAGGATACCACGTGAAATAACGATCCATGGACTGGAGCCAATCCAGGAAAAACTGGGGATCATGTCTACCATCAAAGATGATACCTCTAACCGGATACTCCGAAGGTACTGATCATCGGGGTCCTGATTGTTCTGCCAGTTGGCCGGGTGCCCTTGAGGGGGATTGGGAAATTCAACATGCGGATCGTTCCGTGCTTGTTCCATCCGGTCTAACCGGGCATTGGTGTCGCGCTGATACGCGGCGAGGTTTTGGTTCATGGCGGTTATGCCTTGGGTCAACTCGGCAAGTGCTCTAGTCAGGGCCTCGGGATCCATACTGTAGTTGTCCGACTCGCTAGACTCTCCTAATAGATATGGCCTACCCCTTCGGGTTGGCATGCAATGACAACACCCAAAATGATGCTAATGATTTTTATTTTTATTTTTATTTTTATTTTTATTTTTTATTTTTTTTTTTGAAACTTAATGCACCAGAACTAAGATGAATGCAAGTTGCAGGATCAGGTATAGAATGCAAATGACCTAGCTCTAACCATGCTCTGATACCAAAAATGATGTGGAACCGTGTGTGCGACAGGGAATTCAAAGACTCGTTGAGCCGCGACAGGGTCGCTTGTTGCTCCGAGTCGAAACAGGAAGTTGATTTAAACAAATAATCTGGCTAATGGTTTTAGCAAAGCATAACAGGCATGCAAGCAGGTATCCCAATCTAAATTAACCGAACAACTAATACTGGGTTATATCGGCAGAACTCCACATGCAATGTCAAGGATAGTAGCGAACAGGGTAATCAGAATCTCACAACTCACCATTCAAAGTGGGCAGCAACTTTGCATAGATAAAATATAAGATAATTGATCAGTGGTGTCACCATCCGATATTGACCGGGGAAAGAAACTCACCTACTGAGGATTGTGGGGAACCTCAGGGATCTCAACTGGTGGAGGGGTCGAAGTCGATGCGGTGTCCTCAGGTTGAGCCGGAGCTTGAGCGAGGGCCCGAAGGGCCAGCACGTTAGGATGTACGGGCGCGCCGGGATGCCAACGCTGATGGTTCTCCGAGATTCCCAGCCGTGCTTCCGCGTCCTTGGCGACGAGATAGGTGATGCGATCCACGTAATCCTTCACGCTCTCGCCGGCGTTGAACCGGAAGTCGAGGAAGGGAGACTGGATGTCGAGAAATCCGTCTTCGTCGTCGATCAAGCCGTGATCGACATCGGGGTCGGCCATGCCGTCATGCCGAGGTACGGGCTATCGGGGTTGGGGAGGTGGTGCTAGGATCGGCGCGGAGAAGGGGAGGGGATTGGGGTGGATTGGATGAGGGGGAGGGGTTTGGGATGGGTTCGGGGGTTTGGGAGTCGGCCGGTCGGGTCGGGCGGCAGGGTCGGGGCCGGCTGGGGTGCGGGCGGAGAAGGGAGGGGTGGGGGTCGGGTGGCAGTGGCAGGGGCAAGGGGCTCGGCTGCAGTCGGGGGTGGCGTCGGGACTGGGCACGGATCGGGTTGGGTCAGGTTCGCGAGAGAGGGAGAGAGGGAGAGGGAGGCGGGGTGGAGGGGGATCGGGTGGTGGTGCAGGGACGAGGGATGGGGGCCGGCAGGGCTGCCAAAGGGGAGCGGGAGGGGTCGGTCGGGTGGCAGCAGCCAAGGGCTCCGGGGTGAGCGGCGGCAGCAGCAGCAGGGGAGAGGAGAGGGGGAGTCGGGTAGGGCTGGGTCGGGTAGGCAGTAGCAGCAGCAAAGGGGAAAAGGGGGGGGGGGGAATCGGGCTGGTGGGCTGGCCGGGTGAGAAGAGAGGAAAGGGGGGCCGGTGGGCTTGGGAGGGGAAAGGGAAAAAGGGATTGGGGGGGGGGGGGGGGGTCCCACTAGAGTTGCACACGCCTAGTTGGGGGCCTAGGGTTTCACACACCTAGGTATAGGCTCGGGTTTCACACACCTCACCTTAGCTCTCTCACACATGTGGGAAGAGGTAAAAATTTTACTCATTGCATACTGAAGAGAAAAATGAAAGGCCTATAAATAGGCTTACAACGACAGACGAAAAAGCCCACTAATCGAGGTGGGACTAAAAGTGCACAAACCAAATAATGAAACAGAAAAAACAGTAGCCAACATGGCTAGAACCACATGCTCAGATGTCGCCTCCTACGCTGGTACACTCGCCAGGGCCGAGGCTCGATGTCCCCATCACTCTTTCATGCTCTATCCCATTGAGTAGTTATCTGTCTAATTGGTATTTTGTTGTTAAATGAATGAATGTTCTTTGTATAACATTTTATCCTTTGATTTTAGTTGGTACATATCCACAAGGCCTTGTTTATACGATTAATGCTGAATGTATTATTTCCTGTCCATAACAGAATCTGAACCAAGAAAACTCCAGCCCTTGTCTTTCAGCCAGCGGCTCAACATCGCTATAGACATCGCTCGAGGCCTAAACTACCTGCACAACGAGAGAGCAATTCCTCACGGCAATCTTAAATCTACAAACATCCTAATACAATCACCGAATCTGAATGCTCTTCTGGCCGATTACAGTCTACACAGGATAATGACCCCTGCCGGCACGGCAGAGCAGGTTCTGAACGCGGGTGCTCTCGGATACCGCCCTCCAGAATTTGCAAGCACAAGTAAGCGTTTCCCGTCGTTGAAGAGCGATGTGTTTGCTTTTGGGGTGGTCTTGCTCGAGCTCTTGACCGGAAAAAGCGCCGGAGAGATCGTCTCTGGGAACCCTGGCATGGTGGATCTGACGGACTGGGTGAAGCTACTAGCTAGCGAGAACCGTTCTTATGAGTGTTTTGACAGGCTCATCCCTGAAGTCGGTAGTGCCGAAGGCCCCCCTGAAGTACTTGAGGATATGCTTCGGGTCGCCCTCAGGTGTATTCGTTCCGCGTCTGAAAGGCCTGAGATTAGGACCGTCATCCAAGACCTCTATTCCATAACCTCGTAACACATCTGCAGAAATGTACATCTCCGACTGACCCTCCTGAAGGAATTATAGGTCCCATGAGTACTAACATCATTGGTGATTTTTTTTTTTTTCGCTCTCTTTGTTCCTACATGAATGCCACAGTTACTACATTTGTGAAGCCCTCATTCTTTTTTTCTTTTTTCTTTGGCCTTTTTTCTCTGCTGTTAAAAGAGAATAATGCTTCTGGTTTGTAGCTGTTGAGGGAAATAAATTTCTTATGGTGAGTTTGCTCTCCATGCCATAAGCATGTTAATGTATTTATTCTCAAAGGCTGATAAGTGCCTGAAAGGGATGATGTGATTGTAATATTCTTTGAAAGAGTTGGTCTGGAAGATCTCTTCTGTTACCTTTTTCTCTGTTTGAAATGTTGAAAGATTGTACCATTTTGCAAGAAATCAGTATGGTTGCTGTGTATGGAAAGGGGTTTCTTAAAAACTCTAAAGGGTCTGTTTGGATGTGTTAAATTTAGGAGGGATTTGAGATAACAAGGGATTTTAAATTCTACATTGATAAATTCCCTTGTTTGGATGCCACCTAATGGAATTTGTTAAATTCTTAGTGGGGTTTAGTGGAGGGATTTTGGGGATCCAAAACCCTTGTTTAAATCCTCTCTTTGAGGTGTTTTTATTAAAATCTCGAGCCGCTGCGTTCTCCTCTCTGCCTCACAGCCCGATCGCTAGGGTTCCTCGCGCTCGCCCGAGACTACCATGGATCACCTCGACATCGTCGTCGTCAACAACCTCAAGTACTCTCTCTCTCTCTCTCTCTCTCTCTCTCTCTCTCTCTCTCTCTCTCTCTCTCTCTCTCTCTCTCTCTCTCTCTCTCTTCCATTCCTCTCTCATCTTAGAGACAGATCAAATGGAATAGGGGTTTTATTCTTCGGCAAATTAGGTATAGGTTCTTAACTATTTTGCAATATTAGTCCCAGGACACCATAATTTGCTATATTAGTTAAGGTCCCTACAGGTATACATTTGTCTCCAGAAAGAGTATATATTCATCTCCAGAAAGAGTATATATTCATCGAGAGGGACTTGAGCTATATTTTGAAATTAACATATCCTGCAACTAAAAGTTATCTCTCAAAATGACTTATGTCAAACTTTCCCTTTATTGTTTGGTTAGTTTTGTCCTCTCACATCAATTTGTAAGCTAGTTTTTGGAGATTCAATCCATGCTTCTGCCTTCCTGCCATGAAAATTTGAGTTTTTCAGTCTTGGGTGCTCACATTATTCCCAATTGCTTGAAAACCCAATTCATGGAAGGTATTGATGGGTACAAAGGAATATCCAGAATACAAATGATTTGTTGATGAATGCACATATTTTATTTTGAGTTTTCACCTTGTATAATGGATTCGGATACTTGTCGAAATAATTATCTATTTTTGGATCTTGCTTGATAAGTCATACATGAACATATTTGCAAGGCGCATATCAGTTTTTCATCGATGTTTCTATAGTTTTTATAGTTTACGATTGCATACCAAGTCCATGTTCTATTTCATACAATGTTCCTGAGTGTTCTTTTCTTCATGTTTCTCATGGTAAATTACCCCTACTGCTAATATTCTATTGGGTGTGAGATTTTTATTTTTGACCCAACAATTTTTTTGTTCGATTGTGACCTTCGTTTAAGCTCTAATGAGTTCTCATGTATGATAGTGTCATCCTGCATAGGCATCTATGTATGACCAATATCTTATTATCAAAAGTATTGGGTATTATGTTGGTGAATAAGAGATAGCATTATCATGATTTGTTATGATCTTTCCTTTGTTAAGCATATATGTTTAATGGTCACTCAAATTTTTATCATTAGAAGAACTTCAACATATGTTGTTCCTTATATAATTGTAACATTGTTTAGCAATTTTGACTATGAGATTTTAATGAAGTATATTTTGGGCCTTTTTAGGGTGTTTTCTAATATATTTCTTTTCTTTAATTTTATGGGTACTTAAGATATGGTTGATAAAGTGGTATGTCTACGTCGTAAACATGCTATGGATGAAGAAGAATGTAAGAAGAAAAGAAAAATTATTATGGGTGTTGTCACCACTATTGTAGCCACGATAGTGACTTGGTATCATTGCCAGTTCCTTACAAAAGAGCTAGCCGTTACCTGATTGGGATCATGAGAGACAAAGTTTTTTAAATCATTTCTATGATGGAAAATAAGTTGATTGTCTTGAACAACTACGTGTTAGCAAGCATGGATTCGAAAGCCTTTGCAAAATCTTGCATGAAGAATGTGGGTTATGAAGAACGAGGCATGTCTCTATCAAAGAAGCGGTGGCATTATTTTTAAATATTCTTGCTCATAACTTAAAGTATAGAGTGATCAGATTTTGGTATTTTCACTGTAAAAAAATAATGAGTAAACAGTTTAACAGTGTGCTGCGTGCAATGATGATAATTAGTAAGGAGTATTTAAGGTTTCATGGATACATTCTCAATGGTTCCGACATAAACAAATGGAAATGGTTTAAGGTACTTTGATAATTAAAGTTTATAAAAAAAAATTGCACCCATTTTACTATTATAAATAAGCCCACTTGTTTCCAATTATGTTAGAATTGCCTTGGAGCATTGGATGGTACTCACATCCCATTAACCGTTGGTGCGGAAGTACGACCTAGGTATCGGAACCGAAAGGGTGATATTTTTACCAATATGTTAGGAGTTTGTGCTCCAGACTTGAAAATCATTTATGCATTATCCGGGTGGGAGGGATCCGCTTCTGATTCTCGAGTTTTAAGAGATGCCTTGTGTAGGCATAATCGATTCAGTATTCCAAATAGTAATTTTTTTATATTTATAACACCATTTATGTTGACCAATAACAAATGAGATAAATAATTTAATATTGTTATTTTTATTTTGTAGATAAGTACTATTTTGTAGACGCGGGATATACTAATGGGCTAGAATTTTTAGCACCTTACCGAGGAACTTGATACTACCTAATGAATGAACCGGAAATATTCCTGAAAATTATAAAGAGTTGATTAATTTTCGCCACTCCATAGCTACAAATGCAATTGAAAGATCATTTGGGTTGTTGAAGAAAAGGTGGAACATATTGCGGACATCATCTTTTTTTGATATAAAAACATAAATAAGGATCATCAATGCCTGTGTGGTACTTCACAACTTTATACGAATTGAGCAGTATAATGACCTAGTACTAGAAAATCAAGATTCAAGGTTTTTAGATTTAGTAGATCATGAACTAAGAAATTTGCGAGCAGAAGACAATTTTCAAGAAGATATTACAAGTGTTCAACTTACTAATAAGTGGACAGAATTTCGGAACACATTGGCGATGAGAATGTTTGATGATTACCAAGCATGTCGAGGCCTTATAAATCGTCCTTGAAGCAATGTGGCTTTAGCTCAAAGGTAGTAGCTACTCTTTAATACTCAAGTAGATTAGATTCTTCTAGTTAAAGATCTTTGGTGTTTTGTTATACAAAGACTTTTGGATATCACTGTTTTGTTGTGGGAACGTGATATGAACAATTATGTTTCACCGTTTGATTTGGTAACAAATTTTTAAAATCCTACTTTGATTTGATTATTCATGTTTTGATACAGAAAATGATGAAGTATGTGTATCATTGTTTCTAAATTTTGATGTAGGAAATGATATGAAGGATGTGTATCAACATTTCTAAAATTTACACATGCCTTTCCAAATTTTTTTTTCCTTCTAAATAGCTGTTTAAATTTGATTTTAAGTTTTGTGGAGGTGGTCCATATTTAAAAATTTGAAGAAAAAAAGGATCAAAAGGTTTGGATTTGTTCTTCGGATCTTAACAAGTTTGTGGTTCATATCGCTACAGTTCTTCACCCAAACAAGAAAATTCAGAGGAAGGAGTTCTCAATCAACAAATTTTAAAAAAAACTCCAGGTGCAAAACTGGCTATCCCTGGGGGCTACCCACACAGGGATATTCATAAATGAAGGGTTTTGAAATCTAGTTATTCAAACCCCTTCATTTATAAATGTCTTGGTAAATTCTAATTATCTCATCCGAACACACTGTTATGGTTAATAGCTTTATAGAGGCTATACTTCTCTTATTGGGTATTCGGGGTATGCTCATCATAAAGAGAAATTGGACCTTAGAAACGCGCGCGGGGGGGGGGGGGGGGGGGGGGGGGGGGGTCTTGTATAATACAAATCTTCTCAAAATTCATTCAAAAAGACTAAATTACCTTTTATAATTTAAATATTATTAATTATAGGTTGTACATTGTAGTCATAGTTTAGTCCCACATGGTCGGTGGTACTGTAATGATGTGTGCTCTCTCCCTATATAAGAAGATTTAGTGTTATGTTATGTAACATGATTATCAATACACGTAGTATTCTCTCCAAACCCTAGTATCTTGAAACATGCTATCAGAGCTTCTTTCCTAAACCTAGCTGCCGGCCTCCCTCTATGCACCCAACCTTGTGCCTCCTCCTCGCGCTCGACCCACCCCCACCCCTATGCTCAACACCTCGTCGGCCCCCCTCTTCGTGCCCGACCCCTGTCGTACCTCCTCATCGTGCATGATACCTTGCCAGCCCCCATTTCTACGCCCGACACCCCACCGGCCTCCCTCTCCATGCCTGACCCATTACCACACCTACTACCCCCTTGAGCCTACATCCTCCACTTTATCTCCCTTCCAATGTTGATTCTCTCGGCCTCCTACTCACTGCACGTGCTCAGTGGGAGTACCTTTGGAACAGATTCATTCAACGGGGCGGTGCCTGTCAGTATCAACTTCTTTTGTGATGGTATGTGCGACAGGGTGACAGCTCGATCTAGAATTTTTTCAGCTTGATGAGTGCCTACTAGCACGAGTTAGATTCTTTCATCCTTGTGCCATATGGAAGCCCTCGGTCGCCAACATTACAGAGCGGCCTTGAGACGAGTCACTTCCACCAATTCCCGCCACCCTTTGCACAAGTTTGCGACTCTGATGGTCTAGCTCCATCACCGTGTCCCTAGTCCTCATATGGAGGATGCCCTGATCTCCCTGATAGACGAAGAGATCCTATTGAGCACTCGGTATGCTCTTCCCCTATCTTCTGCTCCTTCTTCAAATAGTGCGCTTATCGTCGGTTACCGTGAGGCCTCCATCAGTTTAGTGATCTGTCATTACTGTAATGGAGTTGGTTGCATGTGACTGTCTGAAGTGCTATGCTCATGACCCCCATTGGAGCCCTAATCCTCATGATACTTGGGGGGGGCTTATAGTTCAAGACCAGGCAATCATGAGGGTGATTGTGTTGTTGTGGCCGATTCTCATACACTGGATTCGTCTGACTCTTAGTTTCTTCACCATCTCACAAAAGATGTTCCGCAACCACACAGCTTCAGGCCCGTTGACTCCCTTGCCATGTCTTCCTCCTCTGATCTTAGTATTATCTCCCCTGGATGATTGACTCCAGGGCTACCTGCTTACGTCAGACTCAACTATTCTTATTGATCGTACGCCTGCTCATGCTCACCTGCAAGTCCACACCACAGATGGGGCTCTCGTCCCCATTCAATATGGATCCATTACCAATGCTTCTAATGTATCTGGTCGCTTGACACTATCCTAGGTCCACTATGCCCCACTTCTATGCATGACCTTAGTTTGTGTTAGCTTTTGTGTGACTCTAGCCTAACAATTATTTCTTTTTTTTCTGCGTAGTATTCGCGAATGGGACTGTGAATTGGGTTGGGCCGTAAAGTCGGTGGTTTGTACCATCTAAAGCATCTCCACGTTCACCTTCTAAGCAACACGCTAAGTCAAGTCTCTCTGTCACCTCTGATGCCGACTTGCGGAACAGAAGGTTAAGTCATATCTCTAGTGATTGACTCAAAAGTATTTTTCACTTTGGGGCTTTGGGTCGAGCGTGTTTTTCTAAACTTTCAATTTGTACTGATGTCATTTGGCAAAGCAGTTAGCGCTTCTGTTTTTCATCTGTACTTCCCATTCGCGTGCTCCTTTTGATTTTGTACATTTTGATATTTGTGGACTTACTAATGTTACTTCTATTTATAGTTTTCTCTATTATATGATCTTTATAGATGATTTTACTCGTTGCACTTGGGTTTATCCGATACACCACCGGTTTGAAGTCCATCACATTCACAAAATTTTCACCACCATGATTCACCCAATTTCACAAGCACATTAAGGTTTTTATGATTTGAATGTGCTTATGAATTCCTTCCCTCTGAGATGAGTGTAATTCTCCAGTCTCGCACCACTCTTCACCAATGGTCTTTCCTAGGTTCTCATAAACAAAATGGAGTTGCTGAGAAAAAGCATCGACATATCCTTGAGATGTCTCGAGCTCTTCTCATCTTCACTTATGTTCCTCAGTCCTACTGGGCCGAAGCTGTCCTCACCTCAGTTTATCTCATCAATATCACCCCATCTTCTATTATCTTCAATGTTTCCCCTCATGAGATGTTCTACTCCACTCTCCCGAATTACTTCATGCTTAGGACATTTGGCTGCACCTATTTCGTCCTCCTTCCTTCTCATGAACACAAAAATTTGTCCAACAGGTCAGTCCATTGCATTCACTCAGGTCTTAGTCGTGAGTATTAGTGTTATCGATGTTATGATCCCTCTGCTAGTCGGATTCGTATCTCCTGCGAGGTTTCTTTTGTTGAGGATGTTTCTTACTTTTCTTCTGCGTCTCGATACCTAGCACCCTTTGACATCTCACCCCGGGATCCTCCTACTGTATCACCGCTACTTCACCTCACCTTACTACCACCAGCTTATGTCCCCATGCTTCCACTATATGTACCACAATTATTGCCCCCCCATATTCATACACTCATTACCAGGTCCATCATCTGCCACTCCTCCCGCAGATTCTCTTCCTCACCAGGTCACCACTTTTGCTCCATCGCTGCTCCTTGATACTATTGTGACTCCTTGTCCACTCTCATTTACAGTTGCTCCATCCTCCCTGAACGCAGATCCTCGCCATCACCACTCAGCGTGCCTTCACCACCCGCTTTACAGATATGGTTACTCTCCATATCAGTTTACCATCTCTGCAGTTACTTCTTACACAGTTTAAGACCATTTTTTGCAGCAATCTATGCTCACCGAAAATCTCATTCATATCAACAAATAGTTCAATTTCTAGAGTGGCAATGGCATAGCGTAGCTTTTCACTGGACTTAGACCTAGGCTCTCATCCCATGTCCTACAGGGGTGTCCCCTATCAGCTGTAAGTGGATCTTCAAGATCAAAAATTGATCTGACGGATCGATTGAGTGGTACAAAGTTCATCTCGTTGTCAGAGGATTTACTCGAGTGCATATGATTGACTACGGTGAGACTTTTGTTCTGGTTGCTAGGATGACCAATGTCCGTACTCTATTAGTTGTGGCCTCTGTTCATGGATGACCAATCTAAGTCTGTTTCTCATCGCCCTATGATATAGTTTCTCGCTTTCGGGGGTAGAAAGGAGTAGCACAAAATGTCCTAGAGGCCATCTTCCTGGACATAAGGTTCACATATGTCTTAGCTTGTTGGGAAGGTTCTGGTAATGACTTCACCATATTTAAGGATGCCATATCCTGATCACCACCATGAGATCTTCAAGTCCTAAGAGGTACTTCAAACCCTGAATATTTAGATTAACATTAAATATGTCATAAGCTTTTTGAATTAACACCTAAGCATCATTATAGACAAATATTATTTGGTGGATGCGGGGCAGCAGGATTCACCATTATGCATGGCATTATTGCCCCATATCGATTTGGCCGATACCATTTGAAGGAGCATTACGGACATACACCTATAAATAAAAAAGAGATATTCAACCTCCGACATTCATCACTTCAGTCGAAGGTGGAGAGGGCATTTGGGATTCTAAAAACCAGTTTAAGATTTTAACTTCCCTTTCCTTTTTCCCATATCCAACCCAAGTGGTTCTTGTTTTGGCATACTGTGTTATACACAACTTCATTTTGGGAGTAGACTGAGATGATGTATTTGTCAATGAAGGACTTCTAAGAGAATTACAAGAGAATGAGGATCAAACCAATCAGAACAATGGATTGCCATAAGATAGTCAATTGCACATTCAATATGGACTGTTAATACTCAAGCCCAAGGAATGTAGTATGCATATGATTTTTTGCTATCAATAATTATTTGTTTAGTAATTGAAATAATCATTCGCCTTGTATGAGCGTATGTTTATCTAGTTTATAAATGGTTTGATTTATTATGTCATAAATATGTCTATCTAATTTTTATATGATTCTCCTTGTATGAACACCTAAATAATGATTTACCTTGTACCAATTCCCTTGGATCTTATATCATTTATCTCATATTGATAGGAACGGAAGGAAAATAATCACATGATATTATTATTAATTCCATATCTCAAGTGAAGAAAGGTATACCAAACATATGCTTTAAAAAATTATACTCGTACTTTCTTATTCTATTTTTGGTTGAACATGCAAAAAATGGAATGAAGGTTGGCAAGACTTTCAAAAGGCAAGCATTTGTAGCTGCCACAAATGCTATTATTGAAACTTTCAGGAGGGGCATTTACACTAGAAAACATCGATACTCATATAAGAACGTTGAGGGCCAAGCATGTAGAGATAAAAAAAAATATCATAAAATAAGTGGAGGGAGAGGTGGGATGATGAACAAAAAATGCTAACATTGGAAGCTGACACATATTGTGCCCATATTGAGGTAATTTCAATAACATAGATCATTTGATATATTTAATAGTGACATTGGAGCCTGATACTCATACTAATGCATGCAGGCACATCCGAAGGTATATAAAGCAGATGATGGATGCCTCCCTCACGGATGAGGGACTATCCATTAACACTCTCCCTCACGTGGAACACGCGTGACAGACACGATCGATGGGGAGCACCCGGAGCAGGATATGATGAACCCCAACTATGATACCATGTTAGATACCCTCACACTCTAAAATTCGGGTCGTAAGGGGAGGTTCACAGGGGTGTATATAAAGCGGGTGTTAGGTTCCCCTTTATCGATGAGGGACTAACCGGTGGACGTCCTCAACACCCTCACTCAAGCGGAGCACATGGAGCGAGGCACAATCGGAAGGAGCCGCACTTGGAGAGAGATGGTGAACCCAGCTCTGGTACCTTGTTAGATACCCTCACACCCTAAAACCCGGGTCGTAAGGGGAGGTCCACAGAGGGTATATGAAGCGAATAATGGGTGCCCCCCTTACCGAAGTGGGACTAAACTGGTGGACCATCTCAACCCCCCCCCCCCCCTCCTCTTCACGCGCAGCATGCGTGGCAAGGCACAATCGGTGGGGTTGCACCTGTAACTGGAGCAGGAGTAGGAGATGGGTCCAACTCTGATACCATATTAGATACCCTCACACTCCAAAACCCGAGTTGTAAGGGGATGTCCACAACATGTATATTAAGTGGTGATGGGTGCCTCCCTCACCGATGTGGGTGAAATGAGGTCATATGATTCTCTTAAACCACCCTCACAACCAAAGAAGGAAGCTTTGACTCATGGATATCTTTTATGGTTTTGGAGGGCTGTTGTAATCTTATTGCAGTTTTTCTGGTTTGTATGGTGGTTAGAAGTGCTATTTTGATTACAATAGTAGGTTGATGGAAGATGATTGCATTCCTGTTCATGAAACAAAAAATAAATTAAAAGTTCATAGAGGTAAAGAATGATGAACAGAGTTAATCTCATAATGCCACTTTGGGGTACCAAACTCTTGCACTTCATGGCAAACAAACAAAAGAAGTGGGACTTACCAGAACTGGAGTTCCAGACGGAAGTCCTACTTCACCAGAACTACAGTTCTAGTAGTTCTACCAGTTCCGTGGACTTTTCGATGGCCAAACGGCCCCTATTCGTGCGGACCGATGACCATGCAGGCCGACTGAAAGGTAGTGACGTGGCCTCCGCTGCAGGATTAGGAGGAGGAGGTGGAGGTGGAGACGACGGCGGCTTGTTCGGGAGTCAGTGACAGAAGCGATGATGAGGGTTACATGGGCACCTAGGGGTGTGCAGGATCCAAACCCAACCAATCAAACCGACCAAACTAAACCAAACTGATCAATTTTGATCGATTTCGACACACTCAATGGATCGGATCGGATTGGGTTTTTAAAAAACCGACATTATTGGGTCGGTTGACGGATTTGTATATTCAAAACTGACCTAAACCGAACCGAACCGACATATGATTTGATGACAATTAGGGGGTGTTAGTCAATTAGGATTTGGTGAAGAGTTCCTTGTATTTAGGATTACATAGTAGTGGTTCTGAACTTCTTTGTGGTATTGTAGATTTAAGCGTTAGTGGTTGCGGAGTCCACAATGTGAACTCCTGATCCAAGTGTTAGTTAATATTTTATATGACCTTGGACTCCTAAGTTAGGCGTTAGTCAATAATCATGGTACAAGTCCATGACTTCATAACAAAAAGGATTTACAAACCCTAGTATATATACTTTTTGCCCATCAAAAGTTCCACCTCAAAGGTGGAATTTTAAATCCCCTACGTAAGACTTTCTCTTTGAAAGGTATCATCGACATCTCCCGGAACCCTAGCACCCGTGCTCGTGATCGTGAAAGCTAACATCGGATCCCCAACAACCCTCTAGATCCATCCGGTTCCGATCATGACGCTCGTTCGGCTCCGATCGTAACGTCCGTCCGATGCCGATTGCGATGCCCATCCAGCTCCGTCGTGACGCCTGCCTCCTCGATCATATATTGGACTCATTATTTTAATTAGTATGCTATTTCCAATTTGTATGTTATTTGTGGAAATGACCTCCTTGGTTGATGGTATGCTAAAGTCTTTTGGCATAATATAATTGGTAATCTTGTTTGAAATATGATCTTATTTATAAAAAAACTATTAATTTCTATATGGAAAATTACTAAAATCTTTGATATTAATTTTTTTTTCCATTTAACTTATGTAAAAATTGGCCAAACTATTTATCCAACGTGGTGAGGCAATCTTGGATGGCAAAGGCAATGTTGATTAAATTGAGCTTAATTTTGATTTATTGTTCTTGTACATTTTTTTAATGAACGTATTAATACTTTTCGTATTAGGTCTTCAAAATTCATCAAAATTGTTCTTCAAATGTGTTAGTCAAATGGGATTTTATGTCCAAGTCCACAACAAAAATCCCACGTGAACTATTAAAAAAGGGATTTATGAGACCGTTTACTTCTCAAAAAAGTATGCAAACTCCTAAAAAAACCCAGAGACTCTTTAAAAAAAGTTCGCAGACTCTAAAAGACCGCAAGTCCATGAACTCCTGAATAATGATTTTAAAATCCCAATTGACTAACACCCCCTTATTATTTTTTTAGGTTGAAATAGGTCCTAATAGAAAGGGGCCGGGAGCCCAATAAGAACATGGTCCATAGTCTAAACCGACCATCCAATCCAATTCAAACCGACTTTAATTGGATTGGATTCCAATCTTAGTTCGGTTTGGATCGGATTGAAAATCCTCAAAACCGATCAAGGTTGGATCGGTTTGGGCTTTGCCTAAATAGGTCGGTTTTGAACTGATGCACACCCCTATGGGCACCAGAGGCGGTGACGGTGAACTGACAACGTCAGTTATTAGCCAATAAGAAGGAAGGAAGCAGCAGGGGACTGGACGGGAACCATCATGCAGTGTGGCCTGGTTGATAGACTAGAAGTCCTGAGAACACTTTAGGTATTTTCCCAATTATATATTTGGTGCCGTTTATCAATATTTTAGGTCCAGATGGTAATTAGGATCAACCTTTTAACTTTACTACTTTTATGTTGAAATTTGATCTACACCCTCACTTCCTTAAAAATTTGACTTTACTCCCCAATCCGTCACTTGACCTTGAAAGATTTTTTTTTTTGGTTATTATCATTAGCTCCTTAAAAAGGTTTTCGTTTAACGCTAAAGGTATGTAAAGTTTGAACTTAACATTAAACCCCCGTAGTTAGACTTTGGCTAATGCGAGTTTCTTCTTTCGTGCAGATGTAATAATAAAATTCTGTAAATGATAATTTTATCCCTATATACAAAGTGTAACAATCGTAGAATAAGAGTAACAATTGGTAAAGAGCAAAAATCCGTTAGTTTTGACTAACGCAGGCTTCTTCTGCCACACACTTGTAATGACAAAACTTTTTAAATGATAATTTTTAACAAAAAAGTGACAATTAGTAAAAAGCAACAATTCGTTAGCAAAGAGTAACAATTTGATATGGTATAATGCCTTAATTGTCGATTGATTGTAGCAGTATTTTTGCTCATCTGGTCACAGTATGAAATTTTTTTTGACTTTGCGAAACCAAGCGGATTCTATCTTGCACATAAAAAGTAACAATTAGGTAAAAAGAGTAACTATTTGGTCGGTTGACAAAATAATAATTTTTTTATAAAAATATATAGAAAAAATTATTTTGTGGTTTTAAATCGATAGTATGGAGTAATTTCAATTGATTTTCATGCAAAAAATAGTTTGTGTTAAGTTGATGGCAGGAAATATAAATTTAATGAACTTCGATTGAGTATTGAGTGTTATTGTCCTTTTTTTCTATTTAATTCAAAGATATTCTATTGACACACCAATATTTGCTCTCCAAACAATGTTTGAAAGTTTTTTTATTACAGAATTACCCCCGAGTAAAATGCCTAAAACATCCTTTTTTTTTTTTCCTGTTCAAGATATGTTCAGCCGTTCATAACTGAACAAGGTACAATATGTTCGGCCGACCAGAGCCGAACATTGTATAGTACGTTCGACCGATCACAATTGAAGATATTGTATCATGTTCATGTGACGAAACATATTGTACTATGTTCAACCATGGTCGGTCAAACATACTGTATGTACAATGTTCAACTCTGGTCGGCTGAACGTAGGGTTTGGACGCCGGAAGACGACGACACAAAAAATCGATAGGGGGAGGAACTTATGGCGCCTGGACGGGGGAGCTCAGGGAGGGGCGAAAAGTGGAGAGGAGCTTGTCGGAGCGGTTGATAAAGGAGGAAGGGCGTTAGGGTTTGGGTGGATGTGTGTGGAATAATTTGGTAGAAGATGGTAATATAGGATTTTTAAAAATTAGAGGTGTGTGGTGAGCAAATCTATACAGTTTTAAAATGGGGTGTTGTGTGAAGAGTATTCGGTGTGTGAAAAAAAATGTTTGGTGTGTCACTAGACCACTCTTTGGTTCCACAGGATTTCAAAAGAGAGCTATTGTAATACAGCCTTGTCGGAGGGCTTATTGCAAGTTGATACCTTTTTTTAGGGAACTATCACTGAGTTCCCTTTTTTTTACTTACACCACAACTACTATGTCAAAATTTGACTTACACCCCTGCCTTTACCGGGTAGCTCAGGATCAAGTAACGGATTGGGGATGGTCAAGTCAAATTTTTAGCCTTTGGGGGTGTACCTCAAATTTTGACAAAAAAAAGTGTGTGTGTGGGGGTAGGGGGTGTGTAAATCAAAAAAACTTTTTGCCCCCTTTTGTGTAGCGCACAGATCCTTTTCCTCGTGTGTGATTGGACAACTTTTTTTTTGGAAAATTTTATTCATACCCCATAAATCTGTAATTAGCCCCCATTTCCAACAAACTTGAACACACCCATTTTTTTTTTTTCATACCCCATTCCTATCCCAAAAATACCCTTCCCCCTTACACCCCACCTTCAATACACCCCAGTTAAATGGCCCGCCCCAACTTGATTATACCCCAATCAAACACATAACCCCTTAAATATACCCCAATTATATGCACTCTTGAATACACCCCACTCTTAAATAAACCCCATGCAGTTGGCTGATACTTGAAGGCACAAGTAGAGCTGCAACTTGGGCGGGCCAACCTGAACCCAACCCGAGTCCAACCCGAACCCAACTCGAATTTGGGCGGGCTAATCCGAGCCCAACCCGAATTATTTCTCCTCGACCCGACAGGACCCGACACGAAATTAGCGGGTCTGGGACAAGGCTAAACGGGTTCAAGTCGTAAACGGGTCGACACGATAGACCCGTTTAATAAACGGGTCGGGTCCGGTCCGGGTTTAGGGTCTGGACACGGTAGACCCGGGAAGACCCGTTTAGTATTCAACGGGTCGTGTCGTGTCGTGTCGTGTCGGGTCGGGTCTACCAGCAATCCAATACTATAATATATAATACCAGTGGGTCTTTCGGGTCAGGTCGGGTCAAGTCGGATTGGGTCGGATCGGGTCAACTAAATAGATCCGGGTGGTAAACGGGTCTTATCGTGTCTGCCTATTTATTAGTGAGTCGGGTACGGGTTTAGGATCTAGACACAATTAGTTAAACGGGTCGGGTCCGGGTCTAGGGGTTTTGGACACAACACGAAACTAGACACGACACGAACCCGACACGACACGACTCATTGCCACCCCTAGCTGCAACTTGGGCGGGCCAACCCAAACCCAACCAGACTTTGGGCGGGTTAACCCAAACCCACCCCGCACAACCCGGCCAACCCGACGGGTTGGGCTTGGGCTAAGTTTAAACAAACATTGGGTTGGGTTGGGGGTACAAAAGACGCTGAACAGCGGCTTTGGGGTTTGGGGTACAAAAAAAAAAAGGGCATTGTTGGTATTAAAGGATTGTTGAGTAAGTTATTGAGAAACGCTAGGGATTAGGGGGCTAATTACAGATTTTTGGGGTATGAATAATATTTCCCTTTTCTTTTTGGCTAATGTGTGTAAGGTCCTTGACTAAGAGATCGGTTTAGCCTAAGGACATACAAGAGATCGTTTAGCCTAAAGTCCCTGCCTCAAAATTACTGCCCCTCCCCCCCCCCCCCCCCCTTTTCCCCTTTTCTTGTCCCATCTCTCCCGAGCAGCGACAGGCACGGCGGTTTCGGCAGCTGCGGCGGGCAGCGGGCGCAAGTTACTTCGACGAGCTAACAACCCCGACGAGCTGACGACCTTGATGGCTCGACCCCGATGAGCTGTTGACCCCGGTGAGCTCGGCCTCCGACGGTGGCGGGGATTTGGTTAGGGCTAGGGTTAGGGTTTATCCCATGGCCTGTAGATTAGGTCCGATCGGCTGGGGGATTCGATTAGGTCCAGCGGAAGGGGGGATAGGTTCAATTAGGTCCGACGGTGGCGACGGGAGAGGGGGGTCGATTAGATCGCAAGACGTAAGGCTAAACCGATCTTTTCCTATCAATGATATCTTGGTCTCTCATTAAGTCGTCCTTTCTTTTTTTGACAGAATTGGACGCCGTTTCGCGGTTTCGGTTAAACCTTAAACCGCCGCTAGCTTCCCGATCTCGATCTCGATCTCGATCTCCATCACGCTATCAATTGCGCCCGCCTGCTTTTTTTTTTTGCAGGGAAACCCTCGCAACTTCTTCTCTCCACCGTGCCTCCTTCGCAGCGAAGCTGAGGGCCTCCTCTCCACCGCCGCATCGAAGCCACCGGCAGGAGTGGACGCCTGCGCCGCCGCTCCATCGCGTAGTTCCGCGTCCAATCCAGGGGTCGATCCACAGGTGAAGCGCCCTTCTTTCTTGATTCCTTCCTTCGTCTTCACTCCTTCCTTGAATCTCTGCTCTGATCTTATTCGATCCGGTTCGAAGGTGGTTGTTGGGAGAGGGAATCCGGGAGGAGAGGTTTTGGTTTGCTCACGATTCTGAAGGGATCGGGCGACAGGATGCCGAGATTCCATGTCGAGGGCAAGGTGGTGGAAGGGGTCGATCTGCTTAAGAGGCGGCACTGGGCCTGGCGCCTGGACGTCTGGCCTTTCGCGATCCTTTACTCCGTCTGGCTTTTCACGGTTCTCCCCAGTCTGGATTTCACTGACGCTTTGATAGTCCTTGGTGGGCTCTCTGCCGTGCACACCCTCGTGCTGCTTTTCACCGCCTGGTCGGTGGATTTCAGATGCTTCGTCCAGTTCAGTAAGGTAAGCGGCGGCGGCACTCTAGTCTTCTCTATCAAGTCTCACTGTATTTTGATCTAGAAAGACCAAAGGACACTGGATTCAAGAAGCCATAGATGTTTAGTTGAATTTTTGCTTGTGATTCGTCCTCGCTTTTGACCTTTTTCTATTTTTCAGATAAAATGAACAATCAATTTACAAAAGCCACCAAATTGCATTATATTTACTCTCTATTCTTTTATGCTTCTTGCTGAATTACTCTTGATAAATTGTCTGTGTAAAATAATAAGAAGTGTAATCCGGAAAAAGTTCTCTTTTTTTATCATCACAAGTTAACCAGGGTGTCCCATAACTTTTTCATCCTTACACAATGCAAAAAATATTATAATCTATACTTTGTATTGCTGATTCCCTTTCTTTGTAAATTCATCCCCGTCACTTTTTTTAATGGAGTTAATTGACATTTTTTTTAGTTCATATTGCACTATCATACATTTGATGCACTCTAACCAATTTCTTAAACCTCTTATTTATTTGCTCAGGCACAAGATATTCGCACGTCGGATGTATGCAAAATAACTCCTGCTAAGTTTTCTGGTTCAAAGGAAATTGTGCAACTACATATAGGAAGAAATGTAAGTTTCTTATATCCATAAAACCATATTTTGTTTATTTGATGAAATCATGACACTTTGCATTTATGACTTGATGAAGTTTTGTTTTTAAAAATAACAAGGGGTTTATACTTAACTATTGTGAGTAGTATAGCTTTACAAATTCTAGTAGAGAAGTAACATTATTTGTGCATTAAGGGAAAATGTTTGGAACAATAAGAAATGATTGCAATATCTTGAAAGAGGTGTGGTTACCTAGTTGGGGTATGCAAAATTCCTCCAACTAAGATCCAAAGTTAGGAAATTAGGAAACAAGTCAAATCTGTCAGTGGCAATTGAAAAAATAATTGCAAATAATACAATATTAGACGATGAGAAACGTATCACATTAGCTGCTAAATTGGAATTGTGGAGGAAGACTTTAGAAGATAATGGTTTCAAAATAAGTAGAACTAAAACATAATATATGGAGTGCAATTTTAATGTAAATAATAATAATAATTATAATAATAATAATAATAATGAAGCGCATTTCACAATTTATGGCAAAGATATACAACAATTGATTGTTTTTGGTATGTTGGGTCTATCGTACAAGAGAATGGAAAGATAGATCATGATACATCAAAAAAGATTAGAGCCGGTTAGATGAAGTGGGGAGGATCTTCATGAGTGCTATGTGACCGTTGCATGCCTTTCAGACTTTAAGGGCAATTTTTAGAAGACAACAATAAGGCCCACAATGTTATATGTTTAGAATGTTGGCGGCGGTTGGCCCTTCAAGATAATTCAAGCTCATAAGATGAGTTTGCAAGAGATAAGGATGTTGAGGTGGCTGTACGAAAAAACTAAAAGGGATAGAGTGATGAATGAGTGTAGTAGAGGAAGCGTTGGAGTTGCACCAATTAAGGACAAGCCGACAAGATAATGGAGAACAACTTAATATGGTTTGGGCATGTACAACATAGAGCAGAGGCGGCCCCAATAAGGGAGAGGGTCTCAGATTGCTATGGAAGGTCGAAGGAGGAGAAGACCTAAAATAACATTGACGTGAGTTGTTACAAAAGACAAAAGGTACATTGACAACAAATATAACTTTAAACTAAAATAAGTGGCGAAACCGATGGTTATGATTATGGTTATGGAAATTGAAAACTTATTGGAAAAACAATATCAATCTCTCTTTCTTTGTAAAAAAATTACCTCATTAGAAACATTTTCAACCATGGTTTGGCTACGCTAAGCTCAATCTGAACCTGACTTTGCGATAGGTATAGATTAACTTGAAAATGACCTAACCCAACCTATACTTTCATAATATGGGTCTGGTTGGGCTAGTAAATGGCAACCCTGATTTCATTTTGGGTCACATTTGGATTGGAGGCTTGAGGAGCTTAACCCAACGTATACCTCACCTGAATTCTACATAAGTCTACCCAACTTAAGTCAAACTTAACCCATCATTTTACATTGGTTTGTTCTTTGGACATGTAATTGACAAGGCATATTCCTCTGTTTACCATCATCTTACATGACAGACTTATTTAACAAACATGGGATGATCCAACCCAACCCGACCTAACCAAGTTGCGTTCATAATATTGGAATCGAGTTAGGTTCGACTTAGGTAGCTTCTAAATTGGGTTTCTTTTGGGTTAGTCCAAATCCGATCCGATCCGATCCGACTTCTCCAAGTTGCATATCTAGTCCCTTTGGTTGTCCAAGACTTGCTCAGAGGTGTGATTAGAAATTAATGTTAAGTGCACTGTGCAACTGCAAAGTGCTTTTCAAGTTTATGATTGACTATGGAATTGTTAGAGGAGTAAGGAGGGAGAGAGCTAGGATTTTGGGGGAGAATCCAATGATCTCATTAGATGGGGCAAAGCCCAAGTATATACAAAAGAGGCTTCAATGTGAGGCTAATACATGAAGACGCTATACAGTAACTCAATCATATATACATTGGTTAACACCCCCCTCTCAAACTCACAGCATATTATACACCGAGAGTGGCGCTCCACAAACCGACTGCAAGGACGACACTGTGAAACTGCTCAAACCAGGTGCGAGGGGCCTGCTTGAGCTCGACGCCCGTAGATGGCACAACGCAAGCAGCAAACATGCCTTGAAGGAGCAGAGAGGCCCGATAGAGGGGCTATGATTTAGGCTATGTTTGGTTTCAAGAAAAATATTTTAATGTGGGAAAGGAAGATGAGTTTTTTTTTTTGGAAAAGGAAAATTGTGTTTAATGACTTTATGCTATCCGGAAAACAATCTTATATTGCTTGAAACATTGAAAAAGGTGGCATGCAAGAGGGTCGTGAGTGTTCAATAAATAATGTCTTGAAAAAATGGTTGAATATAAGCCAAAAATATCAGTTTTTGTTTCTCGAAGGTTCTGGGTGGAAAAGGTGAATGATAATTTTTCGATCGTTTTCCATGATCGTTTTGTTTCCTTCATGTAATTGGATATAATCAAGACTATTAGATTCAAATACTTTGATACGTGCTCAACACAACAAGAGCCAAATTCATTGTTCAAGGGTTCGTTCGACCCTGAACCAATTTGCCTTAACCAGTTCAATTTTTAGCCATTCTGAATCAAATCACACCCCCTAATTCGAATCGGTTTGTATTTTGGCCAATCCAACCTGAAACACCTCCCAAAACCTGAAGTATGCGCTGGTTTGGGCCTGATTCTATGAATCGACTGGATCTGATCTTAACCATGCTGCATTAGACCTGATTTGGCTTAATTAAGCACGCATATGCCGAATCAAATTTCAATTAGACCCAAATGGTCGGATCATTCCCAAACCAATCAAAACGAGACCAATATTAGCTTAATTAGAAATGTATTTTTCATTTTCATACTTATTTCCAAAGCAACCGAACCGGTCGAACCCAAACTGCTCGAATCGGCTGAACTGGTTCGTTTTTCGCTCGTTTCGGATCCGAAATCTTGAACCTTTGTCAAAATATAGAATCCAAGGACACACTTCTTATTTGTATATTTCAAAAATAAGAAATGCATAATTAAATTAGTGTTTTACTTGCATTTTTATAACATTAATTTTATGTTGATGTCTATCTTTTGTCCGTTTCAGTTTAAATTTCACTCTAGTCATAAATCATGATACTAGTATATCTCCATATTTTAATGGTAAACATGCTTATGACTACATTTAAGTTGTGGTTATCAACAAGGACCATAACTTTTGTAAAAGGCACACCAATTTTACGTGTTATTTAAATTAAGTATGTTACATATAATTTTGTCTAAAAAAAAAAGACAATAGCAATTACCAAAATGTTTTATTTTTGGTAAAAAATCATATTTATTTTTAATGGACACATTCTTAGGTAAGTGGACTGTCAGATTCTCTATGGTCACGATATTTCAATATTTCTATTTTAGGACATATTTAAAGAGCCCAGCACAATGTTTGAAGAATCCAAAGAATCTGATATGGAGATGCATGTTGACTCTCTTAATTTTTTTTGGAGACGTGTCTTGGTTACACAACTTTTCCTAGACTTTCTGTGACAAACATCTGTACAGTAGAAGTGATTTTTCAGGAAGGAGATCTTTATGGGCTGTTTTCTGGTACCGGTAAACAACCCACTTTCTCCAACGTCTACCAATGATGTTAATGATTTGAGTGGTTCTAAAAGTTTGATAGCTGTTTTAAGGTTTATTGATTTAGTATACTTGCAGTTCACGGTTGTGTTATTAAAGGTTATAAAAAATTAGCCAATTGGATACATGAAAGGAAGGAATGCCCACGATGCATTGTGGACTTTGTAGAGTTATTTTCATTTTCCTTGAAGAGAGTTTAAATCCAGTTATTCTTAAGGTAAATCAGAAGTTGTCAAGTCGGATGGGGCTGTGCAAGATATGCTCTATATCATGTTGGGATCTGGCTACATTCTTCGAGTCAAGTTTTACTTGGTCTGTGGGACTTGTGGCCGTTGCATGAAAACTGCTACTCTCAGTTTTGATTCTGTTTTGTTTATTTTTACCCTTGGCTAATGGTGTCTTATATGTACCTTCCTTTTTCTAATGAGCAATCATTTTACCAAATTAAAGAGATTTTGCTCCATCGATTGCATTATCTCAAGTTGTCCTGATATCTAATTTTATCATTTGGACACTGAGTGGCAGGACACAACCTCCTTTTGCACTACAAAATGGAGTTTCCTGCTTGCGTCAACTTGAAAGTATCGATACCGGGTATTGATTTTGGGACGTCTTAGTGTGAGACACTTAAGTTCTGTCACTTTGACTTCCGAACCCCTTTCAGTGGCAACAATAGATACTTTTCAGTCAGCCTTTTCTTCTTTTTTCTCTAATATAATATAGCATGAAATATACATTTCTCTTGGAGAAGGAATTGTGGACCAGTTAACGTACTATATAACCTATTCATATATGGTTGCATTTTCTCACTTAGGTGTGTTCTGGTGTTTTTTTTCTGTGGCTAAACTGTCAGGCAAATTGGCACACTTGAACACTCAGGTCAATGCACACTTGAACTCTTGAGGTTTATCTCAAGGTTCTTGTACCGCTGCTTCCAGTTTTCATATTCCATCCTGTATCTTTGATTGGTGTCTTTGTATTATCACAAACAATTTATTATCTCGGGTAACCCAAGTAGTTAAGTGGTCATTTTTTGATGACATATGTTTTGGCATTAAACCACCACTCAGGCATCTTGACACACACTTTCACTCCTTTACAGAAAATTTTGCACGCTACCACTTTTTTGATTTCATGGAATAGGAACAAAAAAGTTTTTTTTTTCTTATCAGATTCATCTTTTCTTATTTGACTTTCGAGGTTCAGTAGTAAAAATTAGTTTCACGTCCTTGCATAACAGAAACCGGTTTTAGTTCCATTAAATGAAATATTTGATCATTTCTCCCATGTTTGTAGGTTTATCACATGTTCTTGGGTAGGACATCTACATTACTTTCAATCATGATAAATATATTTGATAATCCTTAAATTATTGGTTATACTTTGCAGGTAGCAGGGTCATCAGCATCTTCATCTGGGAATGTTGAAGAAATCTATTTTGACTTCAGAAAGCAGCGATTTATTTTTTCAGTAGAGAAAAATACCTTTTGCAAGCTCCCATACCCTACAAAAGAAACATTTGGATTTTATCTCAGAAACACTGGTCATGGATCAGATGCTAAAGTCGCTGTGGCCACCGATAAGTGGGGGCGGAATGCGTATGTTTTTCAGTTCACTACCACCCAAATTGGAATTTATTGAAGGATAATGAGTATCACTTTTCCATCCCCTCTCTGTTAGTAATTGGCTGCTTTTTCATCTTTATATTTCTTTCATTATTTGCTAAATTCTTAAGAACAATATTCAGGGATCGTCTCATTATGTAATGAACTGCAACCAATCCCCTAAACTCTATTTAGTGACCGTGTCAACCTGAGGACAAGCTAGTTTCAACTTTCAAGACACTAGTAATCACTACTTCAGCCAGCAAAATATCTTCTACTTTAGTTAAAATTCACACGGATTTTCATGGTTCTGCAGCTTCTGCCCCATTAATTACTTATAATTGGTACGAGGGACTACTCCTCTACAATAAAATATTCTCGTAAACTTCCCTATTTTCTACTTTTTGTAAATTTTCAAGTGTTAAATTTCAGTTTCTAACTGTGCTAACTCAAAGTAAATTCACATAGCATTCATATGTTTGTGCCTTCGTAGACTTGATTTTTACTGGATATCAACCCTGATAATACTTGTGTCAAATTATACATTACTTCATGCTCCAATCTACTTTATAATTTTTTTTGCAACAAATGGTCAGCATTATTGTTAAGTCAGTGACTCAGTGACGATCCTTGTGTTTCATGTCTTTGTGATCTGTAGATTTGAGTATCCACAACCCACATTTCAGAAATTGATGAAAGAGCACTGCACGGAGCCATTTTTTGTTTTCCAGGTTAGTTTTTTAAGAAGCACTCTGACTGTGGTTCGGAATTTTGAATGTATGGATTAATTTACTGGTTTTGGTACTTTGTATCTAGGTCTTTTGTGTGGGCCTCTGGTGTTTGGATGAATATTGGTACTACAGTTTGTTCACGCTATTTATGCTATTTCTCTTTGAGTCTACAATGGCCAAGAGTAGGCTGAAAACCCTGACCGAACTTAGGCGTGTGAGAGTTGATGGTCAGACGCTGAATGTGCATCGTTGTGGGAAGTATGTCATTAATAATAAATTAATAATTAACCATTTGTTCGAAAACCAGGCATTATAAAGTTTGTATGTGCTCACTTATTTTGGCTTTAGGTGGGTGAAGCTCTCTGGGACAGACCTTCTTCCTGGAGATGTTGTATCCATTGGACGATCCACTGGTCAGAATGGGGAGGATAAGTCTGTACCAGCAGACATGTTATTATTAGCCGGAAGTGCAATTGTGAATGAAGCTATTCTCACAGGCGAGTCTACTCCTCAGTGGAAGGTGGCTCTCTTGTCTGTTTATTTCGTTACATTTTGCGTGAATTTCGTTATTGCTCATTTAAACTAATATTATATACAGTTTTAAAGAGTTGCTCATTGATAGATTTCACCTAGATTATGGTGTCTGATCGAATTAGTAATTCATTCAAATTTGTTTGCTCACCTCTGGTTGTAACTTCATATTGATGGTACACATCATGACATGAGACCAAATTTGAGGTTTTTATCATTTAATTTATTCAACTTCATGCATTTTTACAGAATCACAAGATAGTTTTTCTTCTTCTTCTAGTGGTTTATATATTGATAGTTTTTTTTTTTGCACAATCTATCAACGAGTTCCTTAAAGATCATTTCCCCGTTAAATGGACTTGAAGTCATGGTTTTAATATACTTCGATACTGATAACCATTTCATATCAGTTTGTTTAGCATCTGAAGAAGCCTCATGGGGTATGCTCAATTTCATGAGTAATTTCTTGGATCAGCATCTTTCACATTAAAGCGGAAAAGTAATTAAATCAGATTGGTTTGCTAACATTTCATGGTGCAGTGAAGCTTTGAGAGGCATGCTTAATTGGTCAACTTTCATATTGCCAAGGAGGCTTATGACACAAACGAACACATAATCCCCTTGGCTGTGGGAAAAAAATTTTTGGTGAGGAGTACTCTGATTCCTCAACTGTCGACTACACACGGAAAAGGGAAAGCTTTTTTTGTTTTGGGACTTGTTTTAAACACTAGAAAAAGTAAAAGGTAAACTCTAGGATATCTTTGGTTGGTGGGAAAATGTGGACCCCACTAGAAACCACCTTCAAAAGAACATACTTTTTGGTCAAGAGACCTAAAATGTTCTCCTGTCAAAACCATGGGGAAACGTGGGAAATGAAAAGACTCCGCTCTCTGTTTGACTCATATTCCATTCTGTACCCCCTTTTCTATATTTTCAGTCAAATTTCTGCCTTATTTTCAGACGATTAATCAAAGGAAAAGTAATTTTTCTTTTCCAATTCATTTACTATCCTACCTTTCTAAGGGATTCTTTTCATGCACAAATTTTCAGCTAACCAATCACACCCCTAGGGTCCATAATTTGGTGGAAAAGTGGGCCCTATCAATTAGAAAATGGTTCCAAAGATTCTTATGTTCACTTTGTGGTTGGTTTGGGAGCAAAAGTAAAATGGGCATTTTCTGACTTAATACATGGCATTTTCCCTTTCACGGGCTTCTAATCCGAACACTCTTTTTTTGTTTTTTGCTTTCAGTATATAACTAGTTTGCCGATTATTTTCCTCATTATCAACCATGATCAAGGATTGATTCGGTCCTGTCTTAATGGATCTTGTTGAGCATATGAAGTGTGGAACATTCAATATTATTCTCTGGACTTGCTAGTATAGAATTTTGCAATATGCCAATATTCCTCTTTAGAAGGGTAATTCAAGAGGAGTGTGTGTGCATGCGTGTGTGTGTGCGTGTGTGTGTGTGTGTGAACCTAGACTTCTCTAGATAAATACAGTAGAAGAAAATCTAAAACATACCACTGAGAATGAGTTGTAGATTTGATGTGGCCAACTTCGAAATCCCTAGACAACTATGCCACCTCTCAAAATCAAGCATGAAGCATCAACAATTGCAATATATGGTAATAAAATTTCTTTCACAATTTTCACAATTAGATTATCTCTTTCATCTGTAATTTGTAACTTTCTTTTCCTTATTAATAATATAGCTTGGGGTATGGCTTAACCCCATCCTCGCCCCCTCGGAGAGGAATTCCTCAAAAAAAAAAAACCTAGAAAAGTAATACAAGCAATTTCTATAAATTTTATATTGACAATTTGACATACTAAAATTCATTAGGGTTCATTGGGTTTAAATAGATGAAACCCATGAAAACCCATCCCAGTTAATTTCATGATAATCATAATGAATCACATCAAACTTGATACGATTCATGTTTATCAACTATTCTTCACGGAGATCTACTTAAGAAATTTGAGAAATTTTTTAAAAAAGAAAACATACCTCAACTTAGAAGCTTGGAAGAAACCCTAAATCAGTGAAATGAGGCTTTAAATCCACCAAGAACAACAAACGGAGTTTTCAATTTGGTTTAGAAACCTAAATCAATCCAAAAAAGATGATGAAATGAGAAAAAAGGGGGCAAATGGCTCTTTGGGGCCATACTGGCGATAACAGGTCAACATTGGGCGACATTTTTCCTTTTATTGGGAATCCTATAAGGGTTGTGAACCAATTTATCACTGAACTTGGCGATATATCGGCGATATATCGACGTTTTTCCCAAAACAGGGGAATTTAGTCTGTTTTGATGTCGGAGCCCGGTGCCCGGCGCCATCGCGATATATCGCTATATATCGCCGATATTTTAAACCATGGATATGATCAAGAATGTTTTGTTGGTGATCTTTAATGGATTCAAGAAGAGGATGGTAGTATGGTTTAAAAACTACATTTTATAGTACTTTTTTGTGGGAGAAATTAGATACTGCGTAACAAAATTTTGTCCTGTTAGTTTGCGAATTCTATGGCATTTGCTAAGAGTAATAGTAGAATCTTCTTGTCTCCCCATGTCAGAAATTAGAATGCTTTCTTTAATGGAAGAGAGATGATTGATAGTTTTCTCATGGCATACAAGTGTATCTAAACCTCATTCTGGACAACAGAAGAAAGAGGTTCGTGTAAATTAACTATGGTAGTGAAAAGGGATAAATTGGAATATCTGTTAGAGAGTGTCATGAAGATGGGTTTACGGAATTTTTTAATGTTTTGATGGAGATGCACATCATTTCTGCTTGGTCTTTGGTTTGTGAAATATTTTTTGAATAGTACCTTTTAGGTAATTTAGTGTGTTGAGACAATGTGAACTATTGGTTTCCACATTGTTTTTCACCTTTTGTGGTTGTGAGGCTCTCCTGCTCACATCAGGAAACACATCGATGGCCAACCGCCCGAAGAACTTTATCGAGTTTTAAAGAATGGATGATATAAGAAGATATTCAATATGTTACCTTATTTATGCAAAGGACTACCATTAATTGGGTCACTAAGCTGAAAATTCTTCTTTGCTGTTTTTGAAATGGCACCTGGTCATTTATTAATTTCGCTAAAAGAGCATTGGTTGAGATTGCAATACCAAGCTTTGGGATGCATCGAGTATTCCTTGGTAACTTTTTGTGGGATTGTTATTGATGTCCTGTCTATCATTAGTTTTTTATAGGGCTAGTTTGGCTGTCTCCAAGCTTCTGAGTAGTCATTCTTTGAGAAACAGGCCCATTACAGATGGGATTAGGATTCTATTTTAGGCTAAGAAAGTGAATTGTTCTTTGAAGCTTGTGTTTTCTTTTGGGTTCAACTTTATATTATTTTTGCATGCTACTTGCATGTTGACCATAGATAATATTTTTCGCATTCTCCTATAATATCCATCTCTACATACATGAATACATCCTTTTGCAATTCAGAACTTATGCTGGATTAACTTTTTATGTATCAGTAAGACTTAATCGTAAATGAAAAAAAAAAAAGCAGTTTTACAGGTCGGCCTACTTAAAACTCACTTTTTTAAAATGGGAACATAGAATGCTTACCATATAATGGAAGTGATTTTCCAAATGCATTGAGCTTGTTTAGTGATTGTTATGCTGATAGACCAAAATGACCCAGTAAGAATGCTGGAGTATACTTAAAGCTTCTCTATAAAACACATATTACAATAAGATAATCTGAAAGAGTTTTAGACTGAAATTTATTGGGGAATGTAAGTGACTATACTAACTGCAATTCCCTTCTAACATGAAGATGTAGTAACAGCAAGTCCTTTTACCAAGAACTTGGGCTCTACGAGTCTCATCTCATCTCATCAACTAGCAAGACTTGAGACAGTTTATCTCTAGCTTAGATGTCACTAAATCACTATGTCATCCATATATCTTGATGGACTAGTTATAGACCCACAATAGTGGATATTCAAAAGACCCTAACGTGTAACTAAAGACTCCTATATACTGCGTCTACATTTTTTACTACTGATAGTAAAGATTCTATCTTACGTGGTAACTAAAAAGAAAAGAAAAGGTTGGGAGCAACATAGTATAATAGGCAGTACATGGGGATTCATATCAATTAACGAGTGCCATGCACATTAGTAGAATCATGTATAATCATCAAACAATACCAATTATTTGTGGTCTGGTACACGAATCCTTCTTTTAATTCCTATTAAGGGCTACATGTATCAGTCTAAGGCCATCTCATATACTTTGTCACAATTTCTATCGGTGTTAGTTTAAGTCTTTCCTTCTTTTTCTACCCTTGCTCACAAATCTGCGCCATTCTCTTTATTGGAGCTGCCTCAGATCTTAGTTGCACATGCTCATATGATCTCCATAGCCTCTCCACCATTTTGCCGTTAACTGTGTATTCCCTATTCATCCTGCAGTCACTCATCCATCAATCTTTCTCCAGATTCAATCTTTCTCCTCATTCAATCTTTCTTGTTCTTATCGCACACCCGCCTTGCATTGTCATTTCCGCACTCATCTTGTTTACTTTGAACTTCTTTATTGCCTGACATTCTGAGTCTTACAACCTTGTTGGCCTTATTGTCATTTTATGTAGTTTTTCGTTTGTTTCAAAGTCTTGCATCAATCACATACCACTCGTTGAGCACCTTAGCTCTTATACGCTCTAGTTATATTGGATCACCATATTCTTTTGCATAATACATCTGAGATGACAAAATGAACGAGGTTTCTCATTGACTTGCTAAGTTGAAATATCTTGGCCATCAATTTTCCCTAAAAATCTTGGTGTAAAGCCTATATAATTTTTTGGAACCTCTTTTTTTACTTTCTAAGAATTAATATTTTACTTTATTTAGTATAATTTGTTTCTCAGATTTCCATTGCGGGTCGGGGTGTTGAGGAGAAGTTGTCTGCTAAGCGCGATAAAAGTCATATCCTGTTTGGTGGAACAAAAATTTTGCAACATACTCCAGATAAGGTATTTAGGTTTGCTTCATTTACTTATATATGGCTATAGTGTATTTGCTAATCTGTTCCATCATTTCTTGATTATTAGTCATATCATCTGAGAACACCTGATGGAGGATGCTTGGCAGTTGTATTGCGGACAGGATTTCAGACAAGTCAAGGCAAACTAATGCGAACAATCTTATTCTCCACCGAGAGGGTGAGTACCTTCTGATTTCCCACTAAAATGGTTACTGAATGTAAATGGGGGAGGTATTTTCTTGTCATGATTGTTTAATCTATAGCCTAATTGGTGTGGCAGGTGACTGCAAATAGCTGGGAAAGTGGGTTGTTCATTCTTTTCCTAGTTTTCTTTGCCATCATTGCTGCTGGTTATGTGCTTAAGAAGGTACAGTAAAGCCTTAACTTACTAACACGATTTTTTGTGAGAAGTGAGATTTGGGTTTGTTCCCTGTGTTAGTGTTAGTTATCAAAAGTAAGTAATTTTGGCGTCATTAGGATTCTCTATAATAAATAAATTTCTTTTATAGGGATTAGAGGACCCGACAAGGAGTAAATACAAGCTTTTTTTGAGCTGTTCATTGATCATCACTTCTGTGATTCCCCCTGAACTGCCAATGGAGCTGTCAATAGCTGTTAATACATCTTTAATAGCATTGGCACGCCGTGGCATTTTTTGCACAGAACCATTCAGAATTCCTTTTGCTGGAAAGGTTAGTTTTAAACTTTAGGAGATATCTTACATCTTGTTACTATCTTGTCCAAAACTACTGTAGTTGATTATCAATTCCCTTCTACAGGTTGACATATGTTGCTTTGATAAGACAGGAACTCTCACATCAGATGACATGGTATGATGGTTAATTAAGTGGGTATGAGCTCCTGTATTTCTGCAAGCATTCCTAGAATGTAATTATTTGGCGTATGTGTGTTTCAGGAGTTCCAAGGAGTTGTTGGTTTGGATGAAAGTGCAAATTTAGAATCAGATATAACGAAATTGCCAGATCGAACTGTTGAAGTGCTTGCTACATGCCATGCTTTGGTGTTTGTAGAGAATAAATTGGTAATGATTTTTATAAATCAGAGATCTATGATCATAGAACATGTATTTATTACCTGATTATTAATTATTCAGAACTTCTGTGAAATATATATATATATATATATATATATATATATAGATATATTTTGAGGAATTCCTCTCCGAGGAGGAGAGGATGGGGTTAGGCCATACCCCAAGCTATATTATTAATAAAAGAAGCAAGCTGTGAAATATTATATTATTCTAACCATTCATAATAATAATCGGATTGTAGGTTGGTGATCCTCTTGAAAAGGCAGCACTTAAAGGAATAGATTGGACATATACATCTGATGAGAAGGCCATGCCCAAGAAGTAAGCTGCTTTTCGTTTCTAAGAATTTTTTGACACTATAGAATCATGGTCTGCAAAGCTTTCACTTTTGCTCCAGACATTTGAGCTAATTATTTTCATATTGCCTTAATCTATCTATCTGATTTGGCCTTATGAACCCTTGTCAGTTGTTTCAATCAGGGGTTAAATCAACTATCATAGCAAGTCATTTATGGGACAATGGAGCTAGTTTTACAGATTAAATGTTCAAAATTTCAGTAAGGAAGAGTATATGTAATGCAACTAATAAAAGGATTATGACCACAACATCACCCGAATTGATCACTTTTGTAGTTCCTGATCTATTACCATACAGGACAAGGGGGTGATAGATGAGAAGATGCCTAATAGATTAAATTTAGGTGGATAAATCCGGAAGGTGTTTTTATGTGTTGTTTAATTGCCGAATAATGATGATATTAAGGAAACATTAATGAGATTGTAATAAGACATGCCAATGCCCTGTTGTACAGGTCGACAAGAAAGTTGATCAACAAATAAGATGGATGCTGTAAAAATGAATGTTAAGATATGGGTGGTAATCGTGTAGTGATGTGCCTCACTATACTGTTCAGTGTACTAGCAGACGCTCATGTGGAGAAAGAGGTGATGCTACAAAATCATACATAATTGACATACTAGCAAACGCATATGTTTGCACATGTGACCTTTGCAATTGAAGTTTAATGGTTTTCTTGAAACTTTATTTGTACACCTTTTGCACATAAAGCTATGCAAATTTGGTTTAGTGTGCATCTGTTTGTACATGTCACACCCTCTTTACCAAACAACTTCAAGCACGCATTTTTAAAAAACATGCCAAAAACACAACCAAACAAGCCCCATGAAAACGTTCTTTTATACTGTTTTAACTATTGATTTCTTTATTTTGAAAGCATTTATGAATTTCAATGTTAAAAAAATCCTTTTATCTTTTCAAACTAATGTTCACTAGTTAGACATCTGTATTGTTGCTAAAAGACATAGTCAACACTCCATTACTCCTAGAACAAAAAGGTTCTTTCATTAATTTAGTGGTTTACTTAAATGGAAGGGATGTACATCAAAATATATAGAAAAACTGAACCTACTGTATGCGTCCTTAATTCCATCCTTCAAATGGATCGTCAATTTTAATTCGAGCTAGCAAGGAGTGGCTCACATCCAAAATGTTGCAAAAAGTCTGGTCCATCTGAAAACTCTACTTCCATGACGTCCCTCTGAAAGAATTGGAGCACAGACCGTCAAAACCTTGTTGAGCTATCCTGATTGTGAGTTTGTCCACACAATGAAGACACATGAATTCATAACCACTTCTATTTTGAGTTTTGTTATCTCTTGTAAGTCTCTCAGCTAGCCATTGTAACTATACTATAAACATTGTTTTCTTTTTACTATGTCATCCTCAACCTTTGGTGCTGCTCTAGATTCGCCAATTGATCAACTTGTTTAGGTGCTTTGTGAATTTTAAGTGAGCTGGCCTACTATATCTAGCCGTGGCCCCATGCATGTCTTGCAAGTCAAGATGGACATCAAGGCACCCCTTGATGCCTCCCTTCCCTCTCCATGCTAGGTGTGTCGTTGGGTGCATTTAACGTCTCCATCTAAATTTTGCATGTAAGATACATGTAATCGTTTTTAGCATGAGACTAACAATCCACATGTCAAGAGCACATAACATCATATTGAATCTAATACATTAGATCTTTCAAATCGGTAAATAAATCCAATTAATTCAAAAAATATTTTCTATTGAAAATGACACCGATGCATAATCTTTTATTTCATTTTTACATCATTGTTACTTTATAAAGAATATTAGCTAAACATAAAAATGTTTTAGGTTCTTAATGATTGTAAGTTATAGAAACAAATTGCATTCCAATTCAAACGCTAAAATATTTGCTATTTAAACACTTCATGATGTAAAATATTAGTTGTGGGTTATTATACAATATTGAGTGCCTATAACTCCAAACATTAAAACTAGATTTTATATATCCGTTATTTTCATGTAATTGATGTAATCAAAATCATGCATATACTGGGATGCATGGATCTAACCAAATGGTCATGTTTGACCCATTCTGATCACATTTGACCCCATCGGATCCCATGGCCCAGATTAAGTAACCTCTCATCCATATTCAACCTCAAAGGTTGATCCTTACAGGATCACTGTAAAAAACTTTTGATATGGGATGTGTATATGGGAAATTTGCTATCACCATGGTTCAAGGATTCGTCCATAACCAAACCGGGGTGTCGAACCGATTCGGATTTTGATCGCTTCGTTTCGGACCCACAGCTCGAAATATTTCCTAATTAGGATCTGGTTCACTGTTCGACCTTGGTTCAGAGCCGGTTCGATCGAATTGGATTTAAACCAAGCCGAAGTCGGACTTTATTCAAGCCAAATAAGTCCTAGTTGGGCCGAATAGGTCAAATGAGGTATGAATATGTTTAATTTGGCCTAAATCAGCTGAATCAAATCCGAATATGTTGAATCATATTGAATCTCTCTTTTTTATACTTTTGGCCGAAATGGGTGAATAGGACAAATCCAAACTTTAACGTCATAACATTCATTTTTCGTCTGGTTTGAACCCGAAACAGAATTCTCAAACCTTGGTTCTCATGTCAAGTTGCTAATTGGATCTAAACCAAAAGCAACTATAAAGTTGTCATGATATATATCTTAAATAACTAGTCAACGAAATAATGCTGGTAAATAATGGATTTTCGCTTTAGGTAGTGGGGAAGGAGTCTATCTATATGCCTAAATCTTTTTGCTGATGTAGCTGATTCGACGTGGTCTGTTGGTGAAGCCTCTACAGTCCACACCCACCAACATCTAGGAACAAGATGGGATCTCCACGCATTGGCACCTTTAAGAAGAAGATTGAACCTGATCGCTTTGGCACCTTCAAAAAGAAGATGAAGCATGGACTCGAGTTACAAAGTAGAAGGGGCCCCACTTTAGATCCCCACGAGCTGTTCCTCTGAGCTTGAGGTCGTGGGACCTCCTTCCCACTAAACCCTCCCGACTTTCTTCTTTATTTCCTCCATCTCTCTCTAATGCAAGTGCAATGCACTATGTGTGGCAAAGGAACAAGGGACCAATCCCGTCTATTTATAACAAGTCAAAGCACCCAAAACCCGAGTCCACGACTCCCTCAAGATTTAGAGCTTTTGCTATTAGGACCAATGTTTTAAATGTCGTTTTCGGTGTCCTTGCCGATCGGCCAAAAAACGAATTTTTCGTTTTTCGGTAACTTGTCGGTGGAAAATTTGTAAAATGGAAAGACAAATTTCAGTGGAAATATTTCGTTTTTCGGACAAATTTTGATGTTTATCGATGGAAATTTATCGTTTTCGGTCATATTTTTATTTTGTTCGTTTGATACGAAAAAAATAAAATATTTCAGCAATTGTCAGATTTTGGTCAAATGTCGGTCATTTCGGTCAAATGTCGGTCGACAAAATGTAATGTCGATATTTCCTGCTATATTTTATGTCGGATCCTCCAAAAACCGACATATGTCGGTGATTTCGGCCGACTTCTGTCGACATTTGATTCCATGATTAGGACCGATGATAATCATACCTTAAGTTAGCATTTCAAGATTTGTTCCCATGGACTCACTGTCCGATGATCGAGACACATCATTCTATGAAGCATAGAGGTGAAATGGTATCAATGAAGTGCCCAACTTCACCGCAGAGTGGAACCATACATGCCTCAAGAGACTGGTGACCTTAGGTCTCCTGTGCATAAATGGGCTATACTCTATGGTACAATATTAACGAACTCCTACTTGCACTTAAAGATTATCATAAATACATCTCACACCCAATACCACTAAACTAATGAGAAATCTAAGTTCTAATATTCTTGTCCCATCTCAAAATATTTTTGAGATCTTGACATTCGCCGACTTTGCTAATTGTATAACCAAAGTCTACATCCTCTTTTCTTGATCTTGTGTGTGCTTGATTATAAGGACGGTACTGGTATTCCTCAAGTTTTATCATTGTTGACTGGAGGCTTGACTTTTGATCTTGTCCTAACGTTATTCTTAAGTGATCTGGACATCACCACTGTGCAGGATGAGGAACACTACCATGCTTCTTATACTTGTTACAATTAAGACTTTTTCCATACCTTTGATCAAAATCAAAATGGTATCTTGAGTTTTC
This sequence comes from Chamaelirium japonicum, assembly GCA_947650365.1. Lineage (NCBI taxonomy): Eukaryota > Viridiplantae > Streptophyta > Magnoliopsida > Liliales > Melanthiaceae > Chamaelirium > Chamaelirium japonicum. The sequence continues at coordinate 66,732,042 of OX393551.1, read as the reverse complement.
TTGCCCCAGTTCACGAATGACCCTTCACATGCCTTTTTGTTCAATACTATGGTTACATCATACAGATGTTTACAATTTGCCTGGTCAATCTAGATTGCAACCATTATTCCATAGCTGAAGTTTTGGGTTTGATCGTTTTGCCAATAATAGTAAAAAAAATACAAAATATCAAATATTGGAGTCTGATTTGTTCAATTTGAGTTTAATTCGACTAAACGATGTATTATCCAGCCTTGTTTGAATCTGTTTCAATAGAGCATGATTTGAATCCGAATGAACGAAATTCGAACCAGGCCTAACTTGCGAATGAAATCGAACTTGGGGCATATTTTCAGTTTGGGGGGCTTTTTCAATTTGAATTGGCTGATTGCTAAACCGGTTCAGCAGTTCGGTTCAGTTCGGATTAACCCTCAAACCATGATTATCACTGATTTATGAATAAAATTTTAGAGATTTTCTTCTCTTTCTCCAAGTAAGTTCCCAAGCTTTCTCCCCTCAATCCATGATTCAGCTCCAGCAATTCGGTTATTGTGGTGGTGCTGACTCTGCCGAGGTTTCACTTTCTTCATATTTGTGTTGTCTCCTTAGTTGATTCACTAGAGGTTTCGATTCCTTTGATTATTCTCCTTTTATCTCCTCTTCTGATGCATAAATCTCTTTGTTTTCTGCTCCTACTCTTCATTTCTGCATGGATCTTTCATGTTTCTCCATTAATTCTCCACAGATGCTTAGATCATTCATATAGATACATTTGTCAATTAAAAATCAATGGTAAGTGTTCCAGTTTCTCCAAAGATTGGTAACAAAATTTATTTCAGTACTCAAGTTTTCCTCAATTCCCAACTTCTAATCCTTGATATTTAGAAAAACCTACCTTGATCCATGATTCATTCATCAATATCATCATGTAAAATTTCTTTTTCTCTTGTTTGCTTACCTTCATAGTTCCAACCTAACATAAAGTCTGACCCGTCCACTCAAAAAAAAAACATAAAGTCTGACCCCTAATCTTTTTTTTTTTTTGCCTTTTTCACTTATCTTTTCCTTTGCTTGTCTTAGTTCTCGGAGCTCTATCTCTTTGATTGCTCTGTATCACTTCATTTATTCCAACCTATCCATGCCAATAAGATACGAACATATTTACCCTTTTGTATCACCATTCACGTCGCTTTCAGTGCCTGAAAAAAGATTACCCATTTTTCAAAATTCCACATCCGACCAGCTTAGCATCTTTACTTTACCGTGGCAACCAGTTTAATGTATAAGCAACACAATTTTAACTCTGTTAATGTGGGTTTTAGCGTGTTTATCTATTCGCCGATTGACCATGCATAGATGGTGCAAATTTAACTGGTTTAAGGTGAGAAATTATTTTTGTGTCTTTACATGTGTTTGTTAACTTTGTTTGTGTATATATCTGATAGATATATTGATGGATACTCATACTGGTATCCTGTCTCGTGTTTGTCTATCCGTGTATGGGTATCGGTTTCTGAGTTTGTTCGCGGATTCACAAGTTTTGCCTTATATGACCCTTGTTTGTGTGTGGCGTAACCTCATTATGGTGCATCTTCTAAGTATTGACACCATGCCGTAACAAGATTTCGGTTCACATTTTGAACAACTCTACAAGTTAAAAGAACTGATGTTTTTTTTTTTTTTGAGAAATTCCTCTCTGAGGGGGAGAGGATGGGGTTAAGCATACCCCAAGCTTTTATTAATAGGCAAAAAATCAAAGGTTACAAAGGAAAGGTAGGATCCGACTCGCGAGTTTGACAGGGAAACCTGAAGACCAACTATGAATCAACGAGACAAAGTTGGACCAGAAGGTCGTGACCGAGACTTCCTTGCCCGAGAACACTCTAGCGTTGCGCTCTCTCCAAATACTCCAGCAAAGACCAATCGAGAGCAGATCCCATGCTGGACGAAGCTTAATCTTCACTCTACGGGACCTCCAGAGCGTCCAAAGGGAGCGGATAGTGGCAGGGTGCCCTTTGATTCTGAATTTTCATTTCAGCTTAGACCAAAGTTCCCTGGAGAAGGGGCATCTAAGGAATAGATGGTTGACATCCTCCCTATGACCATGACATAGAGGACAGGACAGATCTGTCACATTTGGGTTATTTCTCCTCCTCAGGTTGACCCTCGTCAAGATTCTCTCTCGGATTGCTAGCCACATGAAAATCCTTGTCTTCAAGGGAGCTGGTGACCTCCAAAGATGGCTCGCTATGGGGCAGATGGTGCCACCATTATTAAAGAATTTGTAGAACGACTTAACCGAGAAGAACTGATGTTGAAGGACAGGAGAGCATATAATGAACAGGAGCTAGTTACGATGATATAGTTATCTGTATTGAAATATAGAATTTTCCCAGGACACATGGAAGGGACAGTGATTTTGTTAGGGTTATGAAACAGGAAGGAGGGATTTGAAAGAACCTTGATTTGATTTCTGAGCAATAGTTTGTGAAACTCAGATTATGGAAAACTTAGACCTCTATTTGTTTGTTTGGTGAATAAATATTTGTAAAGCCAACCCAAATAAATGGAGCACTGTGCTGATTCAATTTTTGTTTTGTTATTTTTCTTACATCTTGCAAGGAACTTTACAGTATTTCCAGAATCAGATTCATTGTTTTAGTTATTATTTCTTCACTTGAATTAATACCAATCTTTTTAAGATTTCCACTATATGAAATTGAAAACACACACACACACACTATAAAGCTTTGTTTTGAGTCCCATCAGGTGAATTTTTCTGCTTTGCAAGTTGCAACAATTGAAATTTATATGATCTGTTTCATCTTTCCATTGGGTTTTTCATGGAGTCCACATTGCTCAATCGTTTGATTCTTCTGGTTCTCTTCCATTTTCATTTGAATTCCAGGTCAGGTGGTCATGCCGTGCAGATCATACAGAGACACCACTTTGCATCTCACTTAAAAAGAATGGCTGTTGTAGTACGTGTCCAAGAAGAATTTTTTGCTTTTGTGAAGGTAAAACCAAAAATTTCACATTCTTATTTATTACATGGCTTCTTTATGTTGCAATGCTATGCATCTTAATAGAAAACTCTCTATGAATATAGTTTACTATAAAAATATGTGCTATACTGCTATCTCTTCTAGGTTTTGCCAATGACCTCATGTTTCGATATATGAACAACTTTTAAAGCACTTCATTATTTCTGATGACATTTATGATCATAAAAGCCTGTCATTTGCTTTCGCTGTAGGCATATCATGATTTTGATATTTTCTGCAGTAGTTTGCCAGAGTTTTGTATTCTTAATGGGAACCCACCTTTTAATTACATCAATTGATTCTAACGCACAAAATTAGACTTTACTCAATTCGGTCCATCACCAGGTTTTTTTAGTTTCGTACTTTCCGGTACCAGATGCATTGTTTCTCCTCCTTTTATTTGGATCGCAGACCAGATAAACTTTAATAAACTGTTGATTAAATAGATGTTCAATGATAGATCACCGCATGTTTGCCTCTACTCTTAACCATTTGTAACGGCTCTTATAACAGGTGCTTGTTTTTAAATTGCAGGGTGCACCAGAAACTATTCAAGACAGGCTGATTGATTTGCCTTCAACGTATGTGGAGACATACAAGACATACACGCGCCAAGGGTCCCGGGTTCTTGCTCTTGCATACAAACCACTACCAGAAATGGCTGTAAGTTTGTTTGTAAAAAATTTCTAACTCTCTTTAACTCAGATTTATCCAGATGTTCTTGAAATATTTCCCTCTGGTTAGTCATAAAGAACTAAAACCTTGAATTGCTTAAAAGTCTATTATCAGAATTATATATTAGGCTTGATATTCCCATAATTATTTTTAATCATTATTTGTTGCCATATATCATTAGGTGTGCCATTTGAAGTCAGTGTTTTATATGGTTGTAAGGAGAATATTTTTTAGAATAGATGATGATTAATGTACATGATGGAGCAAAGCCCACAATCACAGACATGATACGGCTGTTAAATAAGAGAGTTCATTGGAGAGTATACCCATTGTATCTGCTCCTCCCAATATCTCAGAATGGTCTGTCTCTTTCTGGATGACTTTTTGCAGGGGCACTCAGGAAACAACTTTGGATTATCAATCCTGGATAACCATTTGAGAGCTCTAATTGTTTTGAATTGGACTCTAATAAGTCTAGACTCATGAACTGCTAAGTCTATATACAGTTATACACCATCCTTTGTTCGGGTTGCAGGAGCATCCATGGAATATTAGCCCTCTTCTACTTTTCTCTTTCATAAATCTTAGGTGGGGTCTTTTCTCTTTGCGGGCCTCGAGGTGTAATATTGCCTTATTGACACTCTGCGTGAAGTGATGTGCTGGTTGGTTTTGGGGCATACACATCCATACTACCCGTATTAAGCACTGTCTTAATTAGTAGAGAACAATAGTTTTCTACTCGATTAACAGCACTATTCCCACCTTCATGTGGAGATTGGTTTGATTTGGATCCATCATCTACTCTAGCTGATAATGGGGATTATTCCCCAGATTTTGTGTTGGTTCAAAGCATTATTTCATTGCATTTTACTATATTGAACCAACTATCCTCTATTACTTGCTTCTTTACCTTGATGATCTTCTTTTATAATGATGAATGGAGATATTGCATACTTTTCGGTCCAATCCTCCGTGTTTTATCGATACTTATGTTTACTGCTACCCATTTATAGACTAGTCCTCTTTGCACCAGCTTAACTGTATGAGAGTTATTCTTTCCATTGCAAGCATTACTTCAGTTCAAGCTACATCATAAATTCTAAATTCCTTCTCTATCCAGTGTACATGAGCGTTATTCTTTCATTCCAGCTAGCCATTTCCAGTATATTCTTCTAAAGCTTGTACCAAGTCTTCCTTATTATTTAGTTGTTGTGATGTAAAATGTAAATTGGAACCATGATGACATCCTATTTCCTTACATTTGAAATTAACTTTATGATCCTTGTACTTTCTACGGATTTTCATAACCTTCTAATATATTCCATTTATACTAGTTTCTTTTACTATGCAGGTTAGTGAAGCTAGAAGCTTGGATAGGGATTTGGTGGAGAGTAATTTAATTTTTGCTGGTTTTGCGGTAAAAACCCATTTAAGCTATTTGTTTGCATCTGTATTTCTTATTATTTTTCCTTGTGATTAAGGTGCCTATACATGTTTCTTCTGTTCTGCAAATTAGAATGGATGATTAGCTTTTTTCAGGTTTTGATGTGGACATCAATGCTTAATGTGCATTTTCAGGTTTTCAATTGCCCTATCAGACCTGACTCCGGTTCTGTCCTACTTGAATTGAAGGGATCGTCACACGACTTGGTAGGCTACTTCAGGTCTTTCGATTTGTTTGACATCGCTAGGATAATAAGTTCTTTGAACTTCTTAAACCCCGAATCTTATGCATGGAAAAGTTTTTGTTTCTTATCAATTTAATTTGTCACATATGTACATCTTGCATAAGATATATAAGCACATCAGTTTTGATATATTATCAAAACAAGAGATTAGTTATCTGAGAATGAAGTTGACATTGCTAATGTGGAAATTTATTTATGTTTGTTTTCTATTAGAATTTACTAGTATATTGAAATTTTGAAGTTTATTAGTGTTGTTGTTTTAGATGCTTTAGGTCATTTTTATTATGTTTTTGGCCATTTTCTGTATATTTTATCCATTCTTATTTATGCCTAAGTCATGGGGATGTTCATGGCCTCTTTCGGGAGCTATTCAGTTGATTTCAGGATCTTTGGAGGTGATTTCCAGCTTTATTTAATAAAGATATGTTCTACGTGTGCTTGCGCCTTGCGAGGTGCCGACGGTCGAGATTATATCTCAAGACTGACGGCTAGATCGATATAACTTAAAAATTAATGATGTGATGGCTTAATTGGCTCCAACTTTTGGCTAAATGGGCTTATCTAACGTCAAATAGGGCTTCACAATGAAGTTGTGGCCTCCCCTCTCCCTCCATACCGTACGGTGTGCGGAGAAGACAGCACTCCCCCCTTTTTCCTTCTTCTCATCTGCGGCCGCCCCTCTCCCTCTCTATCTCTTGCACGTGATTCCCCCCCCCCCCCCCCCAACCCTCTCTTTACTTTCTTTATTTGGCGCGCCTCATCCCCACCATCCACCTCTCCTTTCCTTTGATGTCTGTCATCTATTTGCAAACCCTAACTTTATAAAAGAGAGGGAAAAGAGAGATTTCAGATCTGAAAATTGTTAGAAGAAAGCTTCTCTAGGAGAGACTCGAGTCCCTAATCCTCACCGATGATTCGATGCCTTGACTTCGTCTCGAGAAGTTCCTCGACTTCGCTTCAAGAAGGTCTCACATCACTTTTCAAAGGATCCAACGGCTTTCGATGTCTGGCCTTGCACCGTAAGCGGGATTATTGGCTCGCATCGACCCACGACGGCACCGTTCAGACATTATTTATGCTCACTTTTATTCTTTGTTTCTTGCTTTCGCATCTGTTTGCTTTTCCATCATCTCCACATCACATTGTGACCATCCTCGCATCCGTATCGCCTCTAGTTGAAGCCCTAACAAAAGTTATAAACGTTATTAAGTTTTACTAGATCTTCGGTACCTTTTGCAAGTACATTGTAGCCTCTTTTATATTGAAAATCTGATACATGTTGCCTTGTTAAAATTGAAAATTGCTTGCTGTTTTTACAAAATCTGTACATTGGTTCAATCATAACTTTAGATCTACTTATTAGATTGTCCTCAAATTCGAAACAGTCCTTCCTAGCATCGATACCCACGTGCCCATAAATTTTTGTCAAGATCGGACTACCTAATCACACTAAAAAGACGAAAATACCCTTGGATGTCATGTTTTCAAGATTTTTCCAAATCCCTCCGAAACCTAGTGTAGGTCCCCCTCATTTACACCAAGTTGGTATCAGAACAATCTAACATCATGTCCTATCGAGCATCCGATCCCCTTTTTCGCTTGATCCTCGAGATACTCGAGCCTATAAAAATTTGTTAAACTATTCAAACCTTTTGGGACATTTCCTCCCTTTTACGCAAGATCTTTGAAAGAACACAGATATTCATCTTTGATTTGAGATCGATCCCATGACGTGGATCTATCTTCCAAACATTTTGTTTAGTGGATTTTACGGAATCCTTCATTAGCATTCTTGAAGGCCAGATATATTGAAACCCAGCTCTTATTTGACGATATTGAGGATGTGTTGGGATGGAGAGAACATAACATGAGGCTTGCCAGACGCAGTAAGCCACCTACTCCAGCAGAGCCTCCGTCTCCTATGGAGCCTTTGACTTCACCACTAGTTGTACCATCTGAGGAGCGCCCATCTTTAGTGGAGCTTTCTACTCCAGTTCCTATTGAGTAGCCACCTCCTCCTGCAATACTCCAGAAGAGTTTTCTCTATCTTTAGTAGTGCTTACAGTGGAGCCACCACTTGCAGTGACCTCAGAGGAGATCCCACCTCCAATGTAGTTTCCTCCAGTGCCTGCAAAAGAGCCCCCTCCTCCTGCAGTGACCACAACAAAGCTTCTCCTACTTTCAGCAAAGCTTTCAGAGGAGACACCTCCTCCTGCAGCTCTTCATACGACATTGACACTTGTGAAGCCTCCGCCTTTCGTGGAGCTAAAACTACCACTGCAGTCAGAGTCAGTAGCGAAGCTTCTGTCAGTCGAGCCACGACAACACGTTGACTTCTTCGGGATAGACCGGCTACCTCCAGCTCATGTGCACCTGTACCACTTCTTCCATAGCCTCCAACCCTCACTCGACATCAGCCATTCCTTCGTGAGAGATCCAAATGAAACTTGTTGCATTCCGCATTACTATCTACTGGGGATTCATCATCAGCTTCTTCCTCGGTGACGATCATGTGGTGGTGGTTCTCTTTCTGCCCCTTTAGTCCTACTGCCTAAGAAGCACGGACACGACACAACATGGACACGCCGACATGATATTTTTCAAAAAACCAGGACACGGGCACGTTAGGGGACACACTGAATTATATATATATATATATATATATATATATATATATATATATATATATATATATATATATATATATATATATATATATATAGAGGGCTGTTACGTTGAGCTGTGAGCTGCGGTTTTAGAAAGTGAGCTGCGGGTATTTTGACCCCCTAAAAAGTTTTGGAATTTGATGAAATTTGGTGAGGTGGTTGTCTAGGATAAGATGATCATCCTCACCAATTTTCATCAAATTCCAAAACTTCTAGGGGGGTCAAATGGTCGAAGCAATTTCTGCCGTCCGCAGTCACCGTTAAAATCTGCAGATTTTGCTTCGATCATTTGACCCCCCTAGAAGTTTTGGAATTTGATGAAAATTGGTGAGGATGATCATCTCATCCCAGACAACAACCTCACCAAATTTCATCAAATTCCAAGACTTTTTGGGGGGTCAAAATACCCGCAGCTCACTTTCCCCCCTTGGCAGCTCACAGCGCACTGTAACAGCCCTCTATATATATATATATATATATATATATATAACAATTCTTATATTATGATTTATAATCAAACATAAAGCTTATAGTTAACAAAAAAAGTCCCCAACAAACATCATAAATGATTCAAGTGTATAGTTTCAAACTTTCAAAACACAAAAAAAACAAATAGAATATACATAAAATCATCATCTATCAAGGCCAACGTCAAGTGTTACCACATCATCACCATCGACGCCATCATCCATGAAGACCACGGCCTCCATATCTGGCTCCTTGATGGAAGGATTCGCAATCTCAAGAACCCCAACATCTTCAAATGAGAAAAAAAACCTCCGGTAATATTCGACACGCTCCAACACGTGTCGGACAACCTTTCTTCATAGAAGACACGTTTTTGTATGTGTCCGACACGTGTCGGAGAGTGTTGGACGAGTGTCGGTGTCCGACACATGTCGGACACGGACACTTTGAGGTCCCGAGAGTGTCGGTGCTTCATAGCCTGCTGGAGGTGATGCCTTCTGGCATAAACTCGAGGACGAGTTTTCGGAGTGGAATTGATTAATACAGGCATGATCTGCATCATCAGATCATCATCCGAACTTATCTTTATTTTATTATGCTAGATGACATTATTTGTATTTATGTTTTGGATGTTTTTGGCTATTTTTATTATGTTTTTGGCCAATTTCTGCATATTTTATCCTTTCTTCGTTTATGCATAAATCTTGAGGGATGTTCATGGCCGCTTTTAGGAGCTATTTGGTTGATTCCGGGCTCTTTGGAGGTGATTTCCAGGTTTATTTAATAAAAATTTGTGCTATGTGCTTGCAGGGTCCCGATGATCGAGATTAGATCTCGAAACCAATGGCTAGATCAATATAACTTAAAAATTAATGACGTGGTGGCTAAATGGGATTCGACTTATGGCTAAATGTGCTTATCTGGGACCCAATAGGGCTTCATATAATAGATGTTGCGCCCTCCTCTCTCTCTCCACACCGTATGGTGTACAGAGAAGGCCACATGCCCCCCTTTGTCTTCTCATCCACGGCCACCCCTCCTTTATGTCTCTTGCAAGTGATCCCCCTCCCCACCCTCTCTCTTTCCTTTATTTGGCACACGTCTTCCCCACCATCCACCCCTCATTTCCTTTGATCTCTGCCATCGATTCACAAATCCTAGCTTTAAAAAAGAGAGGAATTTTGGGGGGTTAGGGGGTGTAGTGGTGGTGGTTTCACAACGAAACAACCACAACTGTCCAATCAGGATTAGGTGGCCCTCATGAGGTTAAAATTTGGGTTCCATCGCTGAACGGAGGTCAGTTTATGGTCTGCAATCTGGAATCCCCTCCTCTCCTTTTCTGGATGTGGAATCATATACATTGTGACCCTAACCACACTTCTTTCAGTGGTAGGCTCTCTAGTACACACGCGGGCGACTAGGTTTGTTGTCATCCCCCACACTGTTCAAATCAGCAACCATACTAGTTGGGTCATGGTATGGGAGGATTACAAAGGCATGCGAATTACTAGTAAAATAGGCCAATGTAGGAATGGTGGAAGGATGGTACCGTAACTGATGGGGAAGAAATTTATTTTCCTGGTGACAATACAACGAGATTGTTTGTTGCCAACAATTAATTAATGCTCAAGAGGCACAAATGCGAGTTAAAGTATTTTTCTAACTATTGATGTTTGTTATTTGTATTTGGAATATAAGGGAAACATCCTTGCTTTCTTGATTCAAGCCATGCATGGCTATATTTAACGAGACATAAAATCAAAATATATTATTTATTGGGGAGAAGCACCAAAATTACATGAAGATATAAACAATACACATAGATTAGTAGTAGTTGATTTAGTTGTAACTTTGAGTTTATAATCATGCTACTCCTATGATATTACATGGACTTGGTTGTTGGTAACTTAGTAGATTGTTTCATATTTCGTTCTATTAATTTGTACGACATTGTTAGGAGTTATTCCACAATTCATACGTCACAAGATTCGATCTGAAATGAGTGATTTGGGCCCGAATCGGCCGATCAGCCTAATCAAACCCAAATCGGCTGAATCAGCCACAATTTCTGGATTTTTTAAATAGTATTAGCGGAAACAAGTAAACCGACTTAACTCAAACTGGTTCGTTTTTCACTCTATCCGAACCCGAGCCAAAACCGGAGTTCTGAAACGTTCCACAAATAGTTCGACAAAATAGCAAGTCAATCACAGATTCACAGTAACCTTGCAGTAAAGCAATTTCATTATACTTTGTAACGAATTGTCTGCTTTTAAGATTTAATTCAATCCTATGGTACTACCATTCCACATGCGACAATGATTTGTTGTTCAGAATATTTGATAAACTCCCTTATTGAGGTTCAAGTGTTTTTAAATTTAAATGCCATTTTCTCCCTTGTAGTTGCAAGCCAACACATGCACATCCAACACACATATAATATTATTTTTTAAGTAATTTAAATAAATAATGAATTACGTAATTTGATTCTAAGATTTTACTCATTCTAGTCCTCTTGCATATTATTTGTCATTCATAGTTTCATACCACTGAACATTCTCCCATGTTTAAGGATAAGTGTTTTTGCCGGGCCATTTCTTCCCTTAGTTAGCAAGACAGCACAACTAGATATAATATTGCTTTTAAAGTAATTACAATAATTCTTACAGGATTTCCTCTGTTGGGAAAGTCTCTTTGTTTCCTGTATTATTCGTCTTCCATATCATCGCAGGTGATGATCACTGGTGACCAAGCTCTGACAGCTTGCCATGTAGCTAGCCAAGTTCATATTATTTCGAAGCCAGCATTGATTCTAGTCCCAAAGAAATCTGGTGAAGGTTTTGAGTGGGTGTCACCTGATGAAACTGATATTACTCCCTACAGGTTACTTTACTTATCCGTTTACTGTTATTTTCAGTGAGCTAATTATATTATTTTCATGTCATGTATCCTTTTGCTCTGTCTTCTATGTATTGCTATATTGCTGGAACTGAAGTGAAGAACTTACTGAGTTTTTTTTTTTTCCCTTTTCTTTATTCTGTTATCTGAAGTTTGTTGTTGCCACAGTGAGAAGGAGGTGGAAGCTTTGTCAGATTCTCATGATCTTTGCATCGGCGGTGACTGCTTTGAGATGCTACAGCGCACTGAGGCTATTCTCCAAGTGATCCCTTTTGTTAAGGTCAGGAACCATACATCTGTTAAACAAGATTGAATACGGGATGTGTTTCTTTTTAATAATCTTCCTATAAGTTCCATTACAATGTGTACAGGTCTTTGCACGTGTCGCTCCTGAACAAAAGGAACTCATTACAACTACTTTCAAAACAGTTGGTAGGATGACATTGATGTGTGGAGATGGAACCAATGATGTTGGGGCTCTGAAGCAGGTAAATTTCTTGGTTATGCATCTCTTCAAGCATGAAGTTTGAGCTCGATATTGTCATCCAACTCTGATCTATGGGAATAGTTCTCAATTATATCCATCAGCGGTAGATAGCTACCATCAGAGCCACACGATTCATGCAATTTCCTGTATGAAACCTTTCCTTCTACTCTCTTCTTGACTCCTTCCGTATCTGTGGGGACATTGTAGGGTTGATCTCTGGTTGTATGGGCAAAAACTATATGATCAACAAGGTAGGTCTCCCTACCCATCAACTGGTCTTTTAGGTTTCTTGGCATGCCCCTCTTTTTTTCAGATTGCCTTGGTCAGGTTTTCGGCACCAATTTGATAGGGGTGAAGTTAGGTTGATGGCCGTTAGGAAAACTCTTGTCAATCGTCTTATAGTTGACCCCATCTTGATGGTGTAAGACTTGGATGATGATTGATGATGATGATATGTTTGTATTTTGTTTCTCTGAACGTAACCTACTGAATCTCTCCATGTTTAGGCCCATGTAGGCGTTGCTCTCTTGAATGCCACACCACCAGCTCAGACAGGAGATTCTTCATCACAGATATCCAAAACTGAGAGCAAACCAGGAAAACCAAAGAAGCCAAAGTCCACAGCTGAATCATCACTTGTATCCGGGACTCCCAACAGCGCTGTCGCCACCCCGAGCAGCCGCCACCTCACAGCAGCTGAGAAGCAGCGTCAAAAGGTGAAGAAATTGATGGATGAGATGAAAGAGGAGGGTGATGGTCGTTCCCCACCCATTGTCAAGCTCGGTGATGCCTCCATGGCATCAGCCTTCACGGCGAAGCATGCCTCCATCGGCCCGACCCTCGATATCATCCGCCAAGGCCGGAGCACCCTTGTGACGACCCTCCAGATGTTCAAGATTCTCGGTCTCAACTGCCTCGCAACAGCTTACGTGCTGAGCGTCATGAACTTGGACGGCGTCAAGCTCGGGGACATCCAAGCCACCATCAGCGGTGTCTTTACCGCCGCCTTTTTCCTATTCATCTCCCATGCGCGCCCTCTGCAGACGCTCTCGCCTGACCGGCCGCACCCCAACATCTTCTGCCCCTACGTCTTCCTCTCCCTCCTAGGCCAGTTTGCGATGCACCTGACCTTTCTGATCACAGCTGTCAACGAAGCTTCAAAGTACATGCCGGAGGAATGCATCGAACCGGATTCCGACTTCCACCCAAACCTTGTGAACACCGTGTCCTACATGGTGAACATGATGATCCAGGTTGCGACCTTCGCGGTGAACTACATGGGCCGACCGTTCAACCAGGGCATATCAGAGAACAAGCCCTTCCAGTATGCGCTGCTTGCAGCCGTGGGGTTCTTCACGTTGATCACGTCGGATCTGTTCAGGGATCTGAACGACTGGCTGAAACTTGTGCCGCTGCCCGAGGGGATGAGGTGGAAGCTGCTGCTCCAGGCCGGCCTGATGTTTCTGGGATGTTACGGGTGGGAGAGGCTGCTGCGGTGGGCGTTCCCGGGCCGGATGCCATCTTGGAAGAGGCGACAAAGGCAGGCGGCTGCCGCCCTGGAGAAGAAGAAGCATCTGTAACTTAGGGGTGATCTTGACCTTGTAGCGGCATGTTCGTACATCCGATGATCATCCCCAACAGAAAGGCAAAGCTGCTGATAAGAGCAGCCTGATACAGGTTTCCTCCCCCGGTGTTGACAATTTTGTAACCGATTACTGTAAGGGTGCACGATTGTTACTGTGCAACAAATCGGTCATTACGCACTCGGCAACCTCCTTGGTGAGATAACAGGGGTTCCCTTTTCGTACTCGGTTTTTATTGACTTGTTTTTGTTCCATTTACTCCCCATATTGTGATAGCGAAGGGATGTAAGTGAGCGAGCGGAAACCTAAATTATAGCCTTCTAGTGGTTTATGACTCACTGAATTGCTTTCATCGAACAGAAAATTGTTCAGGAATTTTATTTTATAAGAAGTATTTACTATTGCTGCATGATATTCAGGAATATAATTTATTTACTATAAGCTTTGTGAATTGAACGTTGGACAGAATCCAGAAATATTTTCATAGACTAGAAGCTTGTTCTTTTGGTGCATCATCATGCTTATCGAAAGAACAATTGATGGCTGCTTAATTTCGGTCTATAGAGAATACGGGGTATAGCTGACAGCCCATTTGAGCAAATGGGCTGTCAGCTTACAGCCGTCCGATTGGATTGATCAAGCCGTTCGATTGGATTTTTAAGCCAGCTATTTTACAGCTGTTTTGGATTTTTTTTATTTCTCTCTCTCTCTCTCTCTTCCTCATGAGCTGCGCGCGTCCCCTTCCCCCTCCCCGACGGCGACCACCTCCAGCTCCAGCTGCCCCCTACGGCACCGGCAGCGGCTACCCTCTCCGGCGATGGCAGTGGCAGCAGCACCGGATCCCACGCCCCGGTAGCGGCAGCGGCACCGGTTGTGGCAGCGGCACCGGTTGTGGCAGCGGCACCAGATCCCCCTACGGCACCGGCACCGGCACCGGCTCCCCCCTTCGGCGCCGGAGGTGGAGGGGGTGCCGGCTGCCGGAGGGACGAGTGTGATTCACTGGCCGGCCGGGGGGAGGGGCTGCCGGTGTCGCTGCCGCTGTCGATACCGGGGCGTGGGATCCGGTGCCGCTGCCGCTGCCAGTGCCGGAGGGGGGAGCCGCTGCCGCTGCCGGTGCCGGTGCTGGAGGTGGTCGCCGTCGGGGAGGGGGAAGGGGACGCGCGCAGCTCACGGAAGAGAGAGAGAGATTGTAAAAAAAAAAAAAAATTCCAAAACAGCTGTAAAACAGCTGGTTTTTAAAATCCAATCGGACGGCTTGATCAATTCAATCGGACAGCTGTAAACTGACAGCCCATTTGCTCAAATGGGCTGTCAGCTCATACCCCGTATTCTCTCTCTCTCTCTCTCTCTCTCTCTCTCTCTCTCTCTCTCTCTCTCTCTCTCTCTCTCTCTCTCTCTCTCTCTCTCTCTCTCTCTCTCTCTCTCTATATATATATATATATATATATATATATATATATATATATATATATATATATATATATATATATATATATATATATATATATATATATATATATATATATATATATATATGGATGCTTGGTTGCGTTGTGCGCTGCCGGGGAGCAAATGCGCTGTGCGCTGGTGACCGTCCGATCGGATCAAATCAACGGCAGACGGAAATCCCGCTCAAATCCCTCTCTGCTATCTCGGCGAAACCCGTGACCGTCTGATCCCGTGCAGCACACACCGGCAGCAATGTAATCCGTCGGTTCGATTCCCATCCGTTGGATCGATGGGAATCAAACGGACGAAATCCAATTTCGCTGTTACTGTAGCGGCTACAGTAACAGCGAAAATCCATTTCGTCCGTTCGATTCCCATCGATCCAACGGATGGGAATCGACCTAACATACAATTAGGCCGGGTGATTCCCATCCGTTGGATCGATGGGAATCGAACGGATGAAATCCAATTTCGCTGTTACTGTAGCCGCTACAGTAACAGCGAAAATCCATTTCGTCCGTTCGATTCCCATCGATCCAACGGATGGGAATCGAACCGACGGATTACATTGTTGCCGGTGTGTGCTGCACGGGATCAGACCGTCTGATCCAGGGGATCAGACGGTCACGGGTTTCACCGAGATAGCAGAGAGGGATTTGAGCGGGATTTCCGTGGGATTTCCATCTGCCGTTGATTTGATCCGATCGGACGGTCACCAGCGCACAGCGCATTTGCTCCCCGGCAGCACACAGTGCAACCAAACATCCCTCTATATATATATATATATATATATATATATATATATATATATATATATATATATATATATATATATATATATATATATATATATATATGAGGAATGGGATGCTGGCTATCAAAGCAGCATTTTTTGCTGCTTTGAGACATTGTTTGACCATCCTAGAAGTTTTGGAATTTGATGAAATTTGGTGAGGGTGTTGTCTAGGGTAAGATGATCATCCTCACAAATTTTCATCAAATTCCAAAACTTCTAGGGGGTTCAAATTGTCGAAGCAAAATCAGTCGTCTGCAGTCACCGTTAAATCTGCAGCATTTTGCTTCGACCATTTGACCCTCTTAGAAGTTTTGGAATTTGATGAAAATTTGTGAGGATGATCATCTTACCCTAGACAACACCCTCACCAAATTTCATCAAATTCCAAAACTTTTAGGATGGTCAAACAATGTCTCAAAGCAGCAAAAACGCTGCTTTGATAGGCAGCATCCCATTCCTCTATATATATATATATATATATATATATATATATATAAAAGAGTAGTCTACTCTATGGAGTATGCTACTTACCTACTCCATGGCCTAAATAGACACCACATGGTACTTTTTAATTGGGTATTTTATGAATGTATGGTTATTCCATTATGGATATATTATGATTATGGAAAAAAAAATCCGAAGAAAAAAATTTAAATTAACCCGATCAAGTTGTAGCAAATTTAACGGTAAACTGTGCATCATTAAAAAAAAAAATGCATGCTAAAAATGTCACTTGGCATGTGTTTTTCTCAATTTTTTTTTCTTAAGAATTGTTGGGAGGGGTGAACCTAAGTTGACAAAGTCTTAACTCCGGTTAAAAAGTGCCACGTAGCATCCATTTAACCCATGGAATAGGTAAGTTACCTACTCCATGGAATAGGCTACCTTACTTCTCTCTCTCTCTCTCTCTCTCTCTCTCTCTCTCTCTCTCTCTCTCTCTCTCTCTCTCTATATATATATATATATATATATATATATATATATATATATATATATATATATATATATATATATATATATATATGGGATGCTTAGGTGCGGTCTACGGTCCGTAGCCGTCCGATGCACCATTCCGTGTATCTGATGCACGCGACAGGTGCATCGGACGGCTGCAGACCGCACCTAAGCATCCCCTATATATATTACGAAAATTTTGGGGAATGTGAATTATATTGTTATTCTATTGTTTGGGTGTGTGCCCAAATAATTCAGGCGGTGCACGGATGGCTATGATGATGCTCTCGAATGATCTACTAGCGGACGGACAGCTGTGATACAATTGAAAAACTACTCAATACAATTATTTAAACAAAAAATTTAACTTTTATTAGTTTTGATTTGTGGTTACTAGGTCTGGCTGGCAATTTTGGACCCGACCCGACACGGAGTTAGCGGGTCTGGTCAGGGTTGGGTCGCGTCGTAAACGGGTCGACACGATAGACCCGTTTAATAAACAGGTCGGGTTTGGGTTTAGAGTCTGGACACCGTAGACCCGGAAAGAGCTGTTTAAATTCAATGGGTTGTGTCCGGTCTATCCGCAATCTGATACTGTAATATGTAGTACCAGCGGGTCTATCGGGTCAGGTTGGGTCGAGTCGGATTGGGTCGGATCGGGTCAACTGAATAGATCCGAGTGGTAAACGGGTCTTATCGGATCTATCCATTTATAAGTGGGTCGGATCCGGGTTTAAGATCTACACACGATTAGCTAAACGGGTCAGGTCCAGGTCTAGGGGTTTTAGACACAACACGAACCCGACCTGACTTGACCCATTGCCACCCCTATTACTAGGTGCAACGCATGGCTCGATGAATTCAATTTTACTGTGATATAATTAGATTTGTCTTCTAATTAATTTTTGGGTTATCTTAACTTTGCCCACCAAATTTTGTCTTGAATTAGACTTTACCCCCCATATTTTTATTACTTAGACTTTACCCCCCAAAACTAATTGTTCTATCAATTCACCATCTAAGAGAAAGGGTGAGCTGGCGGAAAAGAAATAAAATTTTGGGGGATGAGCTGAAGGCAAAATTTGGGGGGCAAAGTCAAAATAACCCTTAAATTTTTTTTATATATTTATATTTGTATAGAATATATAATAACAAAATACTTGCATGTTTTATTTTCCATGTTTTGCTACACACATTCTAAAGTTTTTGGATTTATTTTGAATTCTTGAATTTTAACACTATAGTCCAATTATTCCTGACCGTACAGATCCTGGCCGTTGATATCATGTTCATGAAAAAAATAAAATTTAATAAAAATAACAGTTATGGTGCCTTCCCCCGTTTTGTTGCGATCTCTGGATCTCGTTGAGCCCATGCTCTAGCACCCTGTCCCCTGACCACCTAGCCGGTCCATCTCCTATAGTACGAAGTCCATGATACGTCTTGTCATTCCCACATGCACTGGGCCTTTATCTTGAATGGGCCCTGGAGCCGTAGTTTGAATGGATCTCTGGCCCATTTTGGTGGCCCATTTTGGTACAACACCCTCCTTTATGTGGAGAACTGGGGCTCACAGTCCCCTTCCTTCAGTCAAAATATATATATATATATATATATATATATATATATATATATATATATATATATATATATATATATATATATATATATATATATATATATATATATATATATATATATATATAGTATTTAGTTTTTTTTGAGGTGCCACCTACTATCTCTTGCCATAGGCCCATAATGCTCCACACGTGTTTTTTTTTTTTTGGTACATAGTAGGGCCCTAACTAGGGCCCAACAGTCACCACACAGGTGCACAACTACATAGCCACAGGAGAAGGCCCTAACTAGGGCCCAAGAGTCACCACACGTCTTGTCATTCCCACATGCACTGGGCCTTTATCTTGAATGGGCCCTGGAGCCGTAGTTTGAATGGATCTCTGGCCCATTTTGGTACAACACCCTACTTTATGTGGAGAACTGGGGCTCACAGTCCCCTTCCTTCAGTCAAAATATATATATATATATATATATATATATATATATATATATATATATATATATATATAGTATTTAGTTTTTTTTGAGGTGCCACCTACTATCTCTTGCCATAGGCCCATAATG
Organism: Chamaelirium japonicum; assembly: GCA_947650365.1. Lineage (NCBI taxonomy): Eukaryota > Viridiplantae > Streptophyta > Magnoliopsida > Liliales > Melanthiaceae > Chamaelirium > Chamaelirium japonicum. The sequence goes on along the minus strand of OX393551.1, from coordinate 66,713,213 downwards.
CTCCACACGTTTTTTTTTTTTTGGTACATAGTAGGGCCCGGCCCAAGAGTCACCACACAAGTGCACAGCTACATAGCCACAGGAGAAGGCCCACCTAGCCCTTAGAAGTTGCTAGACTAGCATATGGGGGGTGCGACACCGCACGTAGAAAGGGCCCACCTGCCCCCAAGGTAATCGCCGCACGAAAGCGGCACACCAAGCACATGAAGGGCCTACCTGATCCCTAGAAATTACCGCACAAACAAATCAGGAGTGCCGCATCAAGCCAAGAAAGGGTATCGAATCCTGGATAGTGCTCACTAGGAGCGGTAGCACCACCAACGGCCTTGCATACTTGATTTGATAGGTGGTAAGTGCCAACTAGGTGAGTTGGTAAAGTCTCGAGGGGTTGGTACCCGAAGCCTGGGATCGAATTAATAACTGGCAGGGTGCTGCCTTAATCATACAGATGAGACGCTGTGGGGTGCTCAAAAAGAAATTAAAAAAAAAAACATTGATAGGTTATTAATACATGTGGCAATAGACAAAGATCAGGACCACAACCAAATAGTACACTTTCTACCACAAAACTTTACACAACTTATCGTGTCATGAATTTCAAGACAGTATAAATATTATTAATGTAATTCTTATACATATAATGATCTTCCGGACGATCAGATATGTTTGATTATAATTATAAATAATCACCAATAACGATACATATAAGATTAAAGGAAATGCAAAAAAATTGCGCGACTACTATTCGGTGCTAACAGACTGCTCCCCGGAAAACGCACTTCGCTCCCCAGAAAATGCGCTCCCGCCAGACGCTGCGGACCCCGTCTGCGAACTACTGACACCGCGGGATCTTTGCATCTGCCGAATTCTGAAGAGGTCTCGTGGTTGCGGCCGACTCTGTACAGTCGTGGTTTCATCATCTTCTTGCCCTGTGTCGACGGACCAGTGATCAGAACAATGTGACGATGAGATGACGGAAACAGACAAGAATGATCTCAACATTTTATCTCGAACAAGGAATAAGGGACTCAAAGCGTCCAACTATCACATACTATATCATATAAGGTTGAGGCCATCTCTTAATTTCATGTGCTTGGATATAGTTATCATTTTCTTAGTTTTTTTTTGGTACAATAGTTTTTTTTTTGGGTACAATAAGTAGTCAAAATTGATCTATTAACAATAAACTAGCAAGGGACTGGATGAGAGACATCGAATCATTCGAGGGACTGGATGAGAGAAAAAGGAGCCTCAATTACCTTACCCTAGAGACTAAGGGGGTGTTCAGGATTCAGGATAGAGTGATAATTTCTCGTCCTGAACTCCTTCATTCCACCGGAACAAATACTATCCGTTACTTTTAAATCTGGAACTGGAATAGAAATGGAGGGTTCCAGAATAATGCCAAACACCCCCTAATCTTTCGGACTTGCCTTTTTTGTTTCCCTACTCTGAAGGAAAGATGCATCAGTTTAAACCAACCAAAGGAAATGCCTCCAAGGACAGGCCATTTCATTTAAGTAAAATTGTATGAACGAAAATTACAGATAGATCCAGACCTCTACATGGTGAAGAGTAATCTGAAGAACAAAAGGAAGACTGGAGATGTTTTCAGCTGGAAATATATTAAAGACCAGACCGCACAAGACCCAAGCAATGTCAAAATTAGTCGGATCTAGGTCGATGGGATCATTTTTTTCCCCAAATGAAGGCTGAGGTTTTACTTGTTATAAACTGGTCTCACCAAAATGAACCTTTGAGTGGATCTGAAAAACCCAAACAGCCACCTCCAATTCTTTGAGAGGCCGGGTTTCAAAATCATTGCTTGAGCATCATATTGTTTGTAGACAGGTAAAGGCTAAGAGAAATGCACAAAAGCTTGTGCACTAAGGAGATATTTTGATGCAACTACAAAAACTGATTGTTATTTACTGATTAGCACGGTAACCAATGGAGAAAATCCGAAAATAAATAAGTTCATTATGTTGCATTTTCAATTTCGAGCAACTTTGGTTTTTGTTTCGTGTCAATGAGACATTGGTTTAAAAGTTATGGACCCTTCCTTTTTATTGTAACTCAAGTGCGAGTGTCGTGTTTGCATCAGCTTATTCCTAGTTGGGTAATTCAGAAAATAAGCAAGCACCATCGGATGGCATCATCCAAAGGATGAGATCAAACGAGCTTTAAGTCATTATACTAAGTTGAGATTAAAGCTCCCTCGGATGGATGAATGGGATCAGAGCCCCAAAAATAAATACTAACCCCCCTTCCCTAGATCAGATCAGTCGTAGACCTGGTAACTGTTCACATGAACAGTAACCATTCATCTTATTCATTAGTTACTGTTCACATGAACAGTAACCGTGGGATGGGGGTACTGGTATGTGAGTTATGTCCTCTCTTGCATCTCTCTCTCTCTCACACACATAAATGTATTTATTTCAAACTGTGAGTTAGTGACAGATCTGATTATTGGAAGAAAACCCCAAGTTGAGAGCCAGTCATCACTCGAGACCTCTGCTACTTTGACAAATCAACAGGTTTCTCCATTCCCTTCTTCTAGATCGCGGCTTCTCATCCCTCGACCACTCTCGAACCAATCTCTAGTGTAAATTTTTTGCATTAGAGATTCAGCGGCAACAATGTATTTTCCAGGCTATTAGTTCAAAGGTATTATCATCTCCAAAGATAAGCCAATCCTCTGTTGAACCTTCTAGCCATATTTATCCCTCTATATGCTTAAAATCTACATGCTGGAATTTAATTTCAGCATCACCTATTTGTCTTAGATCCATCATTTTAACGTTATTACTGATCACTCCTTTGGTCTGGCTCATCTGATGATCAGTGCTTATCTTTTCTGAGATTTGTGTGGCTGAATATGTATATTTTCTATATTAATTTCAGAATAGAAAATCGTTTTGTTCAGTGCATGAATTTTATTACTTGTTGAATCTTTGATAGTTAGCCTTGAGATACTTATGAATTGAAGCATCGTTGATTAAAGCCTTAAAGGATACTGTTGCTCTTGATATTATTGCTAAAGATAAATTGTAGAGCATATATTTGAAGTATTTTTACTGCTTGCATACATTCAATAGTTTAGAAAGTTCGTGTGTGTGTGTGTGTGTGTGTGTGTGTGTGTGTGTGTGTGTGTGTGTGGGTGTGGGTGGGTGTGGGTGTGGGTGTGTGTGTGTGCGTGTGTGTGTGTGTTGCAGCGTGGTGATAGCAAGAAAAATGCATGACTATGTGTGTGCGGTGGTGTGGTTGGGGAGGGGCTTACTCTGACGATCTTTTCTTTTTCCAGGTTGCCCTTCCTTGGGAAGTCTATGAGATGATACACTAGGGTTCAGTCGTGTCTTGCTCGAGCCTGATAGGTCGCTTGTGCTGGGACCTGCGCCTGCTGGTATTTGTTGGGAAGAAGCTAGTTTCCCAGTTTGTCCAATTGGTACGGTGCTCTGCAGTAAAATAGACAAGACCACATCCACATCCGGAGACGGCCCTGTCATTTTATCAAAGAAATTAGATTTAAAAAGCAAGGAAACAAAAACAGGACAGGAGACTATACAACAATAAGGGTAAAGCGAAGAAACTGATACAATTCCATTGATTATTAGGAAATTAAAAAGAGGGAAAAAAGATTACATTCATGTGTGTGTGCGTACGTATGTACACACATACAAACATGTGTGTATTCTTGTAGAGATATGATGTGTATATACTTCTATAGTTCTATTTAAATCTATTTAAATTAAACATTCAAATATTATACTCCTTTGGATATTGTGACCCATCCGACTCTTGCTACTCAATTCTGAGAAGGCATCACATCAACATGCTATCTAGTTCGTTCTGTTATGTTGATCCCAGACTAGATGCCACCTTCCTACATTGTGGAATCTCAAATAGTAAGCTTGTATGCTAGCCTACAGCAGTAAATGGACCAAAGTTATCAACATATGATGATCCCCTCATATTTTTGCTTCAAAATCTTGTCAAGTGTCGAAGAGAAGCAGCAGATAAGCGTCCATACCATACATGTGTATGTGATGGGTAGTACTGTAAGGAGAAAGTCCATGATCATTTCATATAACATAATTGATGCAGAGAAATACACGGACTCCAATCCCTCTTTATCTCTCACAGAAGCCACACAGTTGCTTCTGTGAGGAGATTGTATATAGCAATACGGGAAGATTTGTGCCGCTAATATACAAAAATACTCAATTTGAATTGACCTATCAAGTGAGGTGATATAAATTGTTGGAACTTCATTTAATCCAGCAAGGATCACTACATCTATTTTTTAAAAACTAAAAGGAGCTTTTGATAGGAAAATTACAGTTACAATCTTTGCAGTCATAAGCTCAGGCACAACCCACGCCCAAGGATGAGCCTTTGACTAGGCGTGCTTCGGCGCATACCTGGAATTTTGATTGTAATATTTTAGTGTTTTAAGGGGGGGCTAAAGGCCCCCAACATCCTCCATTACCACATTAAAATTATTCTTTATACGAGGTATTTAAGCAATACAAGATAAGACCAACATATAAAAACTAATAAATAGTACAATTATCCTCAAATAGCATAAGCATAACATCAACTGAAATCTTGCATAAAAAAACTGACAAAGTCTAAAGAACTGAAATATTTAGGTTAGGAACTAAAAATAACAAATCTACAAAATTAGAAATTGTATGTTAGGAACTTAAAATAATAAGTTTAGTATTATCGAGGCTAAATTGTATTTTGAGCTTTGCACTCACCTTATCAAAAGCACTCCAATTGTGTTTGGGGGATTGGAGAGATTTGAACAAACTTAGGTTTTTGGATGAACTTAGATTTTCACCAAATCAAGGGATTTGGAGGACTTTTTGGGTAAGAAAGCAATCTAAGATGGTTAGGGGGCTCTTATGGCTTTAGGGAAGAAGTGGGGAGGAAAAAATCAAAGAATGCAAACACACAAAAAAAAAATTATTGGCTTTGTACCGGGCACCCAAGACACGACTGGCCTGGTCGCAACTAGGCCGCACACCTAAGCGCACTTAGGCACACCTGTGCCTTAAGGGGTATGGACACTGCCTAGACGAGGTTCCATGCTTTCGCCTTGAGGAGCCTAGGCGTGCCTACGTGCACCTTTGACTACATAGGTTACAACAGATTTCTCAAATTATTATTTGATAGTTCAACAGATAGAATGATATATCATATATCGGAGTACCTTCAACAGCAGGCAAGCGTGTAATAAAAGCCACCAATGCTGGCGATACCACTTTCAATATCTCATCAACAACTTTTGAGTTTCCATTTCCAGCTAAAGCTACAGTGGAAGTACTCGAGTTAGAAACTGGTGGAAGCTGGGATCCTGTTACAGGCAAAGAAACCTTAAAATTAAAGTGGAATATAGCATGCCTTTCCCCATAAACGTAAGATTACATTCTCAAAGAATCAAACTTACATGCAAAAATTACTTCGAGCATGCATCAGATCTAGAATAAATCACTAATAGTTAAATATTTAGTTTAATGTTATTACGATGGAATAGGCATCTGATTGAAATCTTTTGTGTCAATATCCTGTATTATCATGGAGCTAGTTCTTCAACATGCCTTCTAACAACAGCTTCCCATGTCCCACTAGCACACGGAAAAAGAGCTTCAGAACCAATAAATATGTAGCACATAATTTGGGCGGATCACAGACAGAGCGAGGCAATCTTAAGAAAATAGGGTAAGAAACCAAAAGGAGGCATTCCTTTTTCATTTATTTATTTACTATAATCAGTCCAACATGAATAAGTCCAGAGGGAAACAGATAGAAAGATACATGTTAAGAGTCCCATTTGAATCTCAAAATTTAATAGTGGAACAGAGAAGATATATTTACAGGTAGTGACCATCCTTCTGAAAAAATTCTACTTCTCAACAAATGGTTTCATTTCACATCTTAGTTTCCCATTCACTAACCAGATGGAGACGAGGAAGGTGATATTAACAGGTTTCGATAACAAAATGTTTTCGAAACTGTATTTATGAGAAATCATTATGGGAGTCAAATTGGAAGATTTACTTCGGAAAGCTCATACATTGCACATCATTCTTTTACTGTTTGAGATTTTTGAGAGTGAAATGAGGTATTGTAAAGTTGTAATCAAGGTTCAAAATTTTTATTTCAGTCAATATTTCGACACTTTGGATATGGAAATATTTCGTGGAAATATTTCGACAGTGTGAAAATATTGTGATTTTATAGAAATGGCAGAAATATTGATTTTTTAATGGAATTTTTCAGTAAATCTCTAGATAGTCATAAACCAAGTATATATATACAATTTGGAACACTCGGATAATATTTGTACCCTATCTAGGAGTGTCGAGCTTCACAAAGCACTATTTTATATTTGAGTATGTGAGTCTTCTGCAGTCTTGTTTGGTCTTGTTCTGATCTATGTTTTTCAAATGGTTTTTAATCTTTTTTGTTGAGAAAAATATTTTCAAAATAAAGATTTGTTGATTGTTAAAATAAAAATTTTGTTGAAATGCAAGACACTATTATTTACAAAGTCTGGAAAAAAAAGTTTCTATAAAGAAAATCTTTTATTCATTCAAAATTTTCTTTGATGGACAATGATTTTCTAGATGTACTTGTAGTTCTACATCTTGTGGAATTTTTTTAACTAAAAAGGAGTTGATTTAACCGCTTTTCTCAGCATACAAATTTTATGAAAAAACTCTTCTCCTACTAAAACTGAAAATATATTTTTTTATTCACTTGATTTTTTATTTTTTTGATATTTTTATTGAAATCAAACGGAGGGTATTTGCTTATTTACATATAATAACATAAATAAATGGAGAAAATTAAAATTAAGTAAAATGATATTTACACATTAGTCCCTTTTTCCCTTTTATAACCAGTCAGTTCCAATATTTCGAAGCCAAAATCCCGAAATTTCTTGAAATATCCCGAAGTCTCCTGAAATTTCCACGAAATTTATGTGTTTCAGTGTATTTTGGCATGATAAATCAAGATATTTCGAGCCGACAAATATATCGTGCGAAATATTGCGATATTCTCGTGAATTCCATTCCGTTCGATATAGTATATGAGGTTTTGTGTCGAGGTCTCATATAACCGAGATATTTCGCAATATTTTGTGATTTATTTCGAGATTTTGAACCTTGCTTGTAATCTTCTAGGTTCTACATAGTTTGCGAGTGGTGGCTGTGGGCACCGAAATTAGCCCACGGGTCGAACCCGACCCGTATGTGAAAAATCGGCCAGCACACAACAGTCCACATGCAAACTCGGCCCGCACACAACGGCCTACATGTGAACTCGGCCCGCACACAACGGTCCACATGCGAACATGACCCGCACACAACGGCCCACATGCGAACACGGCCCGCACACAACGGCCCGCATGCAAACTCGGCCCGCACACAACGGCCCACATGCGAACACGGCCCGCACACAACGGCCCACATGCGAACTCGGCCCGCACACAACGGCACACATACGGACACGACCCGCATATGAAGCGGACCTGACTCAACGCAAACGGGCCCCACCGGACCCGTAACTCGAACACAAAAAGGGGCCCACCGGCCCCCCTTCTTGGAAACCGTGCCCCCTCCCCATGGGGAGGTGTGGCCGGCCATAAAGGGAAAAGAAAAATAAAAAGAAGAAAAGAAAAGAAAAAGAAAAAAAATCATAACCGTCTCGATGCGGGGGGAGGTGGCGTGGACGTCTACGAAACCGTAGATCCGCAACGATCTCTCGATCCGACGGACAAGATAACGTCGTGTCGCCATGCAATCGGAAGGTGCAAAGATGACAACGTATCTTCAAAGATCAAGTCACATCTTTCCCATAACCATTCCCACAAAAAAGGAAGGGATCAAGGTTGTTCCCCCCATAAGGGAACAATATCTTGATGGTTATGGGGGGAGATATTGGATACAACCAAAATATTGCAGCCATATCTCTCCCAACCTCCCCCCTTTGCCTATAAATAGAAGGGGTGGGGGAAGGAATCAAAGGTCGAAAGCTGAAGAGGAAAAGACTCTACAAAAAGGAGCTCCAACGCTTGAAGACCGAAGGCTTCACGAGGCTGGCAAGCGCGTCCTACGGGAACACTTAGCCCATCAAGTCCTCATCAAAGAAGAAGTCTTGCACTCGAAAATCAAAGCTTCGACTCCTCGCACGAAAAAGAAAGCTTGGAGAAGAAGGCCCGGAGTCGTCATCATCCCGACGTCTCTAACGATGTTTATCAACTCCGAAGACGCCATAAGCAAAGCCTGGAGAAGAAGATCGAAGCCGACAAAACCCCGTCGTCTTCAACAAAGGCGTCGACTCCTCGCACGAAGAAGAAAGCTTGGTAAAGAAGGCCTGAAGTCGATGCTACCCCTGCCGTCTTCATCAACAAAAGCCGACGCTACAACCGTCGCATGGAGACTGGCGCTACCCCTGCCGTCTTCATCAACAAAAGTCGACGCTACAACCGTCGCACAAAGACCGGTGCTACACCCGCCGTCTTTAAAAGAAGCCTTCGACTCCGATCACGTCAAAGAAGCACGAGAAAGAAGAGATGCAAAGTCGACGCTACAACCGTCACACGGAGATCGGTGCTACATCCACCATCTCCAAAAGAAGCCTTCAACTCTGATCACGCCAAAATAGCCCGGAGAAGAAGAGAAGTCAAAGCCAACGCCACAACCGTCTCCACTAAAATAAAGCCAGAAGGATAAAGAAGATTCGAAGATATTGCCATCGTCGTTCGAGGTCAAGATCGAGCCAAAGCCAAAAGCAAAAGCCCAAAGCCAAGCAAAGCAAGACCTATGCCCGCGCTAAAGCCAAGCACGTGCTGAAGCCAAGCAACTACGAAGGATCACAAGCAAAGCAACGCACTTCTAGCCAATACGACGCGAAGTCCGGAAGAACGAAAGCACCACAAGCCTCTACACCTTCTACGTTCAAGAGCTATACGCCAAAGCAATGCCGGAGCCAGACACAAGAAGCTAAAGTCAAAGCTAAAGCTAAGCAAGAACCAGACGCAAGAAGCCAAAAGCTAAAGCCAGAGCAAAGCCAAAGTCCGCACTAAAGCCACGCACGTGCTGAAGCCAAGCAACTACGAAGGATCACGAGCAAAGCAACGCACTTCTAACCGATAAGACGCAAAGTCCGAAAGAATGAAAGCACCGCAAGTCTCTACCCCTTCTACGTTCAAGTGCTAAACGCCAAAGTTACGCTGACGCCAGAGCTACACCAAAGCAAAGCCAGAGCCAGACGCCCGAAGCAAAAGGCCGAAAGTAAAAACACAATCGACGCCGCGAATCGACGATCAAGGACGCCGAGGTCTAGCAAGGATCGAGGAAGACACGAAGACCGAGGAACGATGCCAAAAACCCCCCCTAGCCGAGAAAGCGCGAAGCACGGAAGGGACAAAAGCAACAGCGGATACTCTTTAGCCTCTCAAGAAACCCTCACCCTATAAAGACCTCTGTCCAGGGAAACCCCTTCAGAACTCTCGCACGAATACCACATGGAGACGCGGATCAAAGGAACCCTCCAGAGTATCTCTCCCACAATCTCCTGATCAAATATTCGCCGCACTCGGACTCGTCACACCCGAGCCCCTGGGTCCCAGTATCTGTAATCTTCGTGTGCTCGCAATAAAGACGACCCGGATCTTTTTCTGCACATACAGTGGTATGAGAATAAAACCAAGACAAAAAAAAAATGACGCTAGCTTGCAAAGAAGAAATTTTTAGAGAAGACATGGAAAAACCTGAAAGGAAATGATGAAAGCAAATACAAACTATTTCCCAAGCATTTCCTTTTTCTCTTAGCTTACATGTAACATTATTTCCCAATCACCCACATAGTTTCCCATGTTTCCTAGGATGTTTCCCATATTTAACCTTGTTTTGGTAAAACCTTTTATTATGAACATAATGAACACATTACCACACTTTATGCTTCAAAAGATGTATAGTCCATATAAAGCAGCTTTATGATATCATTCCACCGTTCATCTCATAAATTGCTAACAATCAAACAATGATAATCGAATAAAAAAAGATCATGGCAAGGCAATTTATGTAATACCCGGATATTTCGGATTATGCTAATGAATAATTTGTATGCATGATTATTGTTTATGAGATCATGTGGTTTAATTAGACAAGTAGTAATATTGTTTAATAAGTTATTAGCGGTTTAATATTTTTAGTTTTCAAAATTGGACATTATAGATTAGCCGGATGGCAACGAAACCTTCACGGTTATGCCCGGCTCGTCATATCCTTCTCTGTGGACTATTCACATGCGCAAATCGAAGCCCGAACAATAAGTTTAGAGCTTTTTAAATTTGTGAGTAAGAGTGAGTAGCTTGTCGAGTTTTTGTGGTTACTGGATCCAGTACGAGGTATTAGACTCGACCCAACTCCCTAGTACAATCAATATATCCAGTTGGTACCCACTCCTCATCCTTGTATGCTCGGGACTTGAGGGGAGCCGTCCGATGTCAAACGGATGGCAAGACTTTCCCCAAATTTATCTCCCCATCTCTATAAAACCCTAGCATGAGAGAAACCATAGCCATCTCAAACCTTCCTCCCCTTCCCCTCCACATGTGCTTGTGTTTGTGCTGCAGCGGGAGCCACCGGAATCGTGGTCGGAGCGTCCTCGGATCCCCCCCTCCAACTCTAGGTTCCTCCCTCTCTCTTGCTTTCCTCCCCTCGTCGGCCGGTTAGCCACTGGTAGGGAGGGAGGATCCCAACCTAGCCGACCCAAGCCCTCCCCTCCACCCCGCAGGTGGGTGCACCACCATAGCCCCATGACTATGCCGCACCACTGACACCACCATACGACCAAGCTGTGGAAACACACTACTGCAGCCATGCCACATCCAACCCCTACAAACCCTCCTTTCCGGCATCATATCTGATTCTCGAGCGCAGCCCAACGTCCCCCGTGGGCTCCGGATTGTCGGCAGCGATCCCAACACCTCGGTTAGAAACTTGTCGAGCCATACTTGGAAGGGGGAGGGGGGGGGGGGGGCACCTTGCTCACGCTGCTCAGGTGGAGGTGACTGGCGACCACCCTCCCAGGAGGTCCTCCTCCGTCGGAGGAGGCATGAGTGCCCGGCCATGACACCAAGGCCCGCTAATGTTGGCAGCAATAACCTCCACATGACATCTCTGCTCGTGAGGAAGAATGTCATGCAGTGGTAAATTTGAATTATAGTGTGGGAGCACTATAGTAAAACAAACTTTAAATTGTGTTTTTTCGACCCCTTATTTCACAAATTGTACCCCATGCTTGGTTATGTTTTGTACTCACTATTAGGGGTGTGGTTTAGCATATCTAGGGTGGTTATATAACATTTTAGATTTTATCTATATTTAACATAAACCAACAGTACTTCGATTCATTGTTAAACCAAACCAAATTACTCCGACCAATTTTGATTAGGCTATGGATTCTCCGTCGGGTATCGAAATGTCGCAAAACTGGTGGTATTGAAAAGGGCTCGGAGAATACTACCTGTTGATCCTAGTTTGAGATAGTGAAAACCTTGTTTAATACCTTATTTCTAGCCATGAAACCGAGCTAGTTGGCTTTCTGTGATTCGGCCACCATTTTCCGTCTAATCTCGACTTCATGCTAAATTGGCAGCATAAGAATTATTTTTTCAAGACGGGCGTGATGGTACGGGTTTAACACCCTAATTCCATCTTCATCATATAGGGTTTGTTTTTTGGTCATACGATCGCATGGGCCCCCGTGTCAACAACCCGGTGTCGGTCTCCTACCGAGGGTGACCCAACTAATTAGGGATTTTATCCTAAATGGACGATTAATCCAAACCCAAAACCTTTATAACCTTTCTCACCCCCAAATTAGGCGGCTTTCCCCCTTGTGCTAGATCCCGGGCCATGACAATTTATGTATATCAGTATATGTTAGTACTTTTATTCTACTAACAACAAGCTTCATAGTAGATATATATTGACCTATACTGACCAAGCAAGTCAAGCCCTTCAACTATCTACTTTCCATTAGAGTGCATTACCAAGCTAGATATCAAATTATGAAGATTGAAAGAAAACACATCTAACACATGCATATAAATACACCACTGAATATAAAAAAACGTAACCATCAATCCAAGTCCCATCTACTTGGGGTCAGCTTTATGAATTCTTCTTCGTCATTCAATTCTATTAAGGGCTGTATCTATTGTCAATGAAAGTTTTTCATGTCTTTTCTAACAACTTCCATCAATATTATTCTAAGTCTTCCCCTCCACCTTGGACCTTCCACAATAATCTGGGGCCCTCTCTTTATCGGAGCCGCCTCTACTAATATGCGCCACTAAATCAATTCAGTAACTAGACATAAGCAAGAACATGGAATTAACTTTTGAAAGTTCTTCTTGGAAGTAATATTTATATGAAATAACATGAAACACAAAGAAAGTCTGTTTGCCAAGGATTTCACTCAAATGCACCCAGACATGTAGAATCAAGTAATTGTAAAAACAGATATTCAATACCTTGTGCTTGTCTAGGATCATATATAACCATCCGAGAAGTATCTGGGTATACAACTTTGGTCGATTGTGCGCAGGCCTTAGAATTGTTCATTTGAACAGCAGAAGCCTTTTCTGCACCTAACAAAATCATCAATCTTATCGTGTATACAAAGACCAATACTGTTGCACCATTATTAGAAAGAATGAATTGGGCTACCTACGGCATCAGCTCCATTTAATAGAATTCCTTTGTCAACTTTTTTACTGATGTTTTTCACGAGCCACTGTAACAATTGACATCAAACTTAAAGTTTTACATATAATCTAAAGATCCACACCCGCAGTTGCACAAGGCAAATAGACAAACAGTATTCACAGGGACATTAACAGCAGAAAGAACGTATTGCCAGATTTCCTACTTGCCATGTAAAAGCAAGCAGAATATGGGAAAAAACACTACATCAATTTGAAGATAACTTGTAAGCTCCAATCAAAGTAACTAATATGGAACCCTATTTTGCTATCACACAAGTAGCTATGTATCATATGCCATTCATGAACTTCGTAAGGCCTAAACTTTCAATGCATCTCCGAGAACGATTTTGTTCGGGGAGAACAATACCCACTTCCCCATTGACCTTTTAGGAGGACCATAGTAGTCAGTGCATCACCAGTTAGTGCACCAGGCACCAGATAGATCAGAGTTTGAAGCTTGCCAGTATCGGAGAAGAGATTCCCATATTCTTAAATTACTCCACAGGAAAGTTGCCACAATGTTGGAAGATGATTCACCACAACATGGGCGAAGAGAAATCAACGGGAAGGTGGGTATTGTTCACCCACACTAAAGGAGGTGAACAAAATCATTCTCTGCATCTTTAAGTACAAAAAGATTGTATTGGTCGAATGTATAATTTTAAATTTAAAAAGGGAGAAAAAGAAAAGAAATAAAAAGGAATGTGCATAGAAATATATAACCATCATAATTTATTCATATCATCTGCACAAAATGAACTTAAAGGAAATCAATAAAAGAGTAACAATTCAGAATGTTTTCTTACATGCAGATTCAGACTACCCTGTTGCACGAATGTAATAGAAGAATTACTGTGAATCCAGTGATAAAAGGAGCAGACATGGCATCTTTAATTGTGACAAAAAATCGTTAGACTGATCTATATGAGTTGAAATGGTTATTAAAAAAAACAAGTGATGTGATGTAGAACGAATGAGGGGGGACCTGCAAAATTGCAAAAGCTCACTCTTCCTACTCGTTGGCAAATCTGATTTTCTAAGCTTTCTAAAAATGCTACAAGGGTATGCTAGACAGGTCTGGCTTGTCGAGGGCTTTGAAATGAGCCTAAGATCGCTCAAATAGGTCAAGGGATTCTCAAGACATGAGCTCACAGGCTTGACGAGCTTGTTTGGCTGTCGGGTCGAGTTTAAGAGATTAAAAGGCTATTGGTTTAAGTTTTAAGCTTAAAGGGTTTCAATTAAAAGCCATTGGATAGGGATCTAAGTTTGCAGGATTCTAGGGATGTCATGGGATGAGGGTAAATGTTAAATGAAGGGTCAGGTTTTGAGTTTGGGTTATAAGAGGGCTACTGTGAGTGGGGCTTAACAGGGTTCAGAAGTTAGGTTCTCGCATAGAAGTCTCATATATGTTTTAAAGGGAACAACAAAGCGGGGGAAGAAAGAGACGATGAGGAGAACCATTGGATGGGAACAAGGGAAAGCATGGGCAGTGCAAGCTACAACAGCACTGGTGGACACATCTTCACAGAGACATAGAGACAGAAAGAAAGATGAATCGAGAGAGATGGAGATAGAAGTTGAGGCTTCAAACCTCACGGCCTCAACCCAGGCAACAACATGGTGGACACATCTTCACAGAGAAGGGGAAAATTCCAGCAATTTCTTTTTTCATTCGTTGGCTGTCTTTATTCATAAGTGAAGGGTCCTATTTATAGGCGTAGAGAATAACAACCAATGTCATCCCAATTCCAAGAATTAACTCCTAATTAAATTTTCAATAATATAAACCAAACTAGAATCCTAACCCATTTCATATCTTACGTAACTAATTCCCACAATCCCCACAGGGTCCATTATCCATTCCCAATGCACAAATTGATTGAACGATTGGGGCTATGCCCGGATTCTTGGTCCATATTAGCTGGGCTGCTTATTGGGCTGGGCCAGAATCTATGGTCCCCATCATGATATCAAGAGAACTGTCACGTTGCACAGGAAAATATTTACAAACATACAAATGATGAAATATAAGATTAACTTATTAGGCAGATTTCAAGGATTGAAAATTGAATAACTTGCAGTATCAATGCTATACAAATTCCACTTGAACCAGTAAAACTATAACATAGAATGCGACTAAAAGTACCTCTTGTCGTGCCAAATGATCCAGGTCTTTAGATGAGCAAGGCCAAAGATCCATAAAACTGTAACGTGAGATGACATCATACAAAGTACCCTCTAATGCTGATGAACCTTCTTCACCAGTCCTATATAGAGCTTCCTTCCTCCTTTGTTCAACCTATATCCAGAACATACATGAAAAGGCACAAATGTAAGAATTTATTGTAGAGAGGGAGGGTAAAAGATTCAATATAATAAAAGATCAAGAAGATAAAAGCAAGATGGAACTCCCAGCAGTTTCATCATAAAGCTAAGAACCAATTCATGCTATTGGAAAACTTAGTATTTGAGTGATACGATTTGCACTATATACTTATTAGGAGTGGACAAACCCGTACCCATCAAACCTTGTCCCATTAATTTGGGATCAGCTTACGCATTCTGATGCAGCATGATATGCATCACTGGATCTACATGGTGGTTGTCCTTTTATTTATATTTGTTGTAATCATTATTGGTAGAACTTTATTATACATTTCGCTCAATTCTTAGGCTATTCCAACAAAGTTTGGGCATTTTTCAGCTTAATTATTGGTTAAAGAACATCACCTAAATTGTGCAGGATGTCCACAACCAGATTCGGTTGGCTTTCGGATCATTTCGGGTTAACTTGAGTTTGTTTCAGCTTTTACTAAATTAAATATAAGCCCAAAATGTTTTCTCAGGGCACCAATAGTCATAGATCGTTTGTTTCTTGCAAAAAATAATTCAAATTAAAGTAACAATTGGTTCACATGGTTTTGAAATAAGATCCGGTGAATATGTTATATCATGGCCTACAAACGCAGATCAATGGCAATCATTTGGGAAGATAGAACTTCCACAAGCGTAGGGAGTACAGATTTTCAATTGCATACAAATGGTATCGATGGATTAATCTAGGCCCAAAATATTTAATCACAACAGTTCATGTAATAAAGGGTTCCTACTCAAACCTGCAATTTATCAAGATATAAAGTTGTTTCTAAGCTTAATAATATGCTAGGAGGTTGAAACAATTGTTCCAGAATGGATATTGCATCAATCATAAGTTAAGAGTTGGAACGAGAGAACTTAGATTGCAGAATGACCCCAAACGTCGATGAGGAATCCTAGAGGCAAACAACGAAGCAAACTACGTGTCAGAGAGAACGTCATTGTAAAAAGCATGCAAAACGAGCCAGTAGCCACTAGGGAAGCTGGTAGGAGATCAGAAGCTAGGTAGGGGTCTGGTGGACGGCTGGTTAGGATTGCAGGTTGCCGCCGGCTGCTGGCTGAGCTGGTGGCTTGCTAGTCTGGCGGTTGCTGAGCCAGAGGGCCACTAGGTGGCCCAATGGAACCGCGATTGCTTGATGCCTTCGGCCGGCAACTAATGCAGTTCTACTAGGTCGTCGGTCGGGCCACAGGCAAGCGCACACACACACACACACAGAGAGGAGAAGAGAGAGGCAGATAGAACCCCAGCTTCACACCAAAGGTTGAGACTATCACCTGTGTGCTTCTTGCCCTAATTCTTTCTTTCAGAGGAAGAGCATTTGCAAATATAAAATTTTTAATTCATTCATTGGATGCATAATAAGGGGACCTGGGATTCTTTAAATAAAGGATCCAGTGCACTACAAAAGTTCCTACCACCAATACGGGACTAAAGTAAGGAATAGCATGGAATAACTAAAGTCCAAAATTATAAAATTAATTATTCTTAAAATGACAAATAAATAAATAAAAATACCCATCTGTTGGGCTCTGGGCCAGTCACCAAGCAAAAAAAAAAGTGCTAAGGCTGTCCTCCGTCACCTGCGAGGTAAACTCTGAAATCAGGTGATCATGTAGCAATGTCCCATCAACTCCCCTCAGTTGAAAAGAATTTGCCTTTGGCGAATAAGAACTCTAGTACTGCTCCAAGAGATTTGGGTCCAAGAATTGTCGCACCGCTCTAGAAATCCAAGTCGCGTCTATATTAGGGCGACCTCTCTATTATCTCTGTTATTCGTTGTTGTGTCTAAAGACAATCAGTTCATCCAGAATCTTGTCGACCTAATCTCGCACCTGTGAACTAAGAGTCAATGGTGGCAAAATAAGAGGTGATGGGTCGGGTATATCTATCAAGTCTGACTCAGGCACCTTGAATAAATTGGTGGGAATAAATGTTGAGACTTCAATATGCAACTAAATCTTCCACTTCAAATATAGAAACAATTATGCAATCAAGTGGAAGTTCTAAAACATACGCATTCACTCCGACCCTTTCTAGGATTTTGAAAGGGCCTGCACTGCGAGCATGCAATTTTTTAACAGTTTCCATAGCTTGGGTATCCATGCTAATCTTCATGGTTACCAAATCTTGGTTTCAGTTGCTTGGGTATCCCCTTGTCCGCAGCTCACGTACCCGAGGCATAGGAATGTCGCGTACGTCATGAAAGAGAGAGAAGCCTCACAATGGGTTTTTATGAAGCCCTGTTGGGTTTTAGTTGGGCCTGTTTCACCTCGATCATTGATCTTTGTAAGATTTTATCTAAGTCATTGATTGCGATTTAAAAGCCCTTTGATCTTGACACTTGGTTGAGATCATTCGACGGTACATATTTATTTCATTAAAAACCAACTAGAAAGAGTTAGGCTAGCCAAACAAATAATATGGTGCGAACAACCCCCACCCATGGTTTTAAAACTCGGCCGATACCGAGTCGTAACGGCCGATACGTATCGAGTTTGGCCCAGGCCGAGACTGAATCCACCTTGAGATCAATTTTTGACCCGTATTGGTAGATACTTGTCTGTATCGGCAAATACGGCCGAGTCGTGACTCGTATTGGTTGGCATGAAGTTTTTTTTGGATCTTTAGGGCCTTTTCTCCCAACCCACTTACACATGATAGAGGCCAATGTTCAATTGCTAACATGTGGTCCAGGGGAAGATGGATTGATTGTTAAAGGTTTTTGGAGACTATATATACCCCCCCAATGCATTCCCATTATCCATCACCAACAAGGAAACAAGTGGTATTTGGGAGTGAGATGGCAATCATGGCACATGGTTGAGACTATCGATTTTGTTCAGATTGGACTGAAGCCTAGAGGTAGCCTTTGTCCAAGCACTCCAGGTTGTGGTAGAGGTTATCGATGTAGCCCACAATACGATCTTTGGAGAGGAGATTCGCGATAGATCTCCTAAAACATACCTATTACTTCTATATAGTTCATATCGTTTTTATTTTATTTTTTTAAATTTTTAATATTTTTTATTTTTTTCTGAAGTTTTAACAATTTTTGCAACCAAAAAAAACAAACAGGTACCGGTTTCGATCTGTACCGGCCGATACCGAGTCGTATTGCCAGTACATATCGGTCTGGGGCCAGCCGATCCCAGTACCGATATCCGTATTTTAAACCTTGTTCACACCTAGTCCTAGCCAATAATAAAAAAGAACATAACTTACCATCCAACCTTCCGATCGATGTGAAACAAAAATCAAAAGTGTATAGAATTAAGAATACAATTTAATGAAATAAAATTATGTTGATCCATTGCATCGATTTTCGTGCACATCTGAAAATAGCGATCATCTTTTCTTGTTCTTTGTCTAGACCGAAGCCGTTTACATCAATTAGGAGCTTTAGTACCGTCTGCACCTCGCACCAACTGCAAGAAGAAAGTCGATTTTCAATGGAAACTAAAGCTGAGGAATTTTAAACTCATAAGACCAAGGCGATAAGTGCCTCGGTTTTGGCACTTCCAAAATATCTAAAGGGCATCGAGGTTGATTGTGATGTCTCTCAGATCGGGATGGAAGCAATCATTAGTCAAGAAGGATGTCCTGTAGCATTTTTCAGTGAATGTGAATGCAATGCGTTTGAACTATCCCACATATGATATCAAATTCTATGATGTTGTAACATAGTTGAGTCAACATTATGCCAAATGGTCAAATTTCTGACAATCGTACGCTTTCAATCTGAGGTATAAGTACGGAATCTTAAAAGAGTCGTGGATGCAAAGAGTTGAAGAGGTTTATTGCTAGTTACACTACAACCATTGGTCGCCTCATTTAATACTCTAAAAGCAATGTACACGACTGATCCGTATTTTGGCTCCATCTGGGAGTCTTGTTAAGAAATGGGTATTGATCCCACGACGTCCTTATGTGATCTAACATAGATTCCGATTTCGTGGAATCCGTATTTGATTTCCTAAGTGTTCCCTTCGAGAGAGTCTTATTCAGAGTATTCATGATTGGAGCACTCCTGGAGGAACCCCCGATGAATCATTTCATGCTGTGTTGATCCACGAATTACATGTAAGAAATTTGGTTGCCCATATTGGCTAAACCAAAACTATTGAACCAGTGGACAAACGTTAGTTTTGTCCCCACCTGAGGAAAGATGTTAAATTTGTCCAACAATATCGGATGTGTCAAACATTCAAGCGAAGGAAAAAAAAACATAGGCATATACATTCTCTTACCTATCCCTGCTCGACCTTGGGAAGACATCACCATGGATTTTGTTATAAGTCTGCCTAGAACTTTTCGAGGGTGGATTCCATTTTTGTGGTTATTTATCGATTCTCCAAAATGGCTGATTTATACCATATTACCATGTAGGAAAACTTCATATGCATCCTATGTAGTTGAGTTCTTTAGAGAAGTTGTACGTCTGCATGGAGTTCCTATTTCCTAAGTCATTTGCATCTGATAGGGACACTAGATTTCTGAGTCATTTTTGGTGCACCCTATAGCCAAGGGTAGGAATAATACTTTAATACAGTAGCACGTAACATCGTCAAACTGATGGGCAAATAGAGGTTGTAAATCATACTTTAGGGGATATGCTTTGATGCTAGCTGGGGAAAGATCAAAGCAATGGGACTTAATTTTACTTAATCGTTTTGTTGACAAAACTCCCTTTGAAATCGTTTATGTCCATGTTATTCCTCACTTCCAAGATAGAACCTTCTTACCACTTACAGTCAAAGTGTTGATGCCAATGATTTTCTTGAACACATCAAGATCGTTCAATGAGAAACACTTGAGAAACTAAAGGATAGTAATACCAAGTACAAGGAGAGGGTAGATCTATATAGACACAACCAAAGCTTTCAAAAAGGAGACTGGTTCCTTGTTTACTTTCGAGGAGAGAGGTTTCCCATAGGTTCTTGTGGGAAGTTGAGACAGAAAAGTTTGGACCTCACCGCATTCTTCGCAAATTGGGGTCTAGTGCTTACCACCTGGACTTACCAAATAGCATGCAAACTTAATTGATCTTCAATGTTTCAGAGTTGTTCCCATTTTATGGAGATTGATTAGACACGCTTACAACGCCAGCACTATCTTTCTCAGATGCCTACATAGATAACATGGAGCCGATCCAAGGGATCATAGATGTTCGATAGCTTGCGACCCATTGTGGTGTGTTTTAGCAGTTCTTGGTTCAGTGGGTAGGCAGGCCATTTTTTGACCGCACGATAGATGAGAGCCAATTGAGGAGGTCTAGATGTTTAAGAGCTTACGTACTACCGTGGTGTGTTTCAACGGCTCTTGGTTCTGTGGGTGGGCAAGCTACTTTTTGACCGCACTTTGATGGATGAGGGCCAACTGATGAGACAAAGAGTAGACCTTCTAAAGCAGTTTGATAGCCACTCGACAAGGTTGAGTTCTTCTGAGGACGGGGGAGTTAATGCAGCCTGATATGCATCACCAGATCTTCATCGTAGCTATCCTTTTATTTTTAGTCGTTGGAACTATTATTAGTAGCACTTTAATATGAATTTATTTCAGTTTTTAAGCCATTTTCTGTTGTTTTTGGCCATTTTCTGCTTTATTATTGGCTAAAGAACATTACCTAGTTGTGGTGGATGTCCACAATCGAATTCAGGTGACTTTCCTATTGTTCCGGGTTAACTCGAGTTTGTTTCAGCATTTATTTAATTGAATAAAAGACTAACAGGATTCTGCTGGTCACCAACAATAGAGATTAGACCTCGATCCAACAGCCAGATGGGCATGACATAAACCATTGACAACATGATAAGTCATTGGGACCAAAAATGGGCTTTAAAGGCATCCAAGGGCCACTTAGGTAAGGACTTTCCCGCCCCTAGTCGTTTTATCTCTGGGACACCGCATGGATCCGTTCTCTCCCCTTAGCATCCGTGTCTACCTTCCTTCTCTCTCCCTCCACACCATCCCAGCTATCTGCTCTCTTCTTTCTTCCTCCCTTATTTGCCCTTCATCCCAACCTTTGATCCTTTATTTACCTTCGATCTCCGTCCTCCAGTAAAAACTCTAAATCTATAAAAGAGAAGAAATAGAAAAAGATTTCAAAACTGAACTATAGAGAAAAAAAACCCTAGTTTGGGAGAGGCTTGTGCTCCCATTCGCCATCTTCTTCCTTGACTTCGTCTCGAGACGGCCTTGGCTTTGTGATTCCGAAGGATCCGGCACATCTCGATGATCGGCCTTACTCCATGAGAAGGATCTTTGGCACGTTATTGTTTTTCCACGGCGGACTTCATAACGCGATGTCTTTTCTCTCATTTTCTTCTTCCTTATTTGTTTTCTTCATCCTCTTCATCTACACCCATCAACCATCACTATACCGTCACCACGCAAGCCTAACTCTCGCTCTATAATAATATCACTATCCTAACCTTTCCATAGGTTGCATTGCTTCCGCACAAGACGTTACTACATCAGATCTCGCACCCGCCATTACCCTTTTATTTCCCACAATAACCACTGTCCTTAACCGTTCATCCGCCATAATGTGCCCAGAAATTGCAAGGATAATGCCCAATAGATCCGACCGTCACATGCTCTTGCAGATTTGCTTTGCCTCATTATCTTATTAAAATATGCTGCTTATTAGTCTCTTTTTCTGAAAATCGACTGCTGCGTCATTGCTTGAATTTCTTCACTAAACCTATGATAAACAATTCATTGTCTGCTCTCTGTATTGAGTGTTACTGCACTATATTGATAAATTCATCTAGTTTGTTCACTAAAAGGGTTCCATATACATAGAACTGTGGTGACCTTTTAGGTTCCTGCACCAGATCCTTTGTCAGTCATTCCTGTTAAGGGCTATTTCTATTATTTTAAGTAATTCCTCTTTCTTGATCTTTCCACAATAAGCCCACCTCCGCTTCCCATTGTACATGCCGATGCAAGGTGGACAAATCATAAGCATATTTCATATAAACCATAAGAAAAACCATTAAAGAAGGGGAGCTGAGAGTTCATGTCCCTTGACTATACATAGGCAAATTCAAATTCAACCGGTGCGTGCATGTATAGTAAATTCTCAAGGAAAATAGTTATAAACCTAGGTCTCGAAGCTCTATAATAGAAGCTAATTAGAAGGCCAAGAAAAAATAAAAGATAAAAGCAGAAAGATAATGTTCTAGGTGAACATTGTTTTTATGAACATACACGACCATAGCTTGAAGAACTTTGATGCCACAGGATATAACTCATCTAAAGACATAGTCATGGCTGAGCGCACATAGAAACTATGGTGATGGTTAAACCCATCTTGTCCATACATTATAAAGCAAAGACCAAACGACAGAAAATAGTGGACAAACAATTATTCCCACATTGTTATTAAGTAAAGCATTGTACAGCAAGGAATTTATGATATAATACAATATAATAGAAATGAAATAAGAAGTGCTCTAGAAGTACATGCTTTGGCGATTTGGTTTGAGTTTCTGATAATCACCACAAGGTCCACAACTGCCTTCTATATATAATGGATGTCTAGGTTAAAAGAAATCCTAAAAGAATGAAGAGGCCATGCCTTTAACATGCTTGCCAAATCTCCGTATGTCTGTTCAAATTGTGTAAACCGTTTCCATACCTGCAAATATTCTCTATGAGAAATCCTTTAAAATAAAATAACAGTGACATACCTTCATTGTCATGTGATGATAGGAAGGCTAAAAGGCATTTCAAAAGTAAATAATACTTTCTTGTTAATTTTGAAGACCATGATGTACTATGAAGCTTGAAAAAAAACCAAAGAAACACGATGGTGTTTCTTAAAATATAAAGCCGTACTTAAATGCACTTACAATATTGACTATCTAATTGCCTATCAACATAATATCTCCCACAAAAAATAATCATTCTTGTTTAAGTAGAATCGCAGTATGAGTCATTCCATGATATGAATTATCTAAGTGCCTATTGATGTAACATGAATAGCTAACCACACTTGTTCAAACAAACAGTTGCATTAGGAGGCAATTTTTCAGGAAGATAGTAGAAGTAAGCTCTACATTAGATTTCTCCCCTTTCGTCATAAAAAATATTGATATTCTTGGGGAAGCATATTAATAAAAGGGAACTAAAAACATGCTCGTCTAGTCATCAGGAAACCATGGTGGGATAATCTTAGCTAACAAACCTGTATGACAAACATCCAAAGTTGAGAGGAGAGAGTTAAAGCATAACAAGAAAGCCTCAGAATTTCAGCAACACAAGAGTGCAGAGATTTCGGGCTCCATCTTGATCAGGAATTTAAAACAAAATTGCTGCATTTGTGGAGCAGTGCTATCTTTAAGGCACTTTTCAACTCCACCAGATTAATTTGAAGGTCCGGATTCATTTGGATGGTCTATCATATAAGCTATCAAAACACATAGGGTTTTAAAACAGAAGTCTAATTTACACATACAATGAAATATCACTCTATATCAAGCTTCCAAAAATTAGTTATAAAAAATTCACAAAAATAGCAAGATGTCAACTGATTGTGGTTACAGGAAGTTTCAATAAATTCTCCCTATTGATGGATGAAAGATCTGCCTTGATCTTGAAAAGAAAAGGTTGTGCGCAAAGGAACACTGTGGATGTTATCTCACGATACAATAAGATCTTTACAGCAACTACCCAAAAAATTTATCATTGTTGTAAATTTCCATTAATCCATCATACAGCCCATTAACACTAACAGTACAAATGCAAGTAACTGAGCTAAATCAAAAAAGATCGTACATGGAGTCTGTCCATTCTCCAATTAACTAATGATGAATGAAGTTTAAGCAACCAATAAGTGAAATTGGAAGCAAAACTATGGACTAATTTAATACAAAATTAGAGAATCAATGAAATCAATATTCCTTTTTTCCCAGCCCAATTTGAACTGCTCCACTTGTTCACTATTCAAGATATTCCCTGCCAAGTTATCTGTAATAAGATCAGTTTTACAGACTGCAAGTAAGTTATCATACTTAATCAGCCTTCACATATTTCATGTGCCATCCAAACTTTTGAAGTGTAAAATCGATCTAGAAAACAGCTTCACTCACCAGTCAGAATCAGATTAGTATTATCATCCATTGCAACCTAGTTGGGAATGTTGTTTCACTTTGGCTCTTTGGCTTATACTTGTGCCACATAGATGAATAAAATTTCCTATTAAAGTCTTGCCTATGACCCTCTTTGTCTAGACTCTTTCCTTGTATTGGGGGACCTTGGAGGGTTAGTCCCTGCTGGTTCGTCCCTAATGCAGGAGATCTAGGGATTCATCATGGTCCATTAGGTTTAGAATCAAGAGAGTTCCGGTCAAGTCTGTTTTAATCAATTTTAATGTTTATGATATACTTAGTTTTAATACTAGTTATTTTAGGGGTGCATCATATAAGATTCATACTTCCATTGGGATTCCTTAGAGTCATAAGTTTCCGATTCAAACTGGATTTCTAAAGCTTTTCCAATGTTATCTGGGATACCTACTCAAAATAGAATATTATTAATTTGGAGGATTCCTACTTGTGATATGATTCGATAATAAATCGAGTTCTACTTGTATTAGGATCCCCTCCTCCCCTGAGAATCACTCAACTTTGTTAAGTCCTAGAATAATTTAGATTTTTCATCACATCATTTTCCAACTTTTTGTTGGTCAACTTTTAAAGTGAGCTCAGTGCCTTCAGTGGTCATATTTCAGAATGGAAGTTTTAAAAAGAGTTCTGAGGTTGGCAGAACATCAGGTTAGAATTCTAAGTATTTTAAGATATAGTTTAGTGTCGGTTTTGAAGGCTATAAAAACGCATGTAGGGGGTTGACTAATTAGATCATTATTTGATGAATTGTCTAGCCTGAGCAGCATATTCATCCACCATAAAGAAAAACAAGCAAACGTTTATTGTCGTCCTTCTACCGAATTTTTAACCTATTTGTTGAAATCTGTGAAGCATGAATATGGATACGGATACGAATACAAGATACGATACAATATGTATACACTGATAAGGCAATTCTTAAAAAGTAGGTTACGATTCGTCGGGTATATATATAGGGAAAGGGTAGCCTACTCCATGGAATAGGCTACTTAATCACTCCATGGGCTAAATATACGACACGTAGCACTTTTTAATCGGGCTTTTTGTTAATGTATGGTCAATCCAATATGGATGGATTAGGATTATGCAAAAAAAAATCCGAATAAAAAAACTTAAATCAACCTGATCAAGTTGAAACAAATTTAACAGTAAATTGTGCAACGTAAAAACATTTTTTTATGCTAAAAATATCACTTAGCATGTGTTTTTCACAAACATTGTTTCTTGATAATTGTTTGGAGGGGTAAACCTAACGTGACCAAGTCTTTAACTCCGGTTAAAAAGTGTCGCGTGGCATCAATTTGACCCATGGAGTACGCGGTTGTGGAGTCCATGGAGTAGGCTACTTTTCCCCATATATATATATATATATATATATATATATATATATATATATATATATATATATATATATATATATATATATATATATATATATATATATATATATATATATATATATAGAGAGAGAGAGAGAGAGAGAGAGAGATGCTATAATGCGGCATGCGGTAAGTGTGGCACTGCACCGCAGCCGTCTGATGCACTGCTGCGTGCATGCGATGCACGCAGCACGTGCATCAGACGGCTGCAGTGCGGTGCCGCACGTACCGCATGCCGCATTATCGCATGCCCCTATATATATATATATATATATATATATATATATATATATATATATATATATATATATATAGAGAGAGAGAGAGAGAGACATAGCCAGGAATTTATTGACCCAAACCTTGAGTGTGGCAATGGGTGGGGCCAGCGACGATATGTCCTCGAGCTCACAGACGACTCAGAGAGAATTAACGGAGGGAATGCATGCAACGAGGGGCCATATAACGAGAGATCCCGAGTCAATAGAGGGAGCTAAGGGAGGGAATGTGCACAGTGATGGTTGGCTTGGAGAGGGCGGGCACTTCATATTTATCTGGAGTCACTCCCAGCAATATGGTCGTCCTACTCTATCACGTCAATCCCACAAGCCTCTTATTTATTCTCGTTTGATAGTAATTTCAACTTTTTTTTTTGTAATAAGATTCTAAGTGCTTCCTAATTAAAATTTTCTTGTTATAAAAGTTGGTCCAAACAAATTTCAATAGAAGGTTAGAATAAAGAAATAAATTGATCCATATTAATGCTACATTATTTAAAATACAATTATTTTTTTTAATCAAAGGGTCATAATGTAAGAATTATCCGATCTTATTAATTTTTAAAATCATTCTTACCAAAAAAATTATGAATTAGGAAAGTACTAAAGATTTTATCGAAAACTTGCAGCAATTTGTCAAACAAAGGCTAAGAGACAAAAGAATACAAATATTAGTAGGTGTTTGTCGGAAAATAAATTGCACGACGAATTATATTATTGCACTCAGCCATCAAATGCGATGAATCACTCTCAATTGTCTGATGTGGGCAATCGCACTCAACTGTCCCATGCAGACAATCGAGCCCTATGTGCACCAAATTGTTATGGTAAGTCGCACTCATTATTCGGTGCAGACAATTGAGTAGGCAATGGTGATGAGTGGACGACTAGCAGCGGCGGACAACAGTGAGGAATAGTGCAGAAAGCATAATGGCAGGCAGGTGACAGTGACAACAGTTGTCGACGAGGATGAACGAGAAGTGGAGATCAACAAGCTAAGGGCAAGCGATGGTGTTGTCGACAGCAGGTGGCGAACGGGCAGCAACAATGCTAGTGAACGACGTAAATAGGCAAGCAATTGACGACAATGAACATGGAGCGACGCCAATGAGCCGATGGTCCACGGTAACAAACAACGATGATGGAGTGCGATGACAATAAGAGATTGCGTCTAACGACAGCGGTGGCAAATGTCAAAGATAGGAGAATGGCAAGCGTCAGTGGCGGACGGCGGGCAACATCAACAAGTCGGTGGTGGTGGGCGGCAACAAGCGACGACGTTGACGGGCTGATATGTGGCGGTGGTAGCAATAACCAACGATTATACAGAGAATAAAACTTAAATTGAAAATATAATTGAGAGATAGTATGTATTGTAGAAAGAATATTATTGAGAGAGAATATTATAGAGTAAATGATGTAGAGATAAAAAAACAACAGTAGCGAACGATAGATGGAAAACAACAGACAACGAACAACGAAGGACGAACAGCGGATGGGGACTACAAACAACAAATGAAGAATAAGAATGGTATTCTATGAAGAATATTATAGATAAAAAATGTTATAAATAGAATATTATAAATAAAAATATTATACAAAGAGAATGCCATAGAGAGAATATTATAGAAAGAGAATGTTATAGAGAGAACATTCATGGCAGAAGGAAAATATTAGAGAGAGATAGAAATATTATAAAGATAATGTTTTAAAGAGAAAATATCAAAGTGAAACTATTGTAGGGAGAGTTATAGGAAGATAATATATATGGTAGAGAGAAAATATTATATAAAAATGATCGAAAGAAAATATTGTACATAGAATGATGTAGAGAGTCTAATATATGTTACAGAGAGAAAATGTTGTAGAGCGAGAAATGATACAGAGAATATTGTTGAGGAAAAATATGGTTATTGAAAGAAAATGTCATGGAAAGAATTTTACAGAGAGAAAAGCTATAGAGTGGAAAAATATGTTGTAGAGCGAGAAAATATTATCAATGAAACTTTTGAAAATTAGTTAGTGTTTTGAATAGCTATTTGAAAATTATTTGAATGATGTATACTATAAGAATCTTTTCTCAGTGGGCACGTGCAATGCACATAGGGCTGTCAATCAAGTTGGGCTAGCCCGATACCCACCCGACCGGCCCAAAAATAAACAGGTTGGGTCTTATTTGAACATGGGCTGGGCTAGGTTCGGAAAGAGTTTGAGGTCCGAACCTAAGTTCGGGCCAAGCTCAGGCTAGAGTAGGCCCAACCCGTTTTAGGCCCGAACCCGAACTGCTTCACCATTAAAAGTAGGTCAGTTCATATTAGTTGGTCCGAACCTGATTCTTGGTCGGATTTACTAGTACTTTGTAGTCACTGGCCCACTAACAGTTATAAGTTGCTAATATGAACTAATTCACAATAACTCACCGGTCCAGACTTGCCACTTGCCTGGTACCATATAAGCTTACCTATTATATAGAAGTCAATGAGTAAATGGGCTGGCCCGAACTTGGCACGAAGCCCGAATAATAAAAAGGGCCGAGTTTGGGTTGGGTAGGTTGAATTTTATTCGGGCTTGGGAGAGCCAACTAGGTTTCGAGCCCGACCCAGCCCGACCCGATTGACAAACCTAAACGCACATGCACGCCATCTAGTAGCAAAGTATATCGATCAATTTTGTGAAAAATAGGTAATTATTTTTCACAACAAAAAAGTGTTGCATGTTTATTGAAATCAAATGCATTAATAATATAGGTTAACTCTACCATCAATGTATCAAACTTTAAATATGAAAGGGAGACAACATATTTGGGTTGACAATAGTTTTTTGATAAACTTGTGGAACCCTATAAAACCCTTGATTCATCCTAGTTTCATGCATACATGGATCTCAATGTGTGTATGTACATTCAACATGAATCCCAATGGATATATGTTCATTCCACATTTCTACATGGGCACGTCTCACTTTATCGGATGGTTCGGATCTTGCTTGGATCTTCAATCCAACAAAATCTTTTGGCCAATTAACAAATCAGACCATGACAGTTTGTTGGGCTGTGATCTGGGAAAGTGAAATAGCATTTGAATGTCCCAAACCATAGATAACAGTGGATAGGTTATAATTTAAGTTACAAACTACCATACTTACCACTTGTCCCATAGCATAAAACCAATATGCAGGCACAATCAACAATGGGGATGGAGCTGAGATGGTAGAGCACAAGCTTAGCAAGCAAGAAGTTCGGGGATTGATACCCCACATCCCCATACTTTGTGAGAATGTTGTTTCGCTTTAGCTCTTTGGAGTCTGGATTATAATTTGAGTGGACTATAATTTGAACCAAAGAGATAAATGAAATTTCCTATATTGAATCTTTTTTTCTACCTCCTTTGTCAAAGAGCTCTTTTCCGGTCTATATGAAATCTCGGACGGTCGGTACCCAGCTGAATGAGTTTGAATTGTGTAGCCAATAAAGCTAGTATCGCTATTGGCCAACTAGTTCTTTAGGTTTCTTGGTAGGCCTTTCTCTATTCAAATTTCCTTGGTCAGGCTTTAGGTACCAACTTAGAGGGTTGATGTCAAGTTGACAACTGGTTGGAAAAGTTCTCAATCTTGTGTTTAACCTTCTTAATTAGAGTAGCCCCCACCAAGATGGGACAAGACTTGGATGATATTGTCGTGATAATGCAATCACAAGTTGTAACATTGTGCTAATGTACAGTAGAAGGTCAAGCACGAACAAGGTTCGAAATCTCCATTTTGGTGGAAATTTCGACCTTCTGGATATGGAAATATTTCGTGAAAATATTTCGACAGTGTGAAAATATTGCAATTTTATAGAAATGATGGAAATATTGATTTTTTGATGGAATTTTTTAGTGAAACTCTGGATCGTTATAAAGTATAGATACACACATTGGAACACTCAAATAATATTTGTACCCTAACTAGGGGTGTAGAGCTTCACATAACATGTATTCAATGTATTGAGTTTGTGTGTCTTGTGCAATCTTGTTTGGTCCGGTTTTGATATATATTTTTTAAATGTTCTTTAATCATTTTTGTGGATAAAATTATTTTCAAAATAAAGATTAGTTGATTGTTAAAATAATGTTTCAAACGAATTTGAAAGCGGACTTAAAACAAGAAAGTTATGCAAGTTTGAACTTGTGCAAAAATTACGCTGAAATGTGAAACATTGTTTTTTTACCAAGTCTAAAAAAAAGAGTTTTTATATAGAAAAGTTTTTATTCATTCAAAATTTCCTAAGACGAACCATGGTTTTCTAGATGCACTTGTACTTCTACATCTTGTGGAATTTTTTGAGCTAAAAAAGAGTTGATCTAATCACTTTTCTCACCATGTGGATTTTATAAAAAACCCTGAAAAGTGTTTCCTCCTAAAAACTGAAACTATACTTTTTTATTCCATTGGTTTTTTATTTTTTTTTGTATTTTTATTGAAATCAAATGGGGTAAGCTGCTGAGAACTAGGCCACAAGCTCCCATATATAACCAGTCAGTACCACAATTTCGGTGTCATTTTGCGAAATTTTTCGAAATTTCGACAAAATCCCTTTGTGTTGGTACTGATATCGCGATATTTCGTGAAGATGGAAATATTTCGTGGAAATATCGAAAAATCACAACAGTTTCTATGTCGTTCGATTTTGTATGCCGGATTTCGTGCCAAGCTTTCAACTAACCGATATATTTTGCAAAATTTCATGAAATATATCGATTGTTAGTACCTTGAGCATGAAATGCATCCTTGTTTCATCTAGTCCTCGGTGGGAGCAGTTCACAGCTAACCAATAATTTTCCCTGTACTCAACTCGATCAAAATTGAATAAGGACAAGCATGTGTATTACTAATACATCACACCAAGGGATGTTCTCATGATGTATGTTAAAGATAATCCCGGTCGATCTATGCTTCATTTTCATTGTTAAGACATGGAATGTTCTAGTCTCAACATAATTTTGAAGTGTATCTAATTTGATGGGAGGATGGTTTGTGTAAATCAAAACAGTTCAACACCCACTTGATGAGACAATCTGTAGGAAGACTCAAGTAGCAATATTCCTCAGTTTCTTACTAATCCAGTTAACTGTAACCACCTGTCAAGGGCAAGAGCAACAAACCAAAAAGAGAGCTTTGAATTTAGAAGACCAAGAAAGTTGTGACCACCAATACATCAAAAAGAAAATAACAAGGAAGCAATGAGATATTGAAACATTGCTAACTCAGACTACAATTTATATTGTCAAGATTCACATACAAAAATTAGAAGCACTTTAGATTGAATGTTGAGTGCAACGTAGCATTTCTACAAACAAATATCATTTTACCTCTCTGGAACCTCAATGAATTAAGGGGATCATTTTATGACTATCTTAATGGACCTGAACGAATAATTATTGATGTCAAGCTCATGTGAGTATTGAACAAGATCATAAAAGGGTATACATCATACGACAGTCACAATGATGCTTTACACAATGGAAGGATGCATAAGAAAGTGTTCCTACTAAAACTGCACTTCAATAGAATTGAGTCAGACTAGGATTGTTCCACTACAAAAAGGAATATATGAAAGATTCTTCTGGGTACATTTGCAAAGAATAAGTCTTTTGTTTACGAGTGTCATATAGAGAAAAGAATTGAAATGGTACATTGTCATGCGAAATTTACATCCCTCTACATATCCTTCTAGGGGGATCAAAAAATTGCATACCTCTACAGATTCTTCTGGGGGAAGCAAGCTTAGTGCCCTTTCAAATAAAGCACGAACATTTCTATCATCATTTAAACGGCACAAGAAATCTGCATATCTGTAACCTAAAGTTAGAACCCCAAGTTTGCAGTAACTAAGTTGTATATCAAACCCTGCAATGACCGGAATTTAAATACAAACTCTTAAGGATGATTACATGTGGAAGGAAAAGATCAGGGCATGTAATTTCAAAAATTCCAAAAACGGATAACTAAACTAGTACCACTGGAGATGTTTAGACTTTAGATAGATAGTTGTAGACTCTGTGATGCAAGACGGATCATCTTCTTCGTTGATAGATAGA
Source organism: Chamaelirium japonicum (assembly GCA_947650365.1). Lineage (NCBI taxonomy): Eukaryota > Viridiplantae > Streptophyta > Magnoliopsida > Liliales > Melanthiaceae > Chamaelirium > Chamaelirium japonicum. The sequence continues at coordinate 66,681,178 of OX393551.1, read as the reverse complement.
AAAACACACAGAGAGAGGGGAGGGAGAGAGTGCTTCACGCACAGACAAAGGGTGGGAGGAGCCGAGCGTCAATCTTTTCTTTGTCACCAGACTAGTTCTCAAAGATAGCCAGTCAATGTGTATGGAATCCACCCATTGAAACAACGCAAAATCTCATCTGACACGACTATGATAATACATACTACTATCATACTACAGCCATTGCATTGTGTGGCTGCCAATTGAGAAGGTCTCTCAAGGATTCTCCTAGTTTTAATACTTTACTTAGCAAGTAATCGGATATCCAGTTCTCCCATGAATTTGACAGACACTACTCACCTAAGTATCCTAGCCTATTTTCTATGGATCGTAAACTATCCTATACCATTTTAGTCATTCCATGCCTATTACAAAAGGATAGAATGCTTTTGCACAAAAATTATAACCCTTGGCTATGATTGAGCACTACTTCTAACACTTGCCATCCTGTAAACTTGAATCCATAAGCACCACAATAAATCTTTGCGGAAGAGAACAAGCATCAACGGCATGAATAAATGCAACAACTGTAAGTAGTGGAAAAGAGAACTTACTCAAGGATGTACCCAGGTTCGTGCATAAACCTCTTCAGCCCAGCCTCAAAAACATTGTGAGCGACCTGCAAAAACATTAAACAATTACATATTATTATCCCAAAATAATGCCAAAGGATAGAACAAAGGAACTAAATAGGAAAGTAATGATTCACAACCCTAAGCACATAATAGGAAAGTAATGATTCACAACCTCTCTCTCTCTCTCTCTCTCTCTCTCTCTCTCTCTCTCTCTCTCTCTCTCTCTCTCTCTCTCTCTCCCCTAACTTTGAGCCAGCGAGCAAAGGGACGACGGACGATCAGTAGAGGGAGGGTGCGGCTGGGCCCCCTTCCCCATCTTCTTTTGTTCCAACGGCAAAAACGGGTAGGGGGAGGTCGGATCTGCCCCCCTTCCCTTCTTCTTCTTCTTTTGGGCCAGCGACAGGCAGCCACCAGAAGGGGTGGCTCCGGTCCCCTCCCCCTCCTCTATGCTTGGCGGGTAGCAGTAGTAGCGACAGAGGAAGCAGTTCCGACCAAGTTCGAGACGAAAAGCGGGAGCATCACCTCGGATCTAAAGAGCCTTTTCTCGATGATCAGCACCAGATGGACCAATAACAGTAGCTAGCAAGTGAGGCTGGTGAAGGGGCTGAGCTTCCAAAGCAAGCGGCCGTAGATGGGATTTCTCTATTTGGTTTCAGTTGGAGGAGAAAGAGGAGATGTGGTGAGTGTTTTTTTTTTTTGGATTTCAGTTGGAAGAGAAGGAAGAGGAGGAGGAGGTGGGGTTCCTCTGCTTTTTTCTTTGGGGGGGGGGGTGTTCAATTGAAAAAGGAGGGTTGGAGTGGGATGTCCCCTTCGCACTTTCTTTTCCTCTGTTGTTTTTTTTTTATAGTTTCAATTTGAAGAGAAAGAGGAGGATTCGAAGAGGAAGAGGAGATGGGGGTGGGGTTCCTTTTTTCTTTTTTTGGAAGAGGACAAGTGTGGTGGATTGTTCCCAGAGGAGGAAGAGATGTGGTTGGGGTTTTTTTTTCAGTTTGATAGGGAGGAGATGGATATGGGGTTCCTCCGGGGGGGGGGGGGTTATTTCAGTTATAAGGGGAGGAGGAATAGGGGAGAAGGGGGTGGGGTTCCTTTTTTTTTTTGGTGATGGTGGGGTGGGTGGAGGGGGGGATGTTCCCTTCACACTTTTTTTTCCTCCATTTTTTGTTTTTGGTTTCAATTTGAAGAGGACGAGGAGGATTTGAAGAGGAGATGGAGGTGGGCTGTGGGGTTCGTTTTTTTTTTTTTGGAAGAGGACAAGTGTGGTGGGTTGTTCTTATTCTCTCTCTCTCTCTCTCTCTCTCTCTCTCTCTCTCTCTCTCTCTCTCTTGTGGGTTGTTCCTCTCTCTCTCTCTCTCTTTGTTTTTCTCCCTCAGTTTATTTTTTTGTTTCAATTTGAAGAGAAGAGGAGGAGATGGGCATTTTGATCTAGCTCTAAAATGCTTTTTAGCTTCAGTTCAATGCCCCTCATTTGTTTGGTGTTTACTCTACTGCATTTTGACCTATCTCTGATACGTTTCATTCACAGTTCTTTATCTTTTTCTTACATGTTTTATAGGAAAAATTTTGAGCACCCATCAAATTTAAAACTCATAGTGCATCACGTAAAGACAATGAATCTTGGAGCATACCAACAATTGAGCACCCATTAAATCAGCCTTCAAAAGACTAATAAGAATTTTGTAACCAAAACATTATGTTCAGGTTTAGAGAGCATAAGGCAATCAAGAAGTACATCACCTGATATGTAAATATTTTGTTTCTATGCGGTGGTGAACGATTACAGTGATAGGGTGCGGTGAACAACGGTAGACATAAGTGATAGTGTGTGAGCAGTGGCGAACGATGATAGCGGGCGGTAGTGGCGATGGTTTGTGTTGTTTTTCGTGATTGACAGTGGTTGGCGATGATGATGATGCGACGATTAACGGTGGCGGCTGGCAGCGGGCGAGTGTCGTCAATGATAAGGGATGGTCAACGTTAACGACGACAGACGGCTACAGAGAGTGGCATATGGAGACGGCAGGCGTGCAACTTGTGGCAACGACGACAACGTGTGGAAGAAGATGGTAGCAACGGATAGCAGATGGCGGCGACGAACATCGGCGACAGGTGAATGGCAACGACAACAGCAAACGGTGAGTGGTGGTAATGATGAACAATGGTAGCGGGCGTGCAACCTACGATGGGTGGAGGTGATGGTCAAACGACGTAGCAATATGGTATTTTGCCACCTCTGACACCTATGATGGGTGCCCACGCCGAACAACAAGGGAGAGAGAGAGTGAGGGAGGAAAAAGATTGTTATATCCCTCGAAATATCATCGCCGCCCTCAAAATATTATGCAACGCCTTAGAAATTTTTTGCGTGCCTCCGGGCACGGGGTTTTCACTACTAAACTTATATAACGGTCCATACATGCACAATGAACACACATGAATACACAGCATCAAAGCAATCTCGTGCAACTTTGAGAGATAAGAGTATAATAATAGCAAACTGAGAATGAGTAAGTACTTTACAACCTTCGGATCTTTGTCGAGACAAAATGCCATCATAGCATAAGCAACAAATACATGGTATGTACAGCTTGGTGACTTTCTGGCATCTAAAAAGTACTTACGAGCCGCTTCAATGCCTTCTGTTCTCCTTAAAAAACGAATGAACTGGAATAGAATACCCAACAAACAAGGTCAAAAACAAACAATACTTGGTAAGATGTGAAGCAAATCTGTTTTAACGAAATGGGCACAGTGAACCTGAATGTGAGCAAGTGATGTTGCACTGACACTGTTAGCCAGAAGGCTCTCATATATTTTCTTGGCAGGCTACATGAAAACCAAACCTAAGGTCAGCTTCTAGCAAGATTCAAGTAACGAACGAAAAGAGTTGTATCCATTACTAGACCTGAATTGCTCCACGAGATTCCTCCAATTCAGCATATGCATACTTTAGCAACTCAGAATCTAGTCAATAAAAAAGGGTAAGCTGTGTGATGTTACAATGTTGCTAAACCATTAATTTTTGCCAAACCATTAATTTTCAACAATAGGTTTCAATAAGAATGATGTAAAGACTAAAAGTGATAAAATTTCTAGTTCACGGATGGAAAATAAAATATGTATAGGTTTAACTTAACAGAATAACCTATATTAATAACTCCCAGGAATGACTTGGATGATTGACATTTCTTATAGAAAGAGAACACGATAAGGTTAAACCGGAGAACTTAGGTTTTTGTCAAAGGTGATAATTAAACAAAAATATATTTGTATTCTTCCTTATCTTAGTAGGGGAAGTCCATCCATATATCCACACCATCAGGGTGGTATTCTCACATTAAAAGTTTTTACACATCATGAATCATGAAATAGCTAAATTTTACCTTGAAAAAATTGGGGTTAACCGTTAACTGTTATATTGAAACTGGCAGGCTCTAATTTTACCAAATTAGCCAATATAGGACAGAGGAAATTCAAGAAAAGTATTGAAAGAAAATAACGATAATGGTTTTGGTCATCATATTACAGGTACAATTTTGCCAGGAAGTGTACAAGGCAAGAATGCTTTAGTTCGGTGAATATAACAAGAGATAAAAGATTTGGAAAACCATGTATCCTTTCTGGTTCCAAGCCAAAAGGGTCAAAACGCAACTACTGAAAGGTCTTTATAGTTTATACAAGAATAGAAATTTGTATTCGCAGCACAAAATTCTCAATTGCAAAAATAGATTTCAGACCTAAATGGCCATCACGTACCAGGAAGGGCCTTCAAAGCCCGCTGAAATACTTTGATTGCAGACTCCACAGAACCACTCTTTGCATGCCACGTCGCATAGTCATACCATATATCAGGATAATGATACAAATACATCAGACACTAGAGATGAACAGAAAAGAATTAGGAACAATCCACAATCTCTGAAATCTGGAAGACATAAGGTGCAGGAAAAAAAACAGCATGCAAAATAGGTTCGCAATAAGGACTATGTTGAAAACAATGCTTAGTAAATTTACAAGCTACAGCTCAAACTGATTAATGAGGATGGCATTATAAAGTACAGCCACATCCATAATCATACAGCATCATACCGCTAAATGATTTCATTAATTTTTTAGGAGATCAAAGAGGCACAAAAAAAGAAAATTGATATGTTAAGAGCATCATCCTTATGTGGAAGTATACAAGACCGGAACAAAAAAGAACTTTATATCAAAAGGCAAAAGCTATAAGAATCTATTAAGTGATAAGCATTTTTTTTTTTGAGGAATTCCTCTCCAAGTGGGAGAGGATGGGGTTAAACCATATTCAGTGATAAGCAATTAAAAAACACGGATCGGTTATATGATATAACGTCGCATTTTTATTTATATTCCGAGAGAATAGCACTATGACTAAGTAAGATATCTGCGGCATCAGAACTATTAAAAAAAAAAAAGATCCGCAGGCATGAACACACCAATGCATCCTTCCTACAAACATACCATATATCAATGTGATGGAAATAAAAAAATAAAGCAATGCACAATACACTGACAAACCTGCTCATAGGTGAAGGTAATACGTCTACTGGAGGATGCACTATCAATCCTTTGTGGGTTCCCCCTAGACAACATCGGGAAAAGAGTCAGTTTAATGGACACAAGTCTCTCACTCAATAGTCTTAAATACAACATGAAAAACAACATAAATTCTTGCAAAGTTAGCATAAATAAAGATATCACATTACGTTTCTGTTTAACAAGAATTTGGTCAAGGAAGCTGAAGGGATCTGCTTTTGTGCATAGGAAATAACATCAGAGAGTCTGCAGGGCAAGCCCAATATTGAAATTCACGCAGCAAAGGAACTAGAAACTTAGGGGATACTATTTGCCCTCTTTATATGATTCTCTACCAGTAGCTTCTGGGTCTGAAACAAGGGAACAAGTTTATAAAACAATTTCACCTGTTAACTTCCCATAATCTGCATACTAAGCACAATGTCAATTGCCTGGTTGTGTTTGCATATCTAGGACCAATAATTAGGGCTGCAACTTGGGCAGGTTTGACCTGACCCAACCCGAGACCAACCCGAATTTTGGGTGGGTTTGGGTTGATGTATTTGAAAATTGGGTTGGGTTAGGGTTGAAAAAATACAACCCGAGTTGAATTTGGGTTGGGCTCGGGTTGAGGGGTCGGGCAACCCGACCCAACCCGAACCCGAGTACCCATGTATATCTATGAGTCTGTGATATATAGGTTACAATCACAACCATTCCGAGTACTCATATGTTGAGGGGTCACAGTCATAGTCATCTGTTTCACACAGTCCCATATTATTTATTTGATTCTTGCTTATCAAATAAAGGCATTATCTAATGATCTAGTAAATTGCATGAATAGAAACGCAAAAAAATTGTATGGTAGTGTTAGCAACTATAAGTTCTTTTTAGATTTTGATCTTCAAAAATTTTAAATAATAAGTATACCCGAGCCTACACAACTCGACCCATCCTAACAACTTGGGCTAACCCGAGCCCAACCCGAGCATAGAAATTTTTGTTTGGGTTGGACTTCGACTGGGCATCTCGGGTTGGAGGTTGGGTTAGGGTTAAGGGTTTTAGTACTTGGGTTGGGCTTGGGTTGACCTCCAACCCGACCCAACCCGCCCTAGTTGCAGCCCTACCAATAATCCCTAAACATCCACTAAATGTTGGTGGCGTGTAGTTTGTATTGCTTGGCATTAAAAACCAAGAAGGTAGCATCAATGAAAGCTATAGGGAAGACCAGTGCAAAAGCTCTTGATGCCAGATCGATCTCGAAGTAACTCTATCCATGCTCAAAAAGATGCGAGAATCAAAAAGAGCAAATCAATATAATCAGCAATTATATCGCAAAATGTTATTAAAAATAAAAATATAGTAATTTGTTTGATCAACGTGCACCAGCCCCAACTATTTCACCTACCTCCTTATACAATAGTAGTTTCTCCAAGAAACCCACATGAATGATGACAAAAGAAAAAAAAAGTTTGTAAATATAAATAAAAAAATAACTTCCTACCCAAAATCTCCCAAGGAAAAGTTACGAGTGAGAGAAAAAAAGGTCAGCCACATGGCTCCTCTCTTGGTCCGTACGGCATACGGTCTACGATAGAGAGTCCGCAGACTGCTCCCACCTTATCTTTCCTACTCAGTAAAGGTAGGCGTTAAACTCCAAAAGTAAAGGAAACATATCATGTTCCATCGAAACTTGAGACTCCTAAACAATAGGATCTGATTATTAACTATTACTTACCATCTAACAATAGGGATATAATTAGCAAGCCTATCTTTTCAAATATTCTATTCTCGCAGAGGTTAGACAAGAACGTTGGGTTCCCTTCATTCTGAACGCGCAACATTTCTTCAGCATTACAATTGTTCAAAACCCCACATAAGAAGTAAAATTAACTAGAAACCCTCTAAAATTAAGGTCCCTGTTTCAGAAATTTTGCTCATAAAAAGGCCCTTAATGGGATCAAATAAAATAAAATAAAATAAACACTATATATTACCTTAAAAAAATAATCGCAAAATTAGCTTTGAAAGAAGGTTCCATTGTTGTTCATTTACGATGAAGATGTTCATCGATCAATTCTCCACAATTAGTTGATGATGAATACCAATGACTATCCTTCAATTGATTGTTTTTTAAGGCAGTGGCTCGATGGATCTAGACCTCCTCTGTTGAAAAGCCTATGCATTTTTTAAAAACAGAAGTACTTTAAGCTTCTAGTAGGTGCAATCAAAAGAATCTTTGAATTTGTAATTCCAACCAACAATCCCGAATGCGACATGGTAGGTCTACTTACCCACCAACTAGCCCTTTAGGTTTCTTGACATGCCCTGCTCATACCAAGTTGACTTGGTCAGACATTTGGCACTAATTTTAGAACTAGGTTGATAGCCAGTCAAAATTCATCTCAATCTTAGTTGTACTCGACCACATCTTGATGGGATAAAGATTTGGATGATGATGAATTCAAGATGCAACAGTTTCTTAATTGTTCAAACTAAAATTATTGAGTCGCTACCAATCGCTAGCGTGTTGTGTTGTTCAATGGATCCACATCTACTTGATTGTCTACCAAGGGCGCACACATATTCAATTCTTTATGAGCCTCTCACAATACAAATCAAAATTTGTGGCAAGTACCAAACAACAAAGAGAGGCTCTAAGATAATCAACAAAGCAAATTTCTTTTCTTCTTCGTTGAAAACCTTTTCTGGTGAATCCAAGTCACCCTCAAGCTCCAAACATCTCAATTGAAATGCTTGACTTGATTCTTAGAGCAAGGACTTGCACACCTCATGTGTGAACAAAGTAACCTTACTCTCATATCTGTGGCCTCTTATTGGAAAAAATCAGTGTTCTAAAAAGCGGTCCAGGCGGCCCGCCTAGGCGCTAGGCGGCCCCCCACCGCCTCGCCTAGGCCCTAGGCGCTCCAGAAAAGAAGCCAAGCTCCCAGGCGGAGCTAGGCGGGGCAAGGCGGCCGCCTAGGCGGGCTGAGGCTGGCCAGGCAGGATAGGCGGACTGAGGCTGGCCAGGCGGACCATGTTTGCTTTTGTTCTTGTTAATCACTCAATCTTGAATTATGGTTATATACTTGTTCTTTAAAATAATGGTTTGGGATAATCTTGAACTTATATTAATTTTTAAACATATATATATATATATATATATATATATTATAATACCAAAATAATAATTAAAATAATTAAAAAAAGGCAAAACGCCTAGGAGCCGCCTAGGCGCTAGGCGGCCCCCCGACGCCCGACTAGCGTCTAGCGCTTTTTAGAACCTTGAAAAAAAGGCTAACAGGCGATATGCTATCTTGACATTCATTCAAGCCCACAACCACCGCTTCTACAGGACTTCAATTGGCGCAGTGAATCTGATAATCCTCAATTCTTGATGCTTGATAGTTAGATATCAAACTAGTTATATTAAACGCTCCACAAAGTTGCAAGAATCGAGAAGAAACACCTATATAACCAATAATGAAAGCTAAAAACTCAGTATAAAAGTTTTTTTTTTGAGCAATAACTCAGTATAAAAGTTACTTTATTGACAAGAGGACTAAATCCACCAATTACGCTCAGTCTTTTCTTCTTCACCAAGCAACCATATGACTGGATGTCCAAGAGAAAAGAAAAAGAAAAAATATTTTTCCCACCCAAAATATACCTAGGAAATGTTACGAGTGAGCGAAAGATGGGAATCAATGGGCTCCCTCTCCGGCTTATGAGTTAGGATAGAGAGTCAAAGCAGAATCCTCACTCCTTTTCATATTAAGTTATGGTAGGATCTCACTAGACTCTTCAAATAAAGGAAACTGCTCTTATATCATCCAATTTTGGGATTCCTACAAAATAATATCTCATTTGGACCGGTTAGAAAATATGGATTTAATGGGTTGGACCCATTCGCCACTGTTCTTCTCCCACTTAGGTTAGATCGTAAGGCCAGTTTCCCCTTCTTTCCAACTTGCATTCCAGATACATCACATGTTATTTAGGATTCCAACCTTTAAAAAAAAAACCTACAACCATTATATAAAATCCCTCCAAAATTAACAAAAGACCCCTACACTAATTTTGCTCATAAAAAGACCCTAATAGGTTAAAATTTATAAAAAAAACTAAAATCTCTTTACATTAATCATCATCAAAGTCTAATCCCATCTGACTATGAGGACAATTGCGGTTAATTTTGCGATCGGTTGTCAACCCGGTCTTGACTCTCTAAGGATAGTGCCGACAAGCGTGACCAAGACAAGAAGGCAACAGAGGGCATGCCAAGAGATTGAAAAGGTTAGTTTGGGGGAAGGAAAACCTACCTTGTTGGTTACACAATTTAACCTCATGCACTTCCTAATATTAATCCAATGCCTAAGCTAGCTTTGAATTAAGTTTGCATGGCCATTATATGCATCGACCCCGTGATGCTCCTATATTAGATTCTCACTTCCAATGGGAGAGTTAAGACTTTGCCTTACTTACATCCAATACACATATCTAAAGCTTCATCATGAGATGCATGTAAGGGTGTGTTATTCTTGGCCCAACGCCAATGAATAAAAGGTCTAAATACTTCATGTGTGGGGAGGTGCGGCACACAAGTCTAATTATCGACATGTAGGGCATGTTTGGATCCTGAGATTACTAGGTTGTGTTTTTGAAAACACATGGGATTTCAAAATATGTTGCTTGGATATAGGGTCTGTTTTTAAAATTGGTGCGTTTTTAACAAGGTTTGAGAATTTGGGTGCAGATTAGGACAGGGAAAAAACGAACAGGTTCTGGTTTGGGTTCAGCATGTTCAGCTATTTCAGCTAATAAAATTAAAATTTTCATAAACAGAAACCAGAACTTAGGGTATGGGTTGCTCAATTAAGGTCTGAATCGGTTGTTTTAAATTCAAGTCTTTTGATTTATGAATCAAAGAATAACTACCAACTTCATATATATCATTCAAACTAGAAGAACGATGATATAAATCAAATCCAAACTAGACCCGATTCGGGGGCATAATGTTGGTTCGGAGGTTGGCATCGGTCAAAATCCGAACCAATTCGAGTTCGGATGAACCCTGACACCATGGTTTTTAAAATCCAACCCAAACCTTATAAAACATGTAATGCTGTGCAAAGGGTGTGTTTTAAAAACCCTATCTATTTAGGCAGGATTCTTTGCACAGGTCACGTGCAAAAAATCACATGTGATTTAAAACTCAGGATCCAAACATGCCATAGAGTTCAATGCCCAAGTAATTTGGAAAAACTAGTCATAATAAGGATTACGCTAAGCACCCATCAATGACCACATTCATGATGAGAAGGGTCCAGAAAAATAGCAAGTCAGCTAGGAAGATAAGACACTTTTAAAAGGGATGTAGGTGGCCTCATCATCTGAATAACGATGACGATCTCGATATCACAGGTTTGGCACATAGCTAAGAAACAATATCTTCAACACAACTTGTACTAAAGGCAATTGCACAAACGACACTATTAATGTGAGTAAAGAGATCTATTTCACAACAGAACTCATAATATTTTCTAAATTATTAGAAATAATAAATTATTTATGAACTTTTCATTAATCAAATGATTCTCAAAAGTATTCTTAAGCATTATTTCGAGAACTAATTAATATTATGAAATTTAATAAATAATACATGAATTGCAAAATCTAGTCAAGTCATACTTCATTTATACTTAAAAATACTAGATACCAAGTACCAGCAATAACAACTGAGCCATATGTCATTTCACGAATTTGGGAGAACACACTTTAACAAGATTGGTTCACAAAAAGATTGAGCATAGTTTTTCCGGTCAGTTGTCACTCTAACGTTATCCCTCAAAGAAATTGTACCAACGATCGTAATGTATGCCAGTTAGGAGAGGACGGGGGGGGGGGGTGCAAAGACCGATCTAATAATTAGAAAATAAAACAACCACAGTAAGAGTTCATCCTCATCATCTCAGTCTTAATCATAGTAATAACTGATTTACTTAAATAAATGGCAAGTGGCTTCATTAAATAGATTTTATTACACAACCCTACTTGGGATCAGGTCTCATGGCCATGCTATGTCATGTATTCCTATTTAAATATAATGTTGTTGTTAACTCAAGCTTTTCTCTTTGCACTACCATTGAAAATGCAATCTTGGGTCTATCCTTAGTTCTTGTCCTTCAAAACTAAATTGAAGTAGTTTTAGTAGTTTATATTTTTAACCCACCAACTACATTTTGGGCTTTGACTCTATTGCAATTGAGTAATTCTATTCAACAGCTTTATAAAGGCTACAATGTCCGCTATTTTGATTGTTATTTTAAAGTTATGGGTTTTTCTTACCTATGGTGTGGGAGTGTCCAAACCCATGTGACGACTTAAGTGACATGCCGATTTGGCATAAGTTTAATAAGTCGAGAACACCATAGTACACCATAACCCATAGGAATAGAACCACGTGATTAAATAGGGTTTCCAAGGAACTAATTAGGGCCAACAAAAAATTCAAGGTGGATCTTGCTTGATATGATCAAATTAAAAATGCCCCCCCCCCCCCCCCCCCCCCGAACCCTTGACTTGCCTTGCTCTGTAGCCTACATGGGCCACATGGCTGCATGAGGGAGGGTACAATGTTAACACAAAATAGATATTTCCATAAGAACATGTCAATCACGTCCCTACCCAAGGTAAACCTTTTCAGTGGTACACTGGCCTCACTTCTTCACCTTTTGGACGCTTGTAAGCATCTCTAAAAGGTTCCAACGCTCTACTAGGATCAATTGTCAATGCCCTAGGGTCTTTACCACCATTTGTGAAGAACTCTCCTCAATTTACCTTTTTCTCGAGAAATTCATACTTTTTAATCTTGATTTCTTCTACAACTACAACTTTCTCCTCCATGTATCAATCTTCAGAGATCTATGAGGTGGATTTGGTTACTTGTGGCGGTCAAAAGTACATTTAGATGTGTTGTTCCTCACTTTTTACTCTCTATTCTCACCAATTACACATTTTGGAAATTGCTTACTGTTTTTGGATGTGGTCATAATGGGGCATATATACAACCTCAACATACCCCGAACGCTCTCGAATTTTAATCTATTAGGGCATTGGTGTTGATCCTCTTTCTTTATCCTCAACTTCTGTAGAATATTTAATTCTTCTTTTGTGCATAACTGTTAATAAACTAGGAATCCGGTACATACATGGTATACATTGCCATATATTGATCAATTTAGATGGAACGAAATAAGAGGGTTTTTAGCAAGAAGACTTCCATTATCAAAGATATGATCAGGTGAGTTGGTTATCTGAGGCAACAACGAGCAACCCTTCTTTAAGGGAAATCAAGGCCGGAACGAGAGATTTTATTTGCAACTCTTGTTAATTCTGGTCGGTTTTTCTTTGATGGAATGCCCTTTTATACCCAATGCCTCTTTTCTTTATATTAGTAAACTTGTAGGGTTCGAGGTCGAACCACCCAACCCCATAAGGGATTCTCAAGAGAAAATTGATATAACACAAACACACCCACACACACACATACCATAACCATAAAACCATGTCCCATTAACTTACGGTCAGCTTTATGAATCCTTCTTCGATATTCATTTCTATTTCGGGCTATATCTGTTGTCAAAGAAAGCTTATCCATGTCTTTTCTAATCAGGGACCCTCTCCTTATCGGGGCCGTCTCTACTCTACATTGTACAGGGCCAAATCATCTTAATCTATTCTCCATTATCCTCACCTCAATTGTTACCACGCCAACACTTTCTATAATACACTCATTCCTCACTCAATAAAAGAAAATTATTTCCTATGACAATGTCGTAGGGACTACCCTATGACATATAGTAATTGGCGAATGGAGACGATTCTACAGTCTCTATCGATTTCTTCAACTAATTTTTTCTACATTACAGAATTGATCATGATGGAGTTTACCTTGCCACCACTACTAAAGTTAGTTACAGTGGAAGAAGTGGAGAAGGGGATAAATCATATCATCTTAGATTTAAGGCAAGTTTCCCTCTGGACAGTTTCAAGAGGAAGAAAAACAACAAGAAGGCCAATGTTCGACATACTCACTTGGAGTAGGCTTCGTAGTTATGGGGTGGTTATTTGACAAATTTTAATCAATAACATGACAGGTTCGTGTTAAGAAATTTATGATACCTCATGTTTAAACTATGAATTAGCATTTTACTCACAGCTTCGGCTATAACAAATGGTAACTACTTGTCAATAGAGTCAAAGTGGTATCACACACCCAACCACCCACATACAAGAGCCACAACACACAAAACACCCCATCCCAACCAAAAAATAAATAACCCTTCTAGAATTGTGCTCCATAGCCAACACCTAAGAACTTGGCACAATTTTTGAGACGATTGACATCAAACTGATAGCTATTATAACCAACACTTAGGAATTTGGCACAGCTTTTGAGAGGATTGACATCAAACTGATAGCAATCTCAACTTAAAGTCATGATCTATAACCAACATCATAATCTTAAAGAAACAAGAAAAATAATTGATGGCGTATTTTAGGAGAGATTCTTCTAAAAAAACGTATTGAAAAAAGCCAATGACAAACAACTTACTTTTCAAAGGCCAAATATCTTTTCCACGCCATGCTTTGTTGCTCTTCCTGCATAAAAAGATTTTACATGATTACTAACACTAATAAAAAAGGGGGGGTGTACTCTTTCATACAACTTAAATAAAAGTCGTAGATCACCAGCAAATATAAAAAATGCCTCAAACTGCAAATCACAATTCAAAAGAACTTAAAACCAAGTGTTCAAAAACTTGAAACTCGGACTCGACTCAAAAGCCAGCCAAGTCGAGTAAACTCAGTCCGACTCGATCGAGTTTTATCCTTACTCGGTCCGACATGGCCAAATTAACTCGACTTGAAATCTGGCCGAATCGAGTCGACTCGGTCCAACTTGACGGAGTTTTACCGATTTTAAAAGTGCTTAAAACCATAAAAATACTACGAGAATTGCTCTAAAAATGCCAATTATAAAGAAACGATTATTTTACACCACAAAAAAAGTAGTTGCTAAATGGTACAATTTTCTGAGAGATGGAGGGTATGGAAAAATGAGGGAGATTTACCCATCCACACAAAGACCGAGCAAGTTGAACTTGGAATAATGGAAAAACTGAACAATTGTAGGACGAGAAATGCACGTTTTGGATCTTAAAAATGACATCCAATTCCCTGGAAGACAACCCCTCTTCGTCTAGACTCTTTTTTAGTGTAAAGGAACATCAGTGGGTTGACCCCTCATTTCATGGGCTTAAACTTCATTTTTAAGGTTTACTTAGTTTACAACAAGCTTAAAATCCTCTTGTGGGGCCTTTCTTGACATCATATGACATACTGACCCATCTTAATGTGATAATTCTTGGTGGAAGATAATGATTAGAAAGTGTAGAGTTATATGTAACAGCCATCCTTTGCAACTTATAAATTCTGCCGCAAAATCGGGTGGGGGGGGGGGAGTCAGAAGTATCCAATAGGCATTAAACAAAATGTTCTAAACAGTGTTAGTCGGGCGGTGGGGGGCCTTCTAGCACCTAGGCGCTTTGGTTTTTTTTAAGTTATTCTAATTATTATTTTGATATTATTTATCATATATATGTTATAAAATTATTATAAATTCAAGATTATTCCAACAATTATTTTAAAGAGCAGGTATCATTTACATAACCATAATTTCTAGATTAACAAGAACAAAAGCAAGCCTAAGCCAAACACAAGATTATTTACATAACCATAAACTCAAGATTATTCCAACAATTATTTTAAAGAGCATGAATCATAATATCCATGATTTGAGTACAATCCAAACCATAAATTCAAGATTACCAACAATAAATTGCATCTATACACGTTCTAGCGCCTAGGCCTGCCTGAGCCTGCCTAGGCGACCGCCTAGACCTCCTGGGCCCGCCTAGGCCTAGCCCCGTCTAGTGGCCTGGGCCGCTTATCTACACCACCTAGGGCTAGGCTAGTGGTCGGGGGTTTTCTAGCGCCTACGCGGCCGCCTAGACCGCTTTTTAGAACACTGATTAAGCATATGTCACTTCACAAGCCGCCTAATATCACAATTTTAGCCTCATCAATGGCCACATTACTTTTCAACCTTTGAACTAAGGAGTCAGGGCAACCTCCATAGTTCCATCTTCGCGAGCAATGCGATGGGCAGCATATCATATATCCTGTACCTAAATCGTAAAATGCTCTACCAGCATATTCTCTTCTTAATATAAAACCCTGGCCTGCGAAGCTTCTACTTTCAAAATCTAACTATTCCCACCACATATAGATAATTCTAACTCCAAAAGTCCAAATCAGTATGCCATGACACCGGAAAACCTGAGAAATATAAATCAAGAAGAGAACTTTGGATAGGAAAAAGAACATGATGCATTAAAGACTTCTAAAATGAATTGCCTTTGAACTTCATAGAGCCCAGTATTTGGATAAGTTGAGCCTAACTTATATAAAAAACAGTTGCTAGAAGAATAGAAAACAAATATAATATAAAACCTCATCAAAAAAGTTTGAGCAAGGAACCCATTTTAATGAAGAACATGCCTTGGAGGAGCCGGTTGGCGGAACAGCAAGCATATTCCAATCAATTTCATCAATGTATTTCTTTCGTTCTCTGTAGACGGCCCTGGCGCTGTTAAACTTTGGCTGATAATCAGATAAAAGACCTTTTGCCTGAAGAATTGATTATTGTCAATTTCCAGAGAGATTCGCATGCTTGATTCTTTCACGATACAGAATAATGAAAATGTCGTGATGTGCTGAATGTAATTATCTCAATCCAAAAAAAAATGCTGAAGGAAATAAAAAATACCACTGGTCCATAGTACCATTGCAAAGTAGTTTCTTTGTTCTAAAATTACATGTTTATCTAATAATACTAGAAAGACATGTGAGAAGTATTACAAGAAATAAAAGTCCAATAACACTGTCCTTACCAGTGCACGGCTAACAGAGTTCTCAAAATTTTCGTAGTCTTTCCAAAGCTGTTCTACATGATGGGTTGGGGTAACAATTGCCTTTTGATATACTTTCCGCACGGAAGTCATGCGGTGTGACTCTTCCTGAGCTGTCGTAACCTGAAAGAGGTTTTTACAAAGATTTGAAAGTAGGCATCTATATTTAAGAGTTTTGCATAAAACTAGAAATATAGTTATGCAGTTATGCACACTATAAAGAACTCTCATAAGCAGAATGAAGGAAAAAAAGAATAGAAATTTTAAAAGCATTACACGGACCGGCATCGACTTTAGGAAGGCAATGTACTCCATCCATATGGGTCCAGATGAGATGTCGGTTCCTGACAAGTATAGGAATTCTCAGACCTATGGATTTATTGAGATAAATTCACAATTTACATTAAAACTAAAGTTTTGAATAAATTAATCTGCAATTACAAGGAAGCTTAAAACCAAATTAAGAATCTGGAGGTCGGTGTATGAAAGTTCAATAAGTCCTCTTGATTTTGCCATGTTCAAGTTCATCAGCCTTGCCTTTGCCAAAGTTAAAACACTAGGAGTCAACTAGTTACGAGTTTTTCAAGAACTCATGGCCTTCAATTTTATTCTTGGTTATGTTATCTCGAACAAGTTCATGTAATGCAGGGAGAAACAAATGGCAATAGATACTCTTGGAAGGTCTTCAACAATCATTTAGAAGATTTGGTCACAGAAGTCCTGCAATTTGGGAACCATGAGGATGAAGAAGGATTCTGGTTCTTCACTTCTTGCAGTTGCAGTACAATGAATCCCTGCAACCTGATATATTCTTTGGCCTTCTCAATATTGCTGATATTCTAAACTAGAGAATGAGGACATATCTGGCAGCTACAATAAATGATGGATTTTTTATGCATAATATTAAATAAAGAACAAATTCTGGCATATTATCGAAACCAGAAAAAGAGAATAATTGCACGTGTCATAAAAACTCAGCAACTAATCAAGTACAAATGAAAATCCAATATCCCAGGTTAAGCCTACCAACATAGCTCAGCATAAATTCAAAACAAATTCTGGCATATTATCGAAACCAGAAAAAGAGAAGAATTGCATGTGTCATAAAAACTCAGCAACTAAACAAGTACATATGAAAATCCAATATCCCAGGTTATGCCTACCAACATAGCTCAGCATAAATTCAAAAGCTTTCTTAGTCTCTTCTAGACCCTCTGCACCCTTTTTCTCATTGACATTTCTGATGAAGCGGATGTAACAGCGCCTACAGGAAGAATATCAGCAAGAAAAACAGATCAAACACTGGATAAAACAATATAAAAAAAAGAATAAAGATAACTTGTTGGTGATACAAAAGCTAAGAGAACTTGTGAGTTTAACACTGTAAACTAAATAGTTATCTACTGGGTAGTAAAAGTTAATAAAAAACTCAAAAATTAATAGTTTAAATAACGGTATATCAAGTCTTCAAAAGAATGATTCAAGCGTCTAGGAAATCATCGGTTAGTTCCCACTTTGGTTATCAGCTTATACTTTTCCCCATGGATATCAAGTGGTGTTTCGTAGGTTTTGGAGTTTCAGGGTGGGTACATCCCTGCAGGCCAAAAATCCCCAGTCCCTAGTAGATGGATTTTTTTGACCAAAAAAAGGAAAAGAAAAGAAGAAAAAATAAAGAACATATAGACAAGAAAGAACCCTTAAAAACTTTCAAGTTTTCGACTCCATATATGCAGAAATTCCTTAATAAACTGAATCATCAATACTTATATCTGTTCACCAAAATATTAAAGCAGAATCCCAATATGCTCCACTAAAGGATATTTTTGGACAATAGAGAAGCTTTTGTTGAAGAGTGATTGTGAACAATGACCATGATGTTCTGAGTAAGACTTCTGCTTAAAAGCTGAAATTCACTGAGAACCATCATGCACATAAACCGTGAGAACAATCATGCATATAAACCGAGATAATAGAGAAGTAAACAAAAAACAGTCCAAAAATCGCTCATGTTAAATGAATGCCTACATGATCCAATATAGTTGATACATGGAAAAAGATTTGCCTTACCTGTTCATTAGGTAAAACCAGTCCAGCATGGCAACGGATACAAGAGTTAGATTTGGACACACGTTAAGTAATTGATTCAATAAGGAAATAAATAGGACACTTCCATCTGAGTTTAAGTAGGAAAATTACTTTTAAAGCCTTACAGATACTAATATATAGTACATATGTGCATGTTTTTTGGTCCCCATATAGAATTTATTTATACAGGACCCAATACAAACAAGACTATACATTCGTTAACAGATTAATCTTTTCTTTTTTTCTTTTTAGAACCCATCAGCATCTCATCTGAAGGTAGTTAATGCAGAGTCGCAGACCCCTACCAGTTATTTATTTGATGAAGGCGGGATACGATCCCAAAATAATGCACTATGGATCATTTTATCATAAAATCATGCATTTCTAACTCTTTATTGAGATTCATGTTAGATTTATAACTCTTCCTATAGATTCATGTAAACTAGAATGTTGTCTGATACACTTATGATGTCCCGACCTGACCTATCTGACCAGGTGCCACAGATCTAATCATGTCCAATTGTCCAAAAGTTAAAAAAATAACATAAGATGTCCCGACCTGACCATTCTGACCCAATGCCACTGAAATGATCATGTCCAAAAATTCAAAAAAAAAAACTAGGGAAGCAGAAGGATATGTTCAAAACAACATAATGGGAGTGGAAGATCAGATTCACTAATTCCTTCATGTTGGGTTCCGGGTATTAAGAAAACATGTGTAGAGATACTTTCAGTTGTTGCTGGACATGCTGTTGATACTCGTCGACCAAGCACTCGAGAAATCAGGATGATGAAGAGGACTAGGAGGACGAGAAAGATTTAGGCTGGCACCTAATGTGCAACAAAGATTTAGAAAGCAGAATATGATTTCAGCAACGGTTAAAGATTCATATCCTAATCAAGATGATGAAGGGGATTAGGAGGAGAAGAAAGGCGTAGATCGGCAGCTAAATGTCTCCTCGGGAAGGAAAGGTTCCCGGTCAGCTCCTACAACAAGCTCAGTCAGAGGAAATTCGGGCCTTATAGCATCTTGAGGAAGGTTGTAGAGAAAACATACCTTATGGAGCTTCCCGCCAATATCACCACATCCTTAATCTTCAAGGTTGCAGATTTGTTCACCTATCATGGGAGCACCGCAGACCCAGAGCCAAAGGCACCCCAGTTAGACAACGCAATGCCAGAGCCGAAGAATATTGATGAGATCAAGGATGTTGCTGAATTCGAGTTATCAGGACGAGGCGTGGAAAATACCGACATTACTTCATTCGTTGTCATGGACGACCATCTTCGATGCTTTTTTAATAAACGAGCATGAGTAACAGTGCTTTCGAGAGGACCTCTACAAGCACATGCAGGACATTACTCGTCAGGAGTCGAGTTCTCCAAATCGGGGTGACTGATGTAGCTAAATCACACTAAAAACAATAATTTTTCTCCTTTATGTTGCTTCGGTTTATTCTTTGTGATTCCATCACCTATCTCTAGGCAAAGATTCGACGGTCGGTTATTTAGTTATTAAAGGTTGCATGTTTGCTAACCAATGGTACAAGGTTGTCATACCCGACTAGACTATCGGACTAGTCTACTTATTTTTTAAGTTGTTAATATGATTGTGCCATGAATGATGACAGGAAGCATCAGATAATGCATCCAACAGTGAAACCAAGCAATCAATAGGGGTGCCCATAGAAATTCGGGCAATAGAACAACATCATCTTCCCTGGCAGGATTAACAACCTTTTTTCTTAGTGCGAAATGCATTCTCTAACGAAAAACGAAAGAGGTTGGTAGGGAAAGCTTCATGTCGAGTGGGATCAAAAGTCAAAACAATCTTTCGTCTCCGTAGCAAATGGACCATTTATTGATGGACCAAAAGGATCAAACTTGAGGAAAATTCAATGCCTCAAACTCTAATTTTGTCGATGATGGATCACGAGAAATATTTGTTTTGATTTGTATCTTTCTACCCGTAATAGGGATTGGTATTTATCCTAATTTAGTTCTTAGATCAAAAAGTAGGCCGACCGAATGAGGGAGCGCCAAGCCAGAGGATAAATATGAAGGTTACGTCTTAAAAATGATGGATGGAGAGGTGGGATCCTGTGTGACCATTAAAATAGTGCAATACTCATTTGTTTGATTTGACCTTGGAGGAGGCCGGTGGAAAAGACAAGCATAGCATAGTGATCTATCAATACATAAAAGCCTATTCGAGGCTTTCTTTTTCATCACCATAGAGGTGCCATTATAAAAAAATAAAAGCCTTCATTGGGGGCCACCACATGAGCCATCGGGCCCCCCTTTTATTTTCTCTCGTACAAAAATCCCGCGGGGGATTTATTTTCATGTGAACAGATATTGTGGCCTACTTTTCTCCACTTCACCCATGCGGACTCGTTCCCCAACGTCTGCTAGTAGCCAACATCATATCCTCATTTCCCTCCTTCATATGTTGCACACTCCTCTTGTTTCATTGATTGTGGGTACCTTCTCTATAACGAGGGGATGCTACAAACCCAAAGATAACTCAGGTTGATGAAAGACTTCTCTTTGTGAGAACTTGAAGAAGAAGGTGCTTCTTTGTTCCTCTTCAATCTATGTGGATATCCTCCTGCTTCGAGTTTTCTTCTTCCCCAAGCGACTTCATCCTCTTCAACAAAGCTTCCTACCCAGATCAGAGTTAGCGATCGTTGATACTATCCTTCCTCACACATAGATCATCTCATTGGCTAACATCCGGTATCCATAGCCATATTATTTTCCACAACTCTGCCTCGTTCTTGGATTATTAGTTGGCTTTGCTTGATCATTGTTGGATATCTTAATTTTGTTTTTCCTATATTTTGCATGTGCTTATTTGCTGAAATTCTTATTTTCAAATCTGTATGAGTTATAATCTATTGTTATGTAATTGATTTTTTTTATCAATCAACATATGAACATGTTAGTATAGATTAGATTGCTATTTCTTAATAAAATATGTTTGAGGATTGTTAGTACTTGCTGAATTTTATATTTTAATCGCCTAATTAGACCATAAGGCCTACCATTAATAACTTGGCTTTCGTGCTTCGCAACTCAGTTTGCATTAATAGTTTGTTGGCCACCCAAATATTTTTCCTATTTTGCATATGGCTAACCCTCATGACTTGGGATATTTGAGTTCTACCAATGCGGTGAATATTTTTCCAAAAATAATACCAGACTTCTCAAAATTGACCATTTGTCTAGACCATCCGCCATATTACTGAATAATATTTTTTCCATTGGTCAAATTCTTTGTTGTAGCTCGTGTAAAGATCAATATGTCATCTGCAAACATTAGGGCGTCGTTAGGTTCTTGTGTTTTCAACCTGTGATTCTAAAAACACATGTGCAGACAGTTTAGGATTATTTGGTTAATGGGGCGTGATGTGTGTAAATAGAACACACATGTTTAGCTTTTGCACATAAAACTGTGCAAATAAAATTTCACCTAAACACATGAAATTTTAATTGCACATGTGACATGTGCAAACAAATGTACGCACATCATTTGCACAGCAACCAAACGACCCCTAGATAAGAGATTAAGGACCCACTTTGACCCACCTTAAACTCATGAATAAGGCCTTGTTCCTTAACCAATAATAATCTCAAGAGCATCCCCGAGCAAATAAGAAATAAGTAAGCGGAAAGTAGGCATCCTTGTCGCAGGCACTTTTCTGAGTAAAATTTACCTTCGGGTTGCCCATTGATTAGGATAGAAAATGATGGACAATAGATGCACACATGGATTAATTGACAAAATTTATGAGAGAATCATAATCCCTTCATATACGAAATAAGAAACGACCACTCCGCCCTATCATAGGCTCAGACATATCCATTTTGAGAGCAAAGAAACCCATCTGACCAATAGCCCTTTAGAAAGTTTGCAAAACTTCTTGGACAATAATTGTGTTGTACATTAAATGAACTTCTCAAATCCTAATTATGTAATGATAAACTGTCTCAAATACTCTATATCTTGCAGTAAACATTTCTTTACATTTGTTCAATTGGTTGATCTTAGTTCTGTATAATTTCATTGCTTTTTAAGTAGTTAGGAATCTTTGGATTTTTTTAGGACAAAGTGAAGTTTTTAAACCAAGAGAAGAACAGTAAAAGAAGAACAAAAAATTAAAAAAAAAACAAAGAAAAACAATTCAGAAATTTTATGAATTGGAATTGAAATGATCCACTAAAACAGTCGAGCAAATTCCTTGAGATGTAGCCAATATAATCTTGAACTTCTTATAGCATCAAAACTCAGCTATTGGAGAGATTTTGTATAATTGTGTCAGTTTCAATAACAACATTAAATACACCCAACTCTAATACCCCAGCCCAGTCAATAAAGCATCATATATTTCTATGAAATCTACATGAATCTACGAGAATTGCTCGATTGCATGAGCACAAATTGTGTTGCCAACAATAAATATATCCCCACCCGCCAACTGGGTATTTCCAGTACTTTAGCAACCCTCTTATCAATAGTAATCATGGTCAAGAATTCGACACCAAGTCAAAGAGGGTTGAAATATTTTTTAGAATAAGCCTTCAAAATTGTAATAAACTTCATCAGTTAAAATATTGATCCATGGGCTCGAGCCCATTTGTACCACAGGGATGAATTAAATTCCGTATAGCATTCATGACATGTCTTCTAACCTCTTCACCAACCTTTTCTAGTTTTGGGGAAGCTTGAAAGGTCTCTCCCTGGTTGCATTTGCCTTAATTGCAGAAGCAATCAGGTCGGTCTCCCTACTTGTCAACTTGTCTTCTAGGTTTTTTGCAAGCCCTCTCTTGTCAAGTTGCCTTGGCAGGATTTTAACACTAATCTTACAAGGTTGAAGTCAGGTTGACAAACGGTTCTGGTCAAAAAATTCTAATCCATCTTCATGTGGAGCCTTCTTAATTAGAGTTGACATTTGACCCATCTTAATGGGATAAAGCTTGGATGGTAAAGTCTTAGGTTAAGGATAATAATTTAAAACATGTTCAAACATGTTCAAAAGCAAGTAAAATATCTTTGTATCCAATTAAATCTATTGTAAGAATCAAATGGTACGGACTCGGTACAAGTTGTTCAATTTTCATAGTATACTTCCATATGTAAAGGAGTGACAAAAAAGTGAAATCAATAATTTAGATAGCAAATTAGGTAAAAGAAGATAGAAAGAGATCGAGCTGCAACACTAACCACACTATAAGAAGACTCCAGGATAAACCTAAAGATTAGTATTAAAAAGCAGTCAAGCAATATAGGAATGGAAAATGAGATCCTAGCATGCAGCAAAATAAAGTATTATACAGAATAACTCTCGTCAATCCAGATATTTATCATATGTGTATTTTGTGCCCATTCAACCTTAAAGTTTAGAAGATGGACGGCTATGATATAACAAGTGACAACATTTCCCGTTCAAAAAATCCAGTAGCAAAACAATATTAAGCAGAAAGCAAGTCATACCAGAGAGAGATCTGAAGACAATTCAACAAACACCTACTAAAAATCTGTTTTGTAGCCTCATCATTGCTTATAGCCATGTATGCCTCCACATACTGCTTCCAGTACTTTGCCTACAAAGTTAACCAGGAGGTTTTAGATGCACCAAGCTCCATCCCATGACACAGAATTCTTCAGATGTAAGAATTTAGCAATCAGTAAAGAAAAACATTTTAATAAATGCTAACATCATAACATTATTCCAAATCTGATCCGACCAATAAACTAATTGTGTAATTTCGACTTGGGTTCAAAACTTTAGCAACTTTTGATTAGTTATTGTGTCCCATTCTAACACATTCATAACTAACTGAGCGGAAAAAACTTTTAGGTTTAGGGCCATACTTTACACATAGGTCCAGATATCGGGTTATTCAAGTCTGTATGAGGTAGTCATGGGTTGGATTTTGGGTTCACCCTACTCAATTGCAACTCTACTTACACTATTAGATATGCACGAGTTGTTAAGACCTATGGCCACTTATCCATAAATTGATATACACTGTTTTAAAATGCACTACAAAATGAGATTAACGTTCCCTACGGCAATTCAAACCATGGAAATATCACCACTATACCTTTTTCCTCTCTTCAAATTACTAAAATTGACATTTTCATTAACGCCACGGTGTTTAGCCCACAATTTCCTAAAGAAACCAATTCCCGATCATCACAGATTCAACCAAATATCAAATTTGACCTGCCCAAGTCAAAATCATTTTCTCGACCAATTCAAGCTTGGGTTCCAAACCTCAAACCATCATTTCAAGCATGGTTTGACGGGGGGGGGGGGGGGGGGGGGGGGGGGGGGGGGGGAGAGGGAAGAACTAAATTGCAATGCCGTGAGTAGAAAAAGTTACAGCGGTGGGAAAAGTAGTGAGGAGTTGCTCGTAGATCGGCGCCGCCTCCGAGATAGAGAGAAGCTACAGAAACCACAGGAGCAATCAAAAAGCTGCAGCCTTGAGTTCGATTCACTGTAGCAGGTGTTCACTGACTCACCTGGGCCTCGTTTGCGAGGATTTCAGCAGCTTCAACATTGTAAATGTCGGTGGAAGCGCCGTCCTCGCCTTTCTACTCCAGAAAACAGAATCGAAGGATGAGACCCGTGCATTCAAACAACACCCTAACCCTAGAAATCGTGAGGAGCCGTTGGAGTTGGGGCACGAGCTTACCTTCGACCCCTCCGCCATACCTCTCCTCTCCCTCAGTGTAGAAAAACCCTCCCCGGGTTTTTTCCCCTGATGAGCACCAACTTTCGCGCCGCACAATAAGAAACCCGGGCGATGCCCGGATTAACTTGCCGCTTGGCGCAGACGATATCACAGCCGTTCAAAAAAATATACAATCTAAAACGAGTGTGATTCACTCAATGTAATTTACTCCATAAAGAAATAAAGAAAGAGAGAGAATACATATGATTTTTCTAATTAATATTAATTGTCATTGAATGTTTATTTTTTACTTTCTCATTCTTTTTTTTTTTTTTTTTTTTACTTTCTCATTCTTAATGATTCACAGTGTGGTTCACTCATCAGGATATGATCTACTTGTTAGAAAGAGATATAGTACTAATAATTTTTTAAATTAATATCAAATAACCATTAAATGTCATTGAATGATATTTATCTTCTTAGTATATTTTTAATAGGATTTATGAGAAAAAACCGTGTTTAGAGCCGGTTCTGAGATTTTTAAGACCTAGGACAAAGATCGAAAATAAGACCCTTTTATACATACTAATAGACATAAAACTAACATAGAAGTAAGAAATCAATAGAAACAAATATTGCTTTATATACCTTGTTGAATTAAAACTAACATAATTAAATTTGGAATTTTTTTTACTCAAAATGTCTATTTCTATGTTGAATTTTGAGTTACACCCCTGTCTTTCTAAAAATTTGACTTTACCCCCCAAGCTGTCAGATGATAGTTAGTAACCCGTTAAAAGTGGGTTTTTTTATTTAATTACACCCACACTTTATGTCAAAAATTGAGTTACAACCCCACTTTTAATAGATTGCTCATGGTCAAGTGAAGGGCTAGGGGGTAAAGTCAAATTTTTAGAAAGTAGGGGTGTAACTCAAATTTTTACATAAAAATTGTGGTGTAAGTAAAAAAAAACTCTTAAAATTTTCAAATAAAAAAACTATAGAGAAGAAATTAAAACTAACATACAATCATTTTGTATATCATGGTTAATTTTCTAGACAACTGAATTGGTATGTTCATCCACATATCTCTTTTTTTGTTAAGAAGAAACACCTATAACCACTTTTACGTCTTTGCAAGTTGTACTTGGTTACTGTATTGTCAAGAACCGTAACAGGGAGAGGAGCAAGAGCCGTTGTTGATGCCTCCAAATATTCATTCATAGATAAAGTCCCTAAACTCTCTTTTAACAAGAGAGACAATACAATCAGAATATGCATATGAGGAAAAATTACAATCAAAACCATACCTAGCCAAGGTATGTACACACTCATTAGCACTTCGAGGGACGAAATGAAAAAAGATATCCATAAATGTCTTCTAAAGAAATCCTGCAATACGCAATAATATTCAGCAGCTGCCAAGTAGGAATTAGATCCCTCTTCAAGAGGACAAAGATAACTTCCTGACAGTCTCCCTCAATATGCACATTAGCACAATTAAGAAGATAAAGGAATTTTTTTTTTAGTTAAACGTGCAGATTTTTGGCCATGCCATTTCACCGTTTCAGGAATTAGCAATTTTTATGGATAATGGGCAAAAAAAATTTGCACACTGGAACCTCGAGCAGAGCCTACAATTGTTTATTTGGATATTTGGCCCAAATACAAGGCAAAACCCAGAAAATTAGGGGTCTTCTTCCCAAGTGGGGCGGGCCCTCTTTGAACCCTTTATGAGCTTTCTCAATCCCTGGCGCTAGGTGCCCAATTTGTACTACATAAAAGAAAATTTTGCGGCTCCCCTAATTGCAGGGCCCGAGGCAACTGCCCACGGTGCGCATGCCCAAGGCCAACCCTGAAGCCCGCGTTCACACTCAGAAAAATGATTCTAACTCTTCAAAAAGGCCCACATGTCACAACACGGGAGAGAGGCTTCCATTTTAGTATTATAATATTAGATTAGATTATTTTTTAGGGATTTTTTCAAAATAGTATATATATATATACTGTGTGTGTTTGTTTAATTCAATAGCGGTTTATCATAAATATTTATCAGACCGCCAGACTAGCGCTTTGACAGTCACTAGCAGGTCAGCATTGGAAAGCGTTTGTCACGTCAATTTTTTTCTCCATTTGTGATAAAACCGACATCCCAAATGTTGGGTTTAATAGGAGCCTAACTTTGACAGAAAAATGGTGGAGCACCCAACCCTATTCAATTCAAAATGCATGTACAACTTATATTAAACTCGGCATTCCGGATGTAGAGTGAGCACTTTTCGGCATTGACCTACCACGTGGCTGCCAGAAACACTAGCCTGCTAAATATATATAGTTAACTATTATTGAATTAAATATTTAAAATAAAAATATTATTTTGAAAAAAAAAATCTCTTACTTTTATTACCACCTATACGTGCGTAAATTATATGCAAGCATTAAGCAACTTAAAAAACACAACCGAAATTATCTTTGCTCATAGCATTAGTAAGTTAGAGGCTAGGACTATTGTTTCACTGATCCCATAGCTTGAGGAAGACGAGTCTATCTGCTTCAAAATGCTATCATCAATAAAAGCTAACTTATTTTGGAGGTTAGATCTATACACATAGCACGAGACATGTTAAATAATTTTACCTATTGAGATAATAATGGTATCTGATACTTTAAATTGAAGAGAAATCATCCATTGATCTGATTCACAGCCAGTCTGATCCCTCCTCTGTTGGCCCAGATAGGTAACTTTGTTTATTTTTTCCCCTTCTTCTCTATTGCTATGGGTTATCTCTATTGTTGTGAGTCCATTGTTTGTCAAATTGCTCTTAGGCCGATCCGATCACTTTTTGCCTTCTTTTGGAGTTTTTTTTTTTAAGTATAAAGTAGCTCTTCCCATTTTTGTATCGGGGTCCGCCATTAGTGGTGCTTTTCAAGCCCTAGACCGAACTTTAGTAGACATCACAATAATAGGGTTGGATCAAGTCAAATAAATAACCGATTTACTTTAATGTTGGATAAAAACAAGAGCCAAAAAATTTAAGTTTACTTGTCTTTATTGAACGGTTAACTATGGTATTCACATTTACTTTACTAGGCGACTACTCAAACACAACCTACATGTCTAGACCTAGCATGATCTAAATATGAAGATTATAAGGTATTGCTATTTGCACCCACGAAAATTGATAGGGCCTCAAACATTATACGGGCGCCCCATCGTGATTCTTATGTTCTAGTAAGACCCTCGTGTTGATATCACATCCTATAAAAGGGTTAAACTCATCTACCTCTCATTTCCTTCAATCTTCATCCACCCACTCCTCCCTGCTCCGACCACCTTCGCATCTTCCCTCATCACCCCCCCCCCCCCCCCCCCCCCCCCCCCCCCCATTTCCTCCTCCCTCTTCCTCCTTCCTGTAGATGTGTTGGTCAGTCTTGATTGACATGCGTGTTGGCCATCTTGACCGACGCAGTGTGAAATTGTTCAGTCGCTACTTAACATACTTACAAGTTACAAGTGATCCTCTTTTCCTCTCGCTTCTTAACATACTTCCAACTCCAAGTGAACACTGCTATGGGAGTATGACGATTGAAACAAAAAATCAATATCTTCAAGTAGAAGTTGTGGAAGTCATACTTCCTTGCAGGACACTTTCGCCAAAACAAACAGTGAAAGTAGCAAAACTATAGTTTCTGGTCTTACCACTACCATCAAAACAAACAAAGAAACTTGGACTTATGGGTGAAAGTCCCAATCAACACTTTCTATATTAATGCTACTTTCTACATTTCTTCCACTTTCCCAACAACCAAACAGCTTAGATGAGTAATCACAATATGGGCACGTATCACAAAGGCTAGATGTCGTGCTCTGGGTCATACAAGCACCGCATATGAGTGCGATTGGCTGACAGCAGATTTGTGTTCACCATTGATGCGAAGGAAGGGATGGCTGTGATTGCCCCAAGAACATTGGCTTCTGTTTGGCACTTGATCGTAGCGTATCATTGTTCTTAAGTTGGGGCTTATTGAGATTAATAGATCGTTTATTGGATGCGACGGCTGTGATTTAGGGTGCACACGATGGAACAAATAAGTGGTACAAACGATGGAAAAAATTTCAGCACATCCTGCTTACCATACAACCACGGGGCCCACTGACAAAGCCTATCAGTACTTTCCGAGTGCTGGGGGGCCTCTATTCCATGTGCTGGAGCCCGCCTCCCCATGTCTCTTGAATCGCAGTGGGCCACGCGGTTGTATGGTACGAAGGATGTGCTGAAAATTTTCCCGCTGGGGACTTGGGCCAAAGAAGAAACCTTGGGCCGTCTCTGATGTCAAGGTCCCCCGCCACCGGTTTCCGAGTCAGATCGGTTCAGTCAAAAGCTCCATCCCCGCTTTCCCCTCAACAACCCCGCCATCAACAACCCTCGCGACCTCCTTCGAATTCAACCCTAACACACCCCAAACCCTAGCCCACCGGCCGCCGCTCACGGTAGTAGTGGCTCTCTCTTCCCGCCATGGGGCTCTACTCGACGCTCGCGGAGGCGATCCACTCGTACACGGGCCTCTCACCGGCCGCCTTCGTTACCATCCTGGCCCTGATGGTCGGCGCCTACCGCCTCGTCTGCGGGATGTTCGTCGAGCCGGACGCCGTGGCGAAGAGGCCCATCCCAGCGGCCGAGCCGCCGGCGGTCCCTGCCGAGCCGGTACAGATGGGGGACGTCACACTGGAAGAGCTGACGGCGTACGATGGGTCCGATCCGAAGAAGCCCCTCCTAATGGCCATTAAGGGCCAGATCTACGATGTCTCGAGGTCGAGGTACGGGATATTGACCCTTCCCCTAGTTCCTGATTGGGATTCTCCTGAACTAGTTCGTGAATCGCAGCTCGGTTTGTTGATCCCTTAACTGGTGTTTGAATGTGCCGTTGCCTATATCAGAATCATGGTATCAGATCATCCAAGCTTTTGCTGGGTAAACAATAGTCTAAAGAGTCTCAAAATCGTTTTTTTTTTTTTTTTGCTCGTAAGGATCCAAATCAAACCTTGGTTCATGAAAATTAATACTTTTTCGATTGCGGCATTCGTCATAGTTACTAGAACGTAGAACAATTTCCTGAAATGGTGCAAGAAATGGAAACAAGAATTGGAGTTCAACCGTACTTTTCAAGGAGTAGGGTTTCCCGGTAACGATGCTACAAGCTTTTTCTTTAGTTGTTACTTCTCAGTTTATTGTCTTCCCTCTCTTCCACCTTATCGTCCTCTTCAGCTCCACTAGAATGTAGGGGCAAGCAATTTTCATTTACAGATTGAATCTTTCTTTTTTCCTTCTTCTTTACTTGGATATTATTTTGCTTTGGCATGTACTTGTCCTATCCATCACCTTATTAATATTCTTCTGCAATCTCAACCTAAACATGGAACCATATTTACCAAATTTCAGTTGTAATGACTTTGTGAGGTAGTCCTCTATCTAGCACGAGTTGTTCGCCCTCTCTGACGATGGTGAATCTCCCACCCCAAGTAGACATGCATAAGGTTAGCAGAATACCTTGGGTTCCATCAGGAATCATGGACACTCCGCTGATCAAGACAGTTCCATCAGGAACCGTGACATATAACGCTTCGAGTTTGACTCCTCTGAGTTTATTGTCTTCGGTTTCTCATGTTTGCAGTTTGCCTCCCCATGTGCGTCGCATGACGTGCATCATAGCCGCTCGAACATGGGATATCTGTGCTGGCAAATCTCACTCAACCCTGCTGAACACTCCACATAGCTACTATGACGTTCGATGTTCATGTCACTTGGGGCATGTCGTGCCTCAAACGCAGAATACTGGGGGAAATATGTATAGCAGAACGGAAAGAGTGGATTGAAATTCACTCCATTTGAGCACCCCACATATTCTCAATATTTTTTTTCAATTTTTGTTCATGGATCTTATCCAACGACTGCTATTTCAAATCATACTAGGTTTTTTTGTTTTTCTTTCTGTTGTCGGTGGCTGTGATTTTTTCTCTGCTTATATCCATCTTCTTCGTTCTGCAATCAGAAGGTAAAATAATTTCTTAACGGGTGATGGGTCTCTCTCTATGCTTCTTCTCTTTAACTATTTTTGACAAGCGTAAATAGTTTTATGCTCGATTATCTTTCGTATGATGTCTTGATTTCTCCGTGGATGATGGACCCCTTCTCTACTTTAGGTTTTTTCCTTCTTCTAGGGGGGTAGTTAAAAGTCTCTGTTAAAATTTAGTTTTGTTTGGTTATTGTTGAGGGGTTCCCCCCTCCCCCAACCTCATTTACAAGAAAATCATGGCTCTGTCCCTGGCAGCCGGTGGGCTACTAAATACACTAGTATAGAAGGTGATATTGTTGCGAGAGGTAACCCTCGGGATGCCAAAGTCGAGACAATCACATATAGGAGGTGTTGAACATGGTGTAGTCGGTGGTGAGTTTGTTGGATGTAACCAAAAATAAACTTTAGGTCATTGTGGTAAATGTTGACGATAGGCTTTGTCACTGAGAGATGAAATTGCTGACAGCGGAATGGACAACTGAGAGGTGTGATTGAGCTGGCCAACATTGATCATGGTGGCACCCATGTGGACGCAACAAAGAGACTTATTGGGTTTGCAAAACTGAAGGCAAAGAGTGAGTGGAGGATGATGAAGCAGATGTCTGAAAGATGAGCTTAACTTGGACACCACGAGATATTGTACGAATTTCAACTGTGATGGTGTGCCGAGGATCTGACGACGGGTTAGGTTGAAGATCCGTTGAAGGCGACGACAAGGCTATGCCCATTAATGATATAGCGAAAAGGCAACTGCTGTGTGCGTGTGTGTGTGGGTGGGTGGGGAGGGGGGGGGGTTGGGGGCTACCGGATCATCCCACCAAGGGTGTGTACACTCATGGTTGGCAACTAGGAACTGGTGTCTCATATAAAGGAGAGGCTCTTGCAATTGCAACTCTAGGCCGACTACGCCTTCTCTCATCATCACTCTTCCTACACCAATTCTATTTCTCGTTCGGTCTTTCCCTTTCACCTCCTCTCCGTCTAAGAAGTCCCTATTTCGCTCCAAGGTTTTCTCATGGTACGTAGAAAGCAAGACTGCCAACTAATTCAGCGGCTGGCTGACGTAGCTGGCCCTCGCGGCTAACAACCGTGGAAGTCTCCCGTTGTGGCTAAGTAGTGATAGATTGGTTGCTATAGAAGTTGGCCGACATGGTGGGGTAGTGTCAGATCGAAAGCTATAGAAGTTGGCCGGTTGTAACAAGGATTGTAGTATATGTATCAACCAGTCATGGCTTTTGGCTTGGCGACGTGTGAGGTTGGTACATATCGATGGGTTTGAATATGAATCGATGGTCGCCAAAGTTAGGGACGTCAGTGGTGAGATGTTGTTGCAGTAAGCCAGAAGGGGGATCCTTGGTGGTGGTGGTTGTTGCAGAGAGTTAGGGAGAGGTAACCCTAGCGGTAGTTGTCTTTACGGAAATCTAGAAGGAGGGAGCCCTAATGGTGGTTGGCGTTACAGGAAGCCAGAAGGATGGATTATTGGTTGTGACCGCCGCGGTAGGGAGCTAGGAGGAGGGAGGCTTGGTCGTGGGGGATAAAGAGATCGGGATAGAGAGATGCCGAGGTCCTGATCCCTAGATTTTTCCGGGGTAGAGGTTGAGCTCCTCGCCTTCTTCACGAGTATTAGCCCGCTAAATACTATTCTGGAGAGATATTTAGGTGTCGAGAGGGGTAATGGACCCCTTATTAAATGCTGTGGATTTTGCCTCATGCTCTTCCCTTGCTCGATTGGTTGTTTATTGTTTCTTTAGATATAAGAGCTAGCCCCTCCTGGAGACGGGCCACGGACGCAACCAACGACTGTTGCCTAGATCAGGCAACATCCCCTCTCTTGCTCGGCCATAATAGTTGACACAGCTGGTAATTGAAGTTGACGTGTGGCCTCCTTTACTTTTCAGTAGATGGCCGTGATGCCGCTCATGCCATGTAGCTTGAATCGGGCCTCAGGAAATATTTCATGACCCACATACGTGTTTTTAAAGCCTTATGTGGAAGGCTTTTCTCCCATCTTTTCTCTTCTTTTGTATTCCCTAAGCCTTCTTTTGTCCCCTTCATTTTTTTGTTTAACCTCCTAGTCTAGCGGCAGCTCAACCTTGAAGTCCCCGGTTGCACGAGCTTGAACTGCATAACCACTAAGGTGCACCCCGCCCGCCAACTCGCCTTCTATGTTCTTGACAGCATCCTCTCTAACCTAGTTGTCTTTGTCAGGTTTTCGATGCCATTAGCGTTGATATGACATCAAGTTGACAGTCAGTCATTAAAGTCTTGTCAATATTTTTGTAGATCCTTTTCATTTAGAGTTGTACTCCATACTCAACCCCATCTTAATGAAATGAGACTTGGATGATAATGAGGGCTGCCAGTGTGTCCATTTTGCCCTTTGTAACTTTCTAAAAAAATCAGATGAATTATCTGATAACCTTGAATATGGCCTAGCAAACAAATGAGCTAAATTTTTGCCCAATGACTTAAAATAGTCGCCCCGAACCACGGAATCACCATGGTTGGGGGTCCAGCCATCAACATCTGTCCCCACCTGGTTGATCACCGGCCCTTATGATGGGAACCCCCTAGGGTTTTCTCGGTGGCATGCAGATCTCAACAATCCGGAACTATCCAAACAGATGGAAATAACAGGTGTTGATGGCCGGACCCCGAAAGCGGGGCAGCTAGGTTAAGGGCTTTGTATTTTTGCCTATGTTAAGTAATTACTTAGGACCGCTAAGATCATTGCAAAACCTAACCGAGAAGCTAAACCGATGGCTCTCAATTGACGTGTCTCCGTTTGTCTGTTTTCCTCGCAGGATGTTCTACGGACCTGGTGGGCCATATGCTTTGTTTGCCGGGAGGGATGCTAGCCGGGCCTTGGCGCTGATGTCCTTCGACGCCAACGATCTTACGGGCAACCTCGACGGTCTCAGCGCCGACGAGCTCGAAGTCTTACAAGATTGGGAGTTCAAATTCATGGAGAAGTATGTTAATGTCGGGCAACTTGTATCGGAAAAGGCTATCGATGGAGATGATAAACGAAATGATCAGAAAATGGAAACGACTCTGGAGTCCAGTAGAAAGGATGATGATAAAGATTAGGTGACCGAGGCCGTGGAGAGAGGGGAGTGAGCACAGTGAAGGGATGAATTGGGCAATGCATTCTGCTACATAGTGGATGTTCTTACCGGCGAATGTAGCTGGAGATACCGAGGTCGTGGAAATCATGGCAGACTGATAGTGTCTAATGATCCATCTGTTGATCACGATATGTGCATGTATCTGTTTCTATCACCCCATCTGTGGGCCTTTTTTTTTTTTTTCTTGGGCTAATGTGTGCAAGGTTCCTGACAAAGAGATCCGCTTAGCCTAAGGATATACAAGAAATCAGTTTAGCCTAAGGTCCTTGCCACAAAACTAATCCCTCCTTCCTTTTCTTCTCTCCTCTCTCCCAAGCAGCAGCAGGCGCGAGCGGCTCCGACGGTAGTGACCTCGACCTCGCGAGCGGCGGACACGAAGGCAGTAGCGGCGATGGGGATTCGGTTAGGTCTAGGGTTCATCCCATGGCCTATAGATTAGGTCCGACTGATCGGGGGTGAGGGGGATTCGGTTAGGTCCGGCGGGGGGGGGGGGGGGGGGGGGGGGTTCGGTTAGGTCTGGCGGCGGCAGGGGGGGCTGTTAGGTGGCGGAGGCAACAGAGGAGGGGGGGGGGGATTCGGTTAGGTCCGGTGGTGGGGGAGGGGGGCTGGGGGGTTTAGTGGTTCAGAGGGATCTGGTGCAACACCATCTTGGTTCACAGGTGCATGCGCAACCACCTTTTTTTTTTTTTTTTTTCTTTCATCCCTAAGTTATTTGCTTGGTGGTGGAATGGTCAGAGAAGAGCCGGCACTGAGTTCTATCAGTTCAATGGCCAGAATATTGTATTCCTTGGAGAGGAGAAACCTCTTCTTCCTTGGAAAATTGTTAGGGGAATGAATAAGGAGGACCGTGGAGCAATGCAAAACGCCATATTTTGCATCAAAATTAGCTTTCAATAGTTTTGGAACCCCACTTGAGGTAGGAAAGAGTCGAAAGACCCGAGATGAGGAGGCATATGGGGACTACATCGATAGAGAAGATATCGTAGAGAAAATGCCGTAGACTGAGAAAATATCGTAAATAGAGAAATATTACAAAGAGAGCATTGTAGAGTGAGAAAATATCGTAAATGGAGAAATATTATAGAGAGAGCATCATATAGAGAAAATATCATAGAGAAAGAGTATAATAGAAAACTTTTTCTCTACACAAAATTTCTTCTCAATAATTTTTCTCTCGATAACACACTATTTTTTTCTCTACAACAATTTTCTATCTCTACAACACTCTCTACAATATACTCTCTATAATATGATTTCTCTACAATATTCTCTCTCTAATATCTTAGAAAGAGAAAAAATATAGAAAACATTCTCTCTATGATTTAGCTCTTGACGACAAAATATTGCATTTAGAGTGAGAATTTGCATAGAGGAAATATCATAGATAGAACATCCTATAGGGTGTGGCATTGGATGTGGGGCCACTGTCCAGTTTAATCCCCCCCTCTCTCTCTCTCTCTCTCTCACACACACACACACAGGGGCAGTCTACTAGAGATAGGAGTAGTACCGACAGACATGGATTTTTCTAGTCTAATCATAAATAAGTCACTCTTAGGCAACAAAATGAAATACAAAGCAACCTCTTTGGATAATCATACCCTTGGAGGCCGCCTCTTGATCCTCCACTTGCTTCGCCATTTGATTCCTTTCGGTTTGGTTTGACCAACTTATTCCCCTCATCGAATAACCAACGGCTTCTATGGTGCTTCAATTAATCCAAACACTAGGCAAACAACGTGCCGATCTCAGCCCTGAAAGAGTTGTCCTCGTCATCGGTCGGATCACACGTTCCTATCAGATCCAGCACCATCCCAAACCTCTAAGTTTTGGATCTAGATCGACACTCAGAGAACCAGACGGATCATTTTAGAAGCAAGGTGTTTCGATCATTTAAAAAACCCAAAATAAGTAAGGATAATTACCTTAAATCCCTTCTTATGTCTTTATTTACGCTAAATGATACAATTTGTTAGGATACTAGTGCATGCCCGTGCCTGTCGGCACTGCAGCGGGCCGCCTTCGGTGGCAACACATCTGTCAGCAATGCAGCGGGCCGCTTTCGGTGGCAAAACATCCCCCGAGCATCACCACCCCCACCCCCACCCCCACCGTCGTATGCGACGACAACATACTTGACCGCCTTCGGCATGCCCATGCCGTTTGGCACGAAGCGGGAGTCTTCGGTGCGACAACACACTTGGCCGCTGGCACTGCAGCGGGCCGCCTTGACAACACACTTGGCCGCCGGCACTGTAGTAGGCCGCCTTCGACGATAATACACCTGTCGGGCTGAAGAAGCGACAAGACACCCCCCGATTAGCACGAAGCGAGAGAGATCGGAAGAAGAGAGAGAATGAACGGCTGTATGACTGTTTCTTTTTGTCTAGTCAGTATTTGGTTCCATATTGTCCTAGTCAGCACAAAACCTCCTTCCCTTGTTATATAGACAGTGCATATGGTGTAAGGGAGCTAATTGTTGTGCATATATATGAGGGAAGAAGTTAATATCGTGCATATATATATATATATATATATATATATATATATATATAGGAGTGTTACGTTGCGCTGTGCGCTGCCCTGCCTAACAAATGCACTGCGCGTTTCTGGCCGTCCGATCGTGCGGATCGGCTGAAACAGCGCTCAAAACCCCGCTCAATCCCCCGGCCGTCTGATCGAATCGGTCAGCCGTCTGATCGCGTGCATACACAGCCGCCCGCCCGTCTGATCGCGTGCATACACAGCCGCCCGCCCGTCTGATTGGTCGTTCGATTCCCATCAGTTTGATCGATGGGAATCGAACGGACCGAAACAGTTTTCGCTGTTACTGTAGCGGCTACAGTAACAACGAAAACTATTTTCCACCGTTCGATTGGAACGATCTAACGCACAGCACCAGCCACCCTTTCGTTCGATTCCCATCCGTTGGATCGATGGGAATCGAACGGACCGTAACAGTTTTCGCTGTTACTGTAGCCGCTACAGTAACAGCGAAAACTGTTACGGTCCGTTCGATTCCCATCGATCCAACGGATGGGAATCGAACGAAAGGGTGGCTGGTGCTGTGCGTTAGATCGTTCCAATCGAACGGTGGAAAATAGTTTTCGTTGTTACTGTAGCCGCTACAGTAACAGCGAAAACTGTTACGGTCCGTTCGATTCCCATCGATCCAACGGATGGGAATCGAACTACCAATCACAGTCGGGCGGGCGACTGTGCATGCACCCGATCGGACGGCTGACCGAAATGATCAGACGGCCGGGGGATTGAGCGGGATTTTTGAGCGCCGTTTCACCCGATCCGCGTGATCGGACGGTCAGAAACGCGCAGCGCATTTGTTAGCGGGGCAGCGCACAGCGCAACGTAACACTCCTGTCTCTCTCTCTCTCTCTCTCTCTCTCTCTCTCTCTCTATATATATATATATATATATATATATATATATATATAGCGAGAGAGAGAGAGAGAGGTATGCTTGGTTGCGCTGTGCGCTGCCGAACCAAATGTGCGCTGCGCACAGCAACCGTCCGATCCGGGACGATCAAACGGCCCGGACTGATTCCCGCTCCCGCACCGCACCGCACAGCCTGCACCGCACCGCACAGCAACCGTCCGATCGTGCCCACCCATCCGATCGAGCGGCCGCTACACATTTCGCTGTTACTGTAGCGGCTACAGTAACAGCGAAATGTGTTTCGGGCCGTTCGATCGAAGAGTATTGATGGGAATCGAGTGGCCAGAAACACTTTTCGCTGTTACTGTAGCCGCTACAGTAACAACGAAATGTGTAGCGGCCGCTTGATCTCAAATCAAAACCCGATCAGACAGTTGCTGTGGTGCGGTACGGGATCGGCTGTGCGGTGCGGTGCAGGCTGCGGTGCGGTGCGGGAGCGAGAGCGGGAATCAGTCCGGGCCGTTTGATCGTCCCGGATCGGACGGTTGCTGTGCGCAGCGCACATTTGGTTTGGCAGCGCACAGCACAACCAAGCATACCTCTCTCTCTCTCTCTCTCTCTCTCTCTATATATATATATATATATATATATATATATATATATATATATATATATATATATATATATATATATATATATATATATATATATATATATATAGAGAGAGAGAGAGAGAGAGAGAGAGAGAGAGTAAACGGTTGTGATGACTGTTTCTTTTGTCTAGTTAGCATTTGGTTCCATATTATCCTAGTCAGCACAAAACCTCCTTCCCTTGTTATATACTAGTGCATGCCCGTGCCTATCGGCACTGCAGCGGGCCGCCTTCGGCGGCAAAACACCCCCCCGGGCATCACCACCCTCACCCCCAACGTTGTATGCGGCGACAGCACAGCTGATCACTTTCGGCAACAAAAAACTTTCGGCAACAGCTCGCTCCACGACACCATGTCCCCCCGCCGTTGGCGAAGCTGAACTCGCCGTTGCCGTTGCTCCCCGCCATCCTTTCCACCACGCACAAAAATAACAGTGCGGTGTCAGATCAAACCTGCACTGTTTATAATGGAGAAATGGGTGTGTTGTTAAATCAAATAACAGTGTTGCGATCGAAATAATTAACATGAAGAAGGAAGATCTTGAGAGAATAAGATCCAGATTTTTCTTCTTTTTTAAAAAAAGAGAAATAAGAAAACAAATATCAGTAAATTAGAGAAGAAAATGTTTTTTTTTTTGAGAAATTCTCAAAAAATGTTGACGAAGAGGAGTAAGTCCTGGCCGAGCCCCAACGGTTGGTGGGGTTAGATCCCATTTGAAACGGCTGGGAGGACCGAATCTATAGATCAAAATCGGCCGTTCGATTCACGCCGATCGGACGACCGGGGTTCATCCGAACCACCAAAATCGTGGCGGAAAGAAATTGGGCCGTTAGATTCACGCCGATCGGACGGCCGGAGTTCACCCGGACCACCGAAAATCGTTGGTACTGTGGCCGCCACAGTAACAACGATTTTTGGTGGTCCGGGTGAACTCCGGACGTCCGATCGGCTTTAATCAAACGGTCCGAATCCTTTCCGCCCGGTTAAAAGATGTAGCCGTTCGATCGAATGATCGAACGGATGAGATCCCGTGGGAATCAATCGAATAAGACAAAAAGTAATGATAGTAATCATTACTTTTTGTCCTATTCTATTGTTTCCCACGGGATCTCATCCGTTCGATCATTCGATCGAACGGCTACAACTTTTAACCGGGCGGAAAGTATTTGGGCCGTTCGATTCACGCCGATCGGACGGCCGGGGTTCATCCGAACCACCAAAATCGGGGCGGAAAGAATTTGGGCCGTTCGATTCACGCCGATCGGACGGCCAGAGTTCACCCGGACCACCGAAAATCGTTGTTACTGTGGCCGCCACAGTAACAGCGATTTTCGATGGTTGGGTGAATCCCGATCGTTGGATCCGTCGATCGGACGGTCCGTGCACCCCCGACTCCGCCGCACGTTAGCCGCACACTAACCCCGGTCGCACACTGCTCTCAACATTTATTTTGTCTAGTCAGCTTTTGTGCCATTTTGTCTAGTCAGCACCAAACCGCCGTGCCATGTTATATAGATATATAGGCATGCTAAGGTGCGGTGCGTGCGGCGTCGCACCGCAACCGTCTGATGCACCGCTGCGGAGCGGTGCATCAGACGGCTGTGATGCGACGTCGCATGCACCGCACACCGCGTTTTAGCATATATATATATAAAGAACCGATCTCATGCCATATCGTGCTGGATGCGATAATCATTTCCGGCCGTCCGATCGATGTGAATCGGACGGTTCAAATCCTTTCCGTCCGGTTAAAAGCTTTAATCGTTTTCGACCGTCCGATCGGCATGAATCGGACGGCACAAATCCTTTCTGCCCCGTTTAAAAGCTTTAATCGTTCGATCGAATGATCGAACGGATGAGATCCTTGAGATCTCACTCGAATAGGACAAAATATAATAATACTTTTTTGTCTTATACGAATGAGATCTCATCGCGCTTTCCGTCGGTTAAAAGCTTTAACCCTTTCCGGCCGTTCGATCGGCATGAATCGGACGGCATGAATCGGCCGTCTGATGCACGCAGCGGTGCATCAGACGGCTGCGATGCGACGCCGCATGCACCACACGTCGCGTTTTAGCATATATATGCTGGATGCGATAATGCGATAATCATTTCTGGCCGTCCGATCGATGTGAATCGGACGGTTCAAATCCTTTCCGTCCGGTTAAAAGCTTTAATCGTTTCTGACCGTCCGATCGGCGTGAATCGGTTGGCACAAATCCTTTCCGCCCCGGTTAAAAGCTTTAATCGTTCGATCGAATAATCGAACGGATGAGATCCTTGAGATCTCACTCGAATAGGACAAAATATAATCATACTTTTTTGTCTTATACGAATGAGATCTCACGGCGCTTTCCGCCGGTTAAAAGCTTTAACCCTTTTCGGCCGTCCGATCGGCATGAATCGGACTGCACAAAACCTTTCCACTTCGGTTAAAAGCTTTAACCGTTCGATCGAATGATCGAACGGATGAGATCAGTGAGATCTCATTTGAATAGGACAAAACATAGTCATACTTTTTTGTCTTATTCCAATGAGATCTCACGGCGCTTTCCACCTGTTAAAAGCTTTAACCCTTTCCGGCCGTCCGATCGGCATGAATCGGACGGCACAAAACCTTTCCGCTCCGGTTAAAAGCTTTAACCGTTCGATCGAATGATCGAACGGATGAGATCCGTGAGATCTCATTTGAATAGGACAAAAAAGTATGATTACTCTTTGTAAATGAGATCTCACGGATCTCATTCGTTCGATTATTCGATCGAACGGTTAAAACTTTTAACCGGGGTGGAAAGGTTTTGTACCGTCCGATTTATGCTGATCGGACGACCGGAAAGGGTTAAAGCTTTTAACCGGTGGAAAGCACGTGAGATCTCATTGGAATAAGACAAAAAAGTATGATTATGTTTTGTCCTATTCGAATGAGATCTCATGGATCTCATCCGTTCGATCGAACGGTTAAAGCTTTTAACCGGGGCGGAAAGGATTTGTTTCGTCGGATTCATACCGATCGGACGACTGAAAACGATTATCGCATTATCACGATATCGCATGAGATCGGTTCTCTATAAGGTCAGGGTTTTAGGGGTAGTCGGGAAGTAAGAGAGAGAGATCATGGGGGGAAGAGAGAGAGAAATCGGGGCTCTACAATTAAGGGGAGGGGGGACCACACGCATAGGTGGCAGCTCTAGGTAATTAACCATCCGTGGGAAAAACGCATGAACAATAGAATTAATAGCTACTGCGTCCTCAATTTTTTACATAAAAACCCTCAATTATATTATAAAATATAATTTATTCACAATATGGTCCTTTGTTCATTTAATTATTATTCTTCTCAATCTCATCCCTCCATCTTAACTCCATCCAATCTCATCCGTTCCCCCTACCCAAATGAATCTCAATCATCCTTTACATCAGCATGCTCTTTTTTATCTTAGCCTTTTTTTATATAATCGGACGGTTGTGATGACTGTTTTTTTTTGTCTAGTCAGCTTTTGGTGCCATTTTGTCTAGTCAGCACGAAAGCGCCGTACCATGCTATATAGATTAGCTAAAGTCCCTCCCAGAGACACATTTTGTACAACAAGCCACTAACCAAAATGTTGACTTTTTTTAACCCTTTAAGTAACAAAATTGTCTTGTCAATAAGAGTATTAATTCATCTCTAGCAAGCGTATCAATTTATTTGGTAAAAGTACCAATTAGCTGAATTGATATTGTTGCTACTACAATGATTTCACTGTAGTAACAATATTAGTTTGATTTGGTAAGAGTATCACTTAGTGAAATTGATATTGTTGCCACAACGATTTCACTATAGCTGCTACAGTGATTTTACTGTAGCAATACTATCAATTATGTTTGGCAAGAGTACCAATTAGCCAAATTGATACCTTCGCTACAGTGATTTCACATAACACCAACAATGAAATCATTATATTAACCGCTACATGCACAGTGTCAATCGACGAATTGGAGGGGCAGTTTTATATTTGAAGGGATAAGAAAAAAGTGAGGGATTTGCTGCGATATTGAAACGTTGCATGTTTATTAGCTAATACTAGGGGTGGCAATGGGTCGGGTTCAGGTCGGGTTCAGACATAGGTACAAGGGCAAAACACCCAACCCGAACCTGCCCCGTTTAATAAACGGGTCAAAATGTAAACCAAAACCCGACCCACTTAATAAACGGGGTGATCAGACCGTTTAACACGTTTAATAAATGGGTCGGGTTGGCTTAATAGAACCCATATAAACCGGTCAGGTTTGATTGGGTTGGTCGAATTTGATAGTGTTGGGTCGTGTTCGGTTGACACGATCCATTTGGTAAACGGATCAAGTCGGGCCAATTGGGTTATAAGCACAAACCCAAACTCAACCTGTTTAATAAACGGGCCAGTCGGGTCAACCAGTTTATGACCCGAGCCCGTTTAGGCCAAACCCAAACCCGCTAACATCGGGTCGGGTTCGGATCGGGTCAAGGATTGCCACCCCTAGCTAATACAACATCCGCTAAAAAGACTTAGCCCTAATTAAGGACTGAATGGAAAGCGTTATATTGTCTCACATATACGATTTACTTAAACGTACATCCTCCGGTTGCGACAAGTTAACTTATGGGGAGGAAGAGTGAGAGATTTTATTCGCAAGCTTGTGACACTCACATATGCCATCTTGGCCAATGGTCGCATACGTGAGCATCCGGTTGATTAGAGGAGGGACTTTTTTTAAAATATTATTAAAAAATAAAATATTTAGTTAAATAGTTGTTGATAAAAAATATTTACCATTTTAACGCTCTGACCGTCACGTGGTAGGTCCGCGTCGTAAAATGCGCCAGATTTATTTTTATTTTTTTTCTGAACCAAGGTAAAGTCGGTATCCGGGTTACCAGGTTTAAACCCGGTATTGTGGATACCGGGTTTACCCGAAGTCCAATAAGAAAACAGTTAAGTCACTTAAGTGTGAGAACATTCTATGAAAGGGCTCCGGTTAAACCCGGTATCCAGAATACCTGGCTTAAATCCACTAACCAGGATACCGACTTTACTTTGGCTCAGATGAAAAAAAAAAAATTCTGCAATGCGTTTTACTACGCTGATCTGCCCCATGGCGGTCAGAACCCTAGAATGACAAATACTTTTGGTCAACAGCTATTTAACTAAATATTTTAATTTTTAATCATATTTTGCAAAAATAGCCCTTAGAGGAGATGGTCTTCAATCATGTTATGATGATCCTGCGGAGAAACTAGTTCTACCAGCTCACCATTTCAAGGGCGACACCCCACCCTGTGCTACCCTCTTTTCTTTCTGAACTGTCTGGCCGATCAAATCGACGGGAAACAGAGAGTTCTCCCCCAACACGAAGAAATCGGGAGATTCTTCCCACAGCCTCTGCAGAACCTCCGGCCATCATTCCGATCAAATCCGGGCCGAGCCTGGTGTGATTTCGAAGGTGATCTCTAACCCTATGAAATCTGTCCAGTTTTGATATGTAATCGAGATCCCTCATGGCTTTTTCGTTGATCTTTGCCCGACACCCTCCACAGCCTTCGTCCCCTCCTGCCACCATTCCAAACCTCGCAGGATTTCTAAAGATCTAAGCGGCACTATACCCTAACATATGCGATTTTTTATTTGGGGTATTGGATGCAACATAGGATTTGGGGATATAATCTTGTTTTGGATCGATGCATAGGTTTTTAATATAGAAATTGATGCATCGGATTCGGGGATGCAACAATGTTTTGGATTATGCGATTCCTAGATTTTTTTCTTTCTTGAGGATCTTTAACTAGTCTTTTGGATGCTACAATCCTATCTTCCTGAGTTGGGGATGCAACAATGTCAAATCATGTTTAAGTTGGGTCTAACATAAGCATGATTGTGCCCGTGTCCTTCGTTAGCCCTTCCTTAGACCCTTCCTTAGACCCTACATATTTTTTTCTTGCTAATATAAATGAGATTCTGATTTATGCCATGTTTTTCCCTCATAACATATGCCAAATAATTATGTAGGTGCTGCGGCTGCCACATCCTTAGTTATTGCTTTCATTCTTTCCTTGTCGTGGTTCTAATTTTAACGTAATGAACCCCACAATTTTCTATTTAGTCTATGAACGGAATGGGAGCTCATATGATATATTATTTACTCATTGTTTCGTGTGATGCAGAAGATCAAGTGTTTCTAACAAGTGCACCAGTCTGCTTGTGTTGCTCTCATGTATTGATAGTGGTAAAATTAAGAAAATATTCGAAACAAGATCGATAGTTGGTTCTTATGTTGGCATGAAAAAAGATATCGGAATACAAAGGCACTATCCTTAAAAGCTGATTTAACTTGTGAGTTGATTGCTCTCTTATATGTATCTCATATGTATAATATTGGAAAATTAAATGAGACGATAATTTAGGAAGTACATAGACTTTCAACATTAGTATGCTCTAGAATTAAGGACAAGATGGGTCAAATGGTGCGAATA
The DNA here is from genome assembly GCA_947650365.1 of Chamaelirium japonicum. NCBI lineage: Eukaryota > Viridiplantae > Streptophyta > Magnoliopsida > Liliales > Melanthiaceae > Chamaelirium > Chamaelirium japonicum. Next base: position 66,636,508 of record OX393551.1, on the reverse strand, counting down.
TAATTTTTATGGAATGAAGAACAAGAAACGCTAAAAAGCAATATGTAAATGCTAGACAATAACACTAAAATAGCTATTTTTTCATTTAAAATAGAAAATATAGGTAATAGATACTAAGTTCCTGATTGACGTATTCACAACAAAGGACCAATATTAGTTATGAAATGACAATCTCACTATATAGGCAATTCAATCCTGGATATCAAATAGACATGTTTTTTAAGGATAATTTATATGTAACTAAAACTCAAGTAAACATATCCAACAATTTTTTCTTCGATTGGTAGCATCAACATTCCTGTACTACTTCAAAATTGTTCTTCAAGGACTTGAAAGGATCAATACATATGAAGACGTGTTTTATGTGATACATTTTCCTATTTAGATTCTGTTAGTTTCTGCCATCAGCCTTAGATTCCTTCTTTTGGTCTTACTGTTAATTCAACGTAGATACTTATACTAAACTCATTCCGAATCTTCATTAAACCTTTATGCTGATTTAATGAAGATTTTTTAATTTTTTTTTAAGGGATTGTTTCAGAGTACTGTGTGATGCTGTTGGATGTTGTCAAATGATTAAATCTCTTTTTGGTGTGTGCCAATTTGGTCAATGCGAAGTCAGATGTGTGTGTAGATGTTTTCATTGTTTATTAGTTTCATTCGGAAATGAAGATGTTTGGTCACCATGATTCATTAAGGGTCCGTTTGGTTCTAAGTATTCGGTGCAGTAAGTTGCCTTGAGCTAAGTATTTAGAATACCGGAATTTGTTTGGTAGAATCCGGTGCAGTAAGTCGATTTGGTGTCTCTGGGATGCGTCATAACTTAGGTAACTCAATACCGCAAAATGAGCGGTAAGGCGAAGACCTCGTATCCAGAATACCAATATAATTAGGCGATATGAACCAAATCTGAATTAGACCTAATTCAGGGCCATAATATAGTTCAGATCAGTCAAAATCCGAACATTCAGGCAAACCAGTTCGGGTTCGGATGTACCCACCCTCAAACCATGATTTGTTGTACTTCCTTCTAGCCTTGTACCCACCTCTCCATAGGTTTGCTCAAACACCTCCGCCTTCTTACTTGCTTAACCTTTGGTTCTCATGAGTACTAGGGAAGCCTGCACATTGAGCTTATAATGGCAAAGGTGATGGGGGCCCTCATTTAGGCTTGGTCCCCACTCCACAATTTGTAGCCTTCCTAACAGGTTCACCTTCATCCTTCATTGGCATTTTGATAGATTGTGTGATGGGCTTACTATGGCATAACTAGCTGGTAGGGGTGGGACTTGGGCGGGTTCGACCCGCCCAACCCGAAGAATGGAAAATCATGGGCAAGGTTGGTTAAAAACTTGGACGGATTTGGACAAAAAAAGATCAACCCGATTTTAATTTGGACGGGTTTGGGCACTGATCACACCCAACCCGAGGAATTCGAGTACAGTGGCCCAACGTACACTTCTCAGGTACTTTAACCATACACTTTCATGTATCTACTTTATTATTATAGATTTGATGAACTAACATTGCTATTTCAAAGATGATTTTGTTGAATACACAGATGTATTACCAGCAAAGATTATGCATAACTTCGAGTTATTAAAGTTTGAAAACATAATTCAACAAAGATGCACCATTCATCTAACGTATTATTCTTTATTTTCAATCAATGGTTTTGACCTCTTAATTTTGTTATTTTTTCTCCATCTACATATGTTTCACAAGCATTTCTAATAATCAGGCAATTTGCCCATTGTTTTGTAAAGTGGTCAACCCGAGAAACACGAGCAACTCAAACGGGCAAGCATGGGTTGGACTTCCACAGGTTCCTCGGGTTCCACGGGAAAATGGGTTGAGTTGTATGTAGGTCGGGTTGGGCATGGGCTGACCTTTCAACCCGCCCAAGTCCCACCCCTACTGGCTGAATATCTTCTCTTTGATATGTTTACTGAGCTAATGTCGATCTTTGTATCCTTTGATGGTGGCTTCACCCAAACAACCCAGAAACAAAAGCTACTTGAGTTTATTCGGTTCATATATGGTTAAAGCCCCCCCCCCCAACACACACAATACTTCCTTTATTTTGATCCCTTTTGCACTATTAGATTTGAATATCTATACGGATGCATGAAACCTATTGACTTTGTATCTGGATTCATATAGGCTCAAGGCTTGAGAATTTGGGTTCGGATGCAACAACAACAAAAAAAAAACCGAACCGGTTCGACTGATTTTGGATTCACGTTTTTGATAGTTTTGTTCAAAAAAATAAAAAACCAGAATTATGCAACATCTCATAAATTTGTCAAAATCAGTCTAGTTGAGGCAAGACAAGATCAATTTTTTTAGCAGTTGAATAGAACAAACAATAGGCTGTATTCATAAATTCCAGCATACATGCAACGGCAATCAATTTCCAATAGGTTTTTCTAACGATGCTAAATCAAATTCGAAGTTTGAAGAACAAAATTTTAAATCGTTGATCATAAATTATTAATAAAAAATCACATTTCTTCACCAGAAAGAAGCTTACTTGAGTCTTGTTCTTGATCTTCTATATGGTCATGTTTAGCCGTATTGCATCAAAATCTGTATGGCACATGTTTGGGGAGGTGTTTCGGGTCGGATTTGCGAAATTCCGAACCGGACCGGCTTACAAGTTGGGTTCAGACAAACCCTTGAACCATTTATAGGATCTAACCTCAACCTAGCTTCCCTGATCATAGGATTAGGTTCTTCTACGGTCTACCATGTGAATGTTTACTATCTCAAGGATAATGAGTAATGTAACGTACATCAAACTAAGGATGATCATGCGTAAATCATACATTTTTTGGTATCTATATTATGACAATGGCGAAGTTTTTTGCTCTCTATGGCAATTGATAGCTTTTAAGTGCCATTTAGTTGACTGACTAAGTTTAATTATATGAGCACTTATATTTGGGTTGTGAACATCCTGTGATTATTCCTTCCTTTAATTTTGTAGATTCCCTTGCATCCTAGATGTTTCCAAGGAAATATTAAAGCATTCTGTGGTTTTTGATTATGTTGTCAAACCTTCACTTCAATTCTTGGATTTTTTTTCTTTTTTGAATTGTGACATTATTGATATTCTGAATTGAATTTTCCAAGTGGCTTAGTCTGGTTTTAGACTTTCTTTGATTGTTTCAGTGTTATGGTCAGACTTCGAATTGGGTTCGCATGCGAATTCCAGGTCTGCCTGTTCAATAGACAATAGAAAACTAACTGAAGTCTGGATGATTTAAATTAAGCTGTTATTCCTTTGTTTTCTTCTAGAGGAGATGAAAGGGCAAGGCAGCTACATTCCACCTCCATATATTCCTTTGAACCAATCAGAAACTTATGCTGACGGTGGTACTGAAGCTGACAGCAGTCCTATGAATGATGATCACTCGTCTCATCATCTAATCAGTCAGGATCCTACACAGTGGTCTTCTGGAATCTGTGCTTGCTGCGATGATATGCAGAGCTGTACGCTACTTTCTGCCCTGTGACCCTTGATTTTCAGAAGGAAAAAAAATGCAAGGTGCAATGTGATTATATTAGATGATCGGTTATTTTTCCTTGTACTTTCACCTTTGATATTTTTGGTTAAAATAGATGTTCAAAATGCAAATATCTGTTTGAAATTCGTCGATTCGAATTCAAAGTAATCAATGTGAGCAACAACTGCTTGTTATTTCTATGTAACTATGTAGTGTAAAAAACACTGAAGTCTAAGGTGTTTTCCTTGACTTTTAAGGATTTATATTAATGAACAAAGTAGTTTTTTGTACATATGAAGACCGATGATTTATTATATGCATCCAAATATCGAATTCATGGTCTTTTGTTGTAATAAACTAATAATCATAATTTTTGTTTGTGTGACATGCATTTTTTTTATTACCAACCATAGTTGCTAATTTTTACGTGTACTAATTGGAAACGAAACAACAGTGAAACATACAAGAGCAGCACATAACATATATTAGGAAACTAGTAGGGAACCAGTGCAACACCCGAAATAGAAGTGTAGTGATCGTCTTCCATTTCTACTGTAGTGATCGTCTTCCATTTCTACTGTGAGTGGTTACTAAAATATTCTTTTTCTTGATCTCAAGGGCACCCATTGTGATGCTCACAGGCGGCTGCAATGCTGTGTGAGTGGCAAACGCGGACTGGGGCGCGCGGGTTAGGGTTGTTTCGAGGGGGCTTTATAAGGCTTTTCGTGGCCGCATGGCTCGTCTTTTGTAAGGTGGTGAGAACAAAAGGAGGGGCTCTTGTGAGGGTTTAGAGATCAGCAAGGAGGAGGAGGGGTTGATTGATCAAAGGAGAGATCGTGGTGTGAGTGATCCGCTGTAAGATTGAGAAGGAGACGTGTTCCTTCCGATCTGATTCTTGAAGATAGTGAAGTGCATGTTCTCAAGGTTTGATGTAGACAAGTTTTGCCGAACCAGGGTAAATCTGTGTGTCATCTTCCTTTTTTTTTTTCATATTCCCTTTCATTCTTTGTCTCTTTCGTCGTATTCGCAGATCCCAAGCTATGCACTATCTACAACATGGACTTTATCTTATCCACTGAAAGAGGGACGCCATGCTCTCATCCAATATCTTTCTTTTCAATTTCACTGCAAACACATTCTTAAGATTTCATAAACAAGGGTACTTCCTACTTGAATGCAAACCTAGGCACTAGCATACACAGGCAAGCAAACAGTCAAGCACACAAAAGCCTCCAATCTGGTCTTATGAAACCAATTCGACCAGGTAAGCCCCCAGGTTGAGTGGTGGGGTCAATACTCTAGGCAAGGGTTCCGCTTAAAGACCACTCTTCTAGAACAAAAACTGTCACTGTCTAAAGGGACAAAGCTTGCCTAGACATCGACTTGATCAAAGAGCTAAATTGGTACAATTGCTGGTGCTGTTCGTCCTATTGAGCTCGAAATCCCTAGTTCCAACGTCGATGTCTAGGCAAGCAAACAGTCAAGCATATCAAAGTCTCCAATCCGGTTTTATGAAAACAATTCGACCAGGTAAGCCCCCAGGTTGAGTGGTGGGTTCACAATGCTATAGGCAAGGGTCCCGCTTAAATACCACTCTTCGAGAACAGAAAGTGTCACCCTCTAAATGGACAGGGTTTGCATAGATATCGACTTGATCAAAGAGCGCAACGGGTGCAATTTTTGGCGCTTTCAATCCTTTTGAGCTCGAAATCACCAGTTCCAACGTCTACGTAGGCAAGCAAACAATCAAGCACACCAAAACCTCCAATCTGGTCTTATGAAACCAATTCGACCAGGTAAGCCCTCTGGTTGAGTGGTGGGGTCACAATGCTCTGGGCAAGGGTTTCGCTTAAATACCACTCTCCTATTACAAAAACTTTCACTCTCTAAAGGTACAAGGTTTGCCTAGAGATTGATTTGATCAAAAAGCGCAATTGGTGCACCTTTTGGTGCTATTAGATCTATTGAGTGGTTGCATGTCTATGACTTGAATGCAAACAAGCTTCCGAAAAATATGTTTTTATTCATGATTGGTTGCATTTGCATGTGTATGATTTGAACACAAACAAACTTTCAAAAATATGTATTCATTCATGATTTGAATCAATAGTATGGTAAAAAAATTTCTAAAATTGATTAATTTAAAAAAAAAATTATAATAGAAAGATATGTTCTTTCCCTTAATTGTGGCACTAACTTTTTTCAAAGAGTATGCCCTTATGCAAATTACGTTTACATGCTTGTTTTATCTGGAATAAAAGTTGCGTTACTATTCTTGGACAAACTTTTTCCTTGTTTATGTGTTGTTAAGTGTGCGACTAAAAGGACTTGTAAAGATCAGACAAAATATTAGGAATTCCGGAACTATTCAATCTACTCCTACATATGCAATAAAGTAATCCAATAGATGCCTTCCATTTTGCCCAATTAAAGTAATATATATATATATATATATATATATATATATATATATATATATATATATAGAGAGAGAGAGAGAGAGAGAGAGAGAGAGAGAGAGAGAGAGAGAGAGAGAGAGAGAGAGAGAGAGAGAGAGGAGTGTTACAGTGAGCTGTGAGCTGCCGGAGGAGAAAGTGAGTTGCGATTGATTTGCCCACCCTAGAAGTTTTGGAATTTGATGAAATTTGTTGAGGGTGTTGTCTAGGGTAAGATGATCATCCTCACTAATTTTTATCAAATTCCAAAACTACTAGGGTCATCAAATGGTAGAAGCAAAATCTGCAGATTTAAAGGTGACTGCGGATGACATATTTTGCTTACCATTTGATGACCTTAGAAGTTTGGAATTTTATGAAAATTGGTGAGGATGATCATCTTCCCCTAGACAACACCCTCACCAAATTTCATCAAATTCCAAAACTTCTAGGGTGGGCAAATCAATTGCAGCTCCCTTTCTAAACTGACATCTCATAGCTCATTGTAACACTCCTTTCTCTCTCTCTCTCTCTCTCTCTATATATATATATATATATATATATATATATATATATATATATATATATATATAGGGGAGGGATACTCTTACTCATGGGCGATTACTAATCAGAGTTACTAGTGGGCGTGACCGTCCGATCAAAACAGACAGACGACTGAGATTGATCCTCAATCTCAGACCCCGCTGCCTCTCTCTCTCCGCGCGAACAAACCCCGACCCCAACCCCCCCGTCGGCTCCCTCCCGTCCGTCGAGCTCCGGCCCCGACCCCCCCGCCGGCTCCCTTCCGTCCGTCGAGCTCCGGCCCCGACCCCGACCCCGACCCTATCGAGCTCCGGCCCCCTCCCGTCCGTCGAGCCACCCCTTCGGCTCCGGCCCCGACCTCGTCGAGCTTCGGCGAGTGCGATTCACTGTCGGGGTGCTGCGCCGGAGGGCAGGGGCGATCGGGGTGCTGCGTCGAAGCCGGAGGGGGTCGGGGTCGGGGGGCTGCGATGGGGCTGCCGGCAACCGGGGTGCTGCGCCGGAGTCGGAAGGGGTCGGAGTCGGGGTCGGGGGAGTCAGGGCTGCCGGAGGGGGGGTCGGGGGGGTGCCGGAGCCGGAGGGAATGGGGTCGGGGTCGGGGGGGTCGGGGGTTACTGATTGAGAGATAGACAGAGGGGGAGAATTGATCCCAGCCATCATGATCGGAATGGATGGCTGGGATCATTAGTAAGTGGCCATTAGTAAGAGGCCATGAGTAAGAGTATCCCTCCCCATATATATATATATATATATATATATATATATATATATATATATATATATATATATATATAGGGGCATGCTATGCTGCGGCATGCGGTGCGTGCTGCATCGCACCGCAGCTGTGTGATGCACTGCTGCGTGCATCGCATGCACGCAACGCGTGCATCACACGGCTGTGGTGCGATGCCGCACGCACCGCATGCCGCATTCAAGCATTTCTCTCTCTCTCTCTCTCTCTCTATATATATATATATATATAGTACGGTTCAATTGCCGATATCGGGCATGCTTATCTTGCCCAGCAAAAAAATTTGAGGGGCCTAGAGGTTTTATAATTTGCTGATTTTTGGTGAGGATGATCATCACACCATAGATAGGACCTCCACCAAAAATTAGCAAAATTTAAAATCTCTAGGTCCCTCGAAGGTGTTCTTCATTATCGACTGTCTATGTTAACTGTTAAATTGAATAGCATATTTGAGGGACCTAGAGGTTTTATAATTTGCTGATTTTTGGTGGAGGTCCTATCTATGGCAAGATGATCATCCTCACCAAAAATTAGCAAATTATAAAACCACTAGGTCCCTCAAATTTTTTTGTCGGGCAAGATAAGCATGCCCGACGTCGGACAATTGAACCGTAATGTGTGTGTGTATATATATATATATATATAGGGGGATGCTTAGGTGCGTTCCGAGGTTCGCAGCCGTCCGATGCACCCGCCGCGTGCTTCGGATGCACGAAGTGGTGCATCGGATGACTACGAACCGTGGACCGCAGACCTCACCTAAGCATTCCCATATATATATATATACATATATATATATAGGGCTGGGTTCCTATGACATGTCATAGGAAGTACACTATGACATACGATGAATTAGTAATGCTAGAATGTTTAGAATGTGCTGACTTTTTTTTGAGGGTGATCACCTTACCTTAGATATGATGTCCACAAAAATAAAAGCATTCTAAAACTTGTTGTGGCATCAAATGCTAGAAGCTTTATCGACCATTCATCTTAACTATTAAATTGAAAAGCATATTTGATGCCCTTAAAAGTTTTTGAATGTGCTGATTTTTTGTGGGTGTCTCATCTAAGATAGGGTGATCATCCTCATTAAAAATCAGAACATTCTAAATATTCTAGGGTTATTAATTCACCATATGTCATAGGGTACTCCCTATGACATGTCATAGGAACCCATATATATATATGTATATATATATATATAGAGAGAGAGGAGTGTTTGGTTGCGCTGTGCGCTGCGGGTTAAATATGCGCTGCTGATACTGTCCGTTCGATCGTAATTGAATCAAACGGTTAAAACCCATCCCGCACACCGTTCCGCATCGTTTCTAAACAAAACCGACCGATGAGATTACTGTCCGTTCGATCCGATGAATCAAGCGGCTCAAAAAACTCTCGCTGTTACTGTAGCGGCTACAGTAACAGCGAATTTGATTTTGGGCTGTTGGATTCCCATCGATCCAACGGATGAAAATCAAAAGACCCAAACCAAATTTCCATCCGTTGGATCCATGAGAATCCAACGGCCCTGTGGGCATCGAAATTAGCCCACGGGTCGAACCCGACTTGCACACGTAAAACGGGCTCGCACTCAACGGCCTTCGGGTCGAACCCGACCCGCACACACAAAATGGGCCCACACACAACGGCCCACACACAACGGCCCGCATGCAACTTGACCCATACACAACGGCCCGCATGCGAAATTGGGCCCGCACACAAACGGCCCGCATGCGAACTCGGCCCGCGTGCAAACTCAAATCGCGCGCCGTGGCCCAACTCAAAGCAAACGGTCCCACTGGACCCGCAACTCGAACACAAAGAGGGGGGCCCACCGGGGCCTTCTTGAAAACCGTGCCCCCCTCCCCATGGGGAGGTGGGGTCGGCCATAAAGGAAAAGAAAAGAAAGGGAAAAAGAAAAAGAAAAGAAAAGGAGAAGAAAAGAAAAGAAAAGAAAAAAAATCAAAACCGCCTCGATGCGGGGGGAGGTGACGTGGACGTCTACGCAGCCGTAGATCCGCGACGATCCCTCGATCCAACGGACAAGATGACGTTGTGTCGCTATCCGATCCAAAAGTGCAAAAAATAACAACTCAATCTTCAAAGATCGAGTCACATCTAGCCCGTAACCCCAACTAAAAAGGAGGGGATCGAGTTTGTTTCCCCGAATAAAGGAACAATATCTTGATGGTTATGGGGGGAGATATTGGATGAAACCAAAAGATTTCAGCCATATCTCCCCCAACCACCCCCCTTTGCCTATAAATAGAAGGGGTGGGGGAAGGCACAAGAGGTCCGAAAGCCGAAGACGAAAGAGCTCCGCAAGAGAAGCTCCAACGCTCGAAGACCGAAGGCTTCACGAGGCACGGCAAGCACGTCCTACGGGAATCCTTGGCCCTTCAAGTCCTCATCAACGTGAAGACCTTGCACTCGAAGATCAAAGCTTCGACTCCTCGCACGAAGAAGAAAGGTTGGAGAAGAAGACCCGAAGTCGTCATCACCCCGACTGTTCCAACGATCTTCATCAGCTCCGAAGACGCCGTAAGCAAAGGCCGGAGAAGAAAATCGAAGCCGACAACACCCGTCGTCTTCAACAAAGGCGTCGACTCCTCGCACGAAGAAGAAAGCTTGGAGAAGAAGGCCTGAAGCCGGTGCTACCCCTACCGTCTTCACCAAAAAAAGCCGGCGCTACAACCGTCGTGCTGAAACCGGTGCTACCCCCACCGTTTTCATCAACAAAAGCCGACGCTACAACCGTCGTGCTGAAACCGGTGCTACCCCTGCCGTTTTCATCAACAAAAGCCGACGCTACAATCGTTGCACGGAGATCGGTGCTATACCCGCCGTCATCATCAACAAAAGCCGACGCTACAACCGTCGCACGAGGATCGGTGCTACCCCCGCCGAAAAGCCAAGACCGACGCCACAACCGTCGAGGAAGCCGGAAGAATAAAGAAGCCTTGAAGAAGTAGCGCCAGTCGTTCGAGAAGAAGATCGAGTCAAAGCTAAAGCCAAAGCCAACGCAAGAAGCCAAAGCAGACGCACCGGTAAAGCCCGCGCCAAAGCAACGCAAGTGCCAAAGCCAAGCAACTACGCCGGTCACGAGCAAAGCACCGCACGTTCTAGCCGATACGACGCGAAGTCCGGAGGAACTAAAGCATCGCAAGTCTCTACCCGTCTACGTTTAAGTGCGAGCGCCAAAGCAAAGCAAAAGCCAGAGCCACGCCAAAGCCAAAGCCGACGCCAAAAGCACGATCGACGCCGCGAACCGACGATCAAGGACTCCGAGGTCTAGCAAGGATCGAGGAAGACACGAAGACCGAGGAACGAAGCCCAAAACCTCCATAGCCAAGAAAGTGCGAAGCACGGACGGGACAAAATCAACGGCCGACATTCCTTAGCCTCTCAAAAACCCTCACCCTGTAAAGACCTCTGTGCTGGGCAAGCCCTTCAGAGCTCTCGCACGAATACCACGTGGAGACGCGGATCAAAGGGACCCTCCAGAGGATCTCTCCCACAATCTCCTGATCAAATATTCGCCGCACCCAGACTCGCCACACCCGAGCCCCCGGATCCCGGCCACTCTGTAATCTCGTGTGATTCGAAATAAAGACGACCCGTATCTTTTTCCGCGCTCACAGATTTCTGGCACGCCCGGTGGGACCTTCCTTGCAGCTGCTCGGATGGTGAACGGAGAATTTCTTAAACTGGCGCTGGCGATCCTTTGCTCGTTGTACCAAGGGCTTGGTGGAACATACTGGAGTCTATCGAGTGCAGATAATGCAAGAGGGGAAGTAGGTAGGGCCAGTTCCTTTTGCCCCCTGCATTACCTTTATGGTTGGATTGGGCTCCACTTTCCGAAGGGGATCTTTGCAGCACGTGGACCTTCGACCTCGGTGCCCTTTCTTCCTTGTGTAGGAGGTGTAATGAATGCTTATTACGCGTGGGAGCGTCCGAAGCCCAGTGCTCGAGAGTGGTTGAGACGTATGGGCCCTTCTGACTTTGACTTTGTATCGGAGAATGCACTTGCGCCTTCTACAAGATCCTTGGTATGTGATGGGCCGGAGATGCCCGAGCACTTGTACTGGATTATAGTGAGTTGCAAGCCCGGGTATCTTATTTGGCGTCGTGGGGACGCAGTAGAGGTGGCACGGTACTCTCCCCACCGGTTTGCTCGACAGCAGGGTTTCCGCCAAGAGTTGCCGGGGACTTCTTTGCGCATGCAGTCACGTTACACCCCGCAGGAAGCGTACCGCCTCTGGGGAGCACTTTATGACCGATTTACTGGGTGTATTTACTCGCCGGGGATTAAGTCGGGCGGAAAGGATGCTGCAACTCTTGAGTATCGCTACTGGGTCAACGAGTCAGTGCTTCCCTTCCTGGCTAGCTTTCGGTCCGAGGAGCGACGATCAGAGAGATCTTGCGGCCATCGAGAGAGTACTTCCCGGGCTTCTCTTTCTGTGCAAGAAGTCGAGATGGCTCCGTCTACCAAAGTTCAGTCTTCCTGAGACTCAGACTTCTTGGAGTGGGCGTGCTTCTCCCAAAAGAAGGAAGCTGGATCTCTTGTGTGAGGCAGCTTTGGTTGGTGCTAGTGAGGCAGAGCCAGCTCGAGAGGGAGAGCCAGGGCTTTTTGCCGATGAGGTAATCCCTCTTTCTGGGGTAGCTTCATCGGACGCCGCTGGTATCTCTCGCTTTTAGTTGCTCATTGATTTCTTTGCTTGTATTCTTATTTCGTTGGCTGAGTTGTTTAACTCTCATTTTGGGCAGGGTCTGCTGGATTGGACTGCGAGTCTGCCCCCAAGGGGGTTGGGCATGAATGCTCTCCCATCAGAGCGACGTTGATTGAGAGTGGCGGACTGGACGTTCCTTGGGATAACTTGGAGCTTTTGGGAGCGTGTGGAGCAGATTTTGCCGGCAGTGCTGTCAACCTGGATGATATTGACATGGAGCAGTTGGGCTTTGGGGAGGAGGACGAGGTCTCCAGTGTAGGGAGAGAACAGACTCCTCTGGTCAAGCCCGGTAGTCTAGCAAAGATTACTCCTGCAGTTGTTCCGTCGAAAGGTTCACCTGTAGCTTCTCCTTCAGCTCCGGTAGTACCGCTGACTGTTATCACGACGATGGTTCAAGAGGCGGTTCCTGTGCTTGAGCCTTCACGACCGGAGCCTACCCGTCGGTGCACTCAGGGGCTGACAAGCGAAAGTGTAGCTCGCGAGGCCTTCTTTCTGCGCTTCTTTTAGAGAGCTGTCGGAAGTATATTCAGGCAACGCTCGCACCTTTTCAGGAGGATGGTCTTGATGCTTTGAATGACTGGTGGGTCCTTGAGGGACTTGAGTTTTGCGAGAGTTTGGCGGCTTTCCAGGTAGATGGCTCTTTGTTTGAGGCACGGATGCATGCTTTCTTGGCGGACAGTGAAGCTCATCGCTTGAAATGGGTTTCGATGGAAGATGACCTCCCCCTGATACTAGCAAAGGCCGAGGACGAGGAGCGTCGTCTGGGAGAGCAGCATGCACTTGCTACTACGTGCCTTGTTCGGGCGCGGAAGAAGCTAGAGGCTGCTCGCGCATCTTTCGAGAAAGCTGAGACGATCGAGAAATCTTTTGGAGCAGATCTCGCAAAGCAACGCATTGAGCTGGCGACGCATCGGGAGCGGATAGCTTCTCGGTCTTCGGAGCTGCAGCGCATGGAGGTTACTGGCGGCGAGCTGCTCCAACGTCTTAAAGAGTTTAACTTGCTTTACTAGCAGTGTTGCGTTTCCTTTCCTTTCTTGTCATTTCTGCTGGATAGACTCGTAGTTTTGCTTTCTTTCGTTTGATGATAACGTAATATCATACATCTATTTTCTGGACTTATCTTCTGGAATGGTGGTGTCTGGATGTTCTCTTTTTTTGTTTGGACTGAACCTTTACAGGCTGCCTACGTACCCTACTGAGAGGGATCAAGTCACACGTAGTTCCTTTTTTTTTTTTTGCAAGGAGTGTAGCCCTGCTTTTAGGCGTAGTACCTTTTGAGGTACTTGCCATTGATGGGGCCGAGTGTAAGCCCTTCTGGCGTGGTGAGAAGATATGCACCGTTGGAGTAGACCTCTTTGACAGCGTGCGGTCCATCCCATTTGGCGTCGAACTTCTTTCCTCCTCGATGCGAAAGAATGATGGGGCGTTTGACTGCCAGCACCAGTTCTATTTGGAAGGATCGAGGGCGAATTCTTTTGTTGAAGGCTCGCGTGAGCCTGGCTTGATAGCATTCCAAACGTTGCTGGGCTTCGAGGCGTCTTTCATCCAGTGCTTTCAATTCTGCTAAGCGAAGTTGGGCATTGTCGCTGTTGACGAGGCCTTCTTGGATGGCTATCCTGAGTGACGGGATCTGGAGCTCAAGCGGGAGGACGGGTTCTACTCCGTACACTAGTGAGTACGGAGTTGCCTGTGTTGGCGTGCGAAAAGAGGTGCGATATGCCCATAGCGCTTCGCCCATGCGTTCATGCCAGTCTTTCTTTGATTTTGAGACAACTTTTTCCAAAAGTTTGCAGAGTGTTTTATTGAAAGCTTCAGCTAGACCGTTGGCTGAGGCGTTGTATATAGTTGAACACCTTTGCTTGATATCGAATTTGACACAGAACTGGCTTACAGTGGCATTCTTGAATTGTTTTTCGTTGTCCGTAACGATATAGCGAGGGATGCCGTACCGGAAGATGATGTCGTTCTGGATGAAGTTGATGACAGAGTGCCTGGTAACTTCTCGCAATATTACTGCCTCAGCCCACTTGGAGAAGTAATCTGTTGCGGCCAGGATGTAAAGATGCTGCTTGGATGACTTGGGTAGCGGACCAACAATGTCGAGCCCCCATCCATCGAAGGGCCATGATGCGATGGTTGGATGCAAAGGTTCCGGAGACTGACGGATGTAGTCGCCATGCAACTGGCAAGTGTGGCATCTTTTTGCAAACTCGAGGGAGTCCTTGATCATAGTGGGCCAGTAGTACCCCATCCGCCTGATGCGGAAGTGAAGCTTCGGACCGGACTGATGTGAGCCACAGATCCCGGCATGGACTTCTTCTAGTGCTGTTTCCGCTTCTTCTTTTGCAAGACACCTCAGGAGCGTACCATCATTGCTTCGACGGTACAACTCGTTGTTGAAGTGGAAGAATTTCAGAGACCGCCGGCGAATGTCGACCTTACGCTTTGGATCTTCAGGGAGCTTTCCGTGGACAAGAAAGTCTATGAATGATTGTCTCCAATCTAGCTCGTCGGCCACAAGAACGTGTACTGCATTGACTTGGTCTGGGATTCCCATAGGGAGGTCCTCCTCGGTGATCACCATCCTCTTACAGATAGGGATGCTGAGTTGGCTTCTTTCTGGGAACGGAAGTGTAGCCGCTAAATTTGCGAGCGCATCAGCCTGCTGATTAAGGTTTCTGGGAACATGCTGGATTGAAGCATTTTTTAGCGTACCAAGGAGTTTCAGAGCTCGCAGATGTAACGGCACGAGGTCTTCTTTGTTGACTTCGTATGCTCCCAATATTTGCTGAATGACGAGTTGAGAGTCGCCAAAAATTTCGAGCCCTTGAAGTTTCATATCATTGGCGAGTTCGAGGTCAATAATCAAGGCTTGATATTCTGCCCTGTTGTTGGAGCATGGTTCTGATAATAGAAATGAGAAAGAGAGTATTTTGTCGTTTGGCGTGACGAAGATAACCCCTGCTCCTGCCACGTCTTGCCTTGCCGCGCCGTCGAAGAATATTTTCCAAGAAGGGGCGATGTCGATGCAGAATACTTCTTCGTCTGGGAGATCTTCCGATAGTTCCCATTCTGCTGGAAGGGGGTATTCTGCCAGGAAGTCCGCGAGAGCTTGACCTTTGACCGCTTTACGAGGGACGAAGGTGATATCGAACTCGAGGAGTAAAGCCCACTTGGCCAAACATCTGGAGAGCACTGGCCTTGACATAATGTATTTGAGCGGGTCGGCTTTTTAGATAAGCCTGATGGCGTGAGCTAACATGTAGTGTCGTAGCTTCTTTGTAACGAAGATGAGTGCCAGACAGACCTTCTCAATCGGGGAGTAATTTATCTCCGCGCTGATGAGAGTGCGACTCAAATAGTAACATGTTGTTTCCTTGCCTAGCTCGTTGTCTTGGGCCAGGAGTGCCCCCAAGGACTGCTCCTGGGCGCTGATGTAAAGGACCAATGGTTTTCCTTGAACTGGTGCTGTCAGAACTGAAGACTTGAGTAAGTAATTTCTGATGTTCTGGAGGGCTTCCTGACAAGCTTCGTCCCACTTGAATGGTGCTCCTTTCTTCATGAGGCGACTGAAGGGCCTACATTTTCCAGCTAAGTTGGCGATAAATCTCCTGATATATGCCAGATGGCCCTGGAGACCTCTGAGGTCTCTTACTGTTTTTGGGACTGGCATATTGAGAATGACATCTATTTTGGATTGATCTATCTCGATGCCTCGATGCCGTACGACAAAGCCGAGAAACTTACCCGAGAAGACTCCAAATGCGCATTTAAGCGGGTTCATGCAGAGCTGATATCTCCGAAGCCGTTTGAAGATCAGCTCGAGGTCTTGAAGATGTGCTGCCTTTTGTCTTGATTTTACCACGAGGTCGTCGACGTAGCATTCCACATTTTGATGAAGGATATCGTCGAAATTTTTTTGCATGGCTCGTTGGTAAGTAGCTCCTGCATTTTTCAAGCCGAAAGGCATGACTTTGTAGCAGTAGATCCCTTTTGGCATGCGGAATGCCGTAAGCTCTTCATCTTTGGGCGCCATCCGGATCTGCTTGTAGCCTGAGGATCCATCCATGAAGGTTAGTGCTTCATGGCCTGTTGTCGCATCCACCATCAGTTCTGTGATTGGCAGTGGGAAGTCATCTTTGGGGCATGCATTTTTTAAGTCCCTGAAGTCCACGCATACTCTGATTTGGCCGTTCTTCTTCTTGACTGGGACCACGCTGGAGATCCATGTTGGATATTTAACTTCTCGGATAAAGCCGGCTTCAATGAGCTTGTTGACTTCGCCTTCTATTTGCGGTACTAGTTCTGGCCGGTAGCGTCTTTGTCCTTGCTTGATGGCGCTAGCTCCATGTCTGACAGCAAGCTGGTGTACTGCAATCTTGGGGTCAAGTCCGGGCATTTCCTTGTAGGACCATGCGAAGACATCTCTGTATTCTTGGAGTAACTTGATGTATGCGGCCTCCTCTTCGGGAGTCAGGAGTGCACTTACGAATGTAGGCCGAGGATCCTCCTGTGTTCCCAAGTTGATTTCCTTCAAATCGTCGACGGTAGATTGCCCCCCGCCCCCCTTCTTCGAGGATTGGCGGGGTGTCTGGCAACTCGTCGTCCGAAGTAGAAGTTGCGTCGATTGGAGGGTAGGAAATTGCGAAATGATTAACAGAGACCAGAATGATATCGGTGACGTCGTCAGTTTGGAAGAATGATATGGGTGGGAGGGTGGGAATGCTATTTCTCACCTCAGTAGGTGACTTTCCCAAACGGTCGAATACTGACCTTCGCTTTACTTGTCTGACTGGCCCAAGTTTTTTGAATACTGATACGGGATTTTGACTTGCCTGGTTTTTGATGCTCTTCTTTTGCTTCTGAGGTATGGTCCAACGTCGAGCTCGATATCGCCTTCTTTTGGCGCCCTTTGTAGCGGGATGAACGACATTGGTGGAGCGTGCATCGGAGGCTGACGATCCCTCTTCCGCTTCATCTACCAACTTCACCTCAATGTAGTTAGAGGTGAAGTTCTTCTCTCTTGTTATCTTGATGACCATCGGGGTTTGACGGGAGCCGATGCCTCGCCGATTTGGTGAGATCTGCTCGCCGCCTTGGTGTAAGTGGGCTTGAGTCTTAGTCATCCCGTGTGGTGTTGGAGCTGGCAGGAGCATACTCATATGTGCGGCACTGTCTTCGTCGTAGCCAGCTTTGAGCAGCAGCTTGGCGGCATTTTGCCCCCAGCTTCCTTTTGGCTTGAATGTGAGTTGGTTGGATTTGAAGGAATCGATAGGTTTTGGCGGACTTGAAGCTTGCCCCAGGCTGGGTAGTGGTAGTGTCATCTCTTGCAGAGTGATGACATTAGCCTCCGATAGCGGCTGAACCATTTCTTTTGTCGGGGCAAAAGATGATGCTTCATGTTTGCGCAGCCACTGAGGCATGAGGCACAGAACTGGCGTAGTTTGGACAGGCAACGGAGTATGCGGCGTGGATCTTGGCTTGGAGTTGATGCGCATCCTTCGTCTTGGCACTGGCACTTTTTTGACTTCGTGTATCGCCTTAGATGGTGGCACTGGATTTGGAGTTGGCAAAGTTTCATCCTGCTCCATCTTTTTAGCTTTTTGAGTTCGAGGAGCTTTAGCTGGAAGGACTTCTGCAACGAGGTCCTTTGCTTGGTAAAATTTGGCATCAGCGAGGTGTGCTTCGGCCTCATTGAATGGTTTGTCATCTGCAATGATGCATTTCTCTAAGCCCTCCTCATAGTACTTGAGGCATTGGTGCCAAGTGGAAACTACGACACCGTTTTCATGTAGCCACGGTCTTCCTAGCAAGAGAAGCTCCAACGTTCGAAGACCGAAGGCTTCACGAGGCACGACAAGCACGTCCTACGGGAATCCTTGGCCCTTCAAGTCCTCATCAACGTGAAGACCTTGCACTCGAAGATCAAAGCTTCGACTCCTTGCACGAAGAAGAAAGCTTGGAGAAGAAGACCCGGAGTCGTCATCACCCTGACTGCTCCAACGACCTTCATCAGCTTCGAAGACGCCGTAAGCAAAGGCCGGAGAAGAAGATCGAAGCCGACAACACCCGTCGTCTTCAACAAAGGCGTCGACTCCTCGCACGAAGAAGAAAGTTTGGAGAAGAAGGCCTGAAACCGGTGCTACCCCCGCCGTTTTCATCAACAAAAGCCGACGCTACAACCGTCGCACGGAGATCGGTGCTATACCCGTCGTCTTCATCAACAAAAGCCGACGCTACAACCGTCGCACGAGGATCGGTGCTACCCCCGCCGAAAAGCCAAGACCGACGCCACAACCGTCGAGGAAGCCAGAAGAATAAAGAAGCCTTGAAGAAGTAGCGCCAGTCGTTCGAGAAGAATATCGAGTCAAAGCTAAAGCCAAAGCAGACGCACCGGTAAAGCCCGCGCCAAAGCAACGCAAGTGCCAAAGCCAAGCAACTACGCCGGTCACGAGCAAAGCACCGCACGTTCTAGCCGATACGATGCGAAGTCCGGAAGAACTATAGCATCGCAAGTCTCTACCCGTCTACGTTCAAGTGCGAGCACCAAAGCAAAGCAAAAGCCAGAGCCACGCCAAAGCCAAAAGCCAAAACCAAAGCCGACGCCAAAAGCACGATCGACGCCGCGAACCGACGATCAAGGACGCCGAGGTCTAGCAAGGATCGAGGAAGACACGAAGACCGAGGAGCGAAGCCCAAAACTCCCTAGCCGAGAAAGCGTGAAGCACGGACGGGACAAAATCAACGGCCGACATTCCTTAGCCTCTAAAAAACCCTCACCCTGTAAAGACCTCTGTCCTGGGCAACCCCTTCAGAGCTCTCGCACGAATACCACGTGGAGACGCGGATCAAAGGGACCCTCCAGAGGATCTCTCCCACAATCTCCTGATCAAATATTCGCCGCACCCGGACTCGCCACACCCGAGCCCCCGGATCCCGGCCACTCTGTAATCTCGTGTGATTTGCAATAAAGACGACCCATATCTTTTTCCGCGCTCACAGGCCCAAAATAAATTCGCTGTTACTGTAGCGGCTACAGTAAAAGCGAAATTGTTTTGAGCCGTTGGATTCCCATCGATCCAATGGATGGAAATCGAAAGACCCAAACCAAATTTTCAACCGTTGGATCGATGGGAATCCATCGGCCCAAAATCAAATTCGCTGTTACTGTAGCCGCTACAGTAACAGTGAGTTTTTTGAGCCGCTTGATTCATCGGATCGAACGGACAATAATCTCATCCGTCGGTTTTATTTAGAAACGATGCGGAACGGTGTGCGGGATGGGTTTTAACTGTTTGATTCAATTCCGATCGAACGGACAGTATCGGCAACGCATATTTAACCCGCAGCGCACAGCGCAACCAAACACTCCTCTCTCTCTCTGTATATATATATATATATATATATATATATATATATATATATATATATATATATATATATATATATATATAGGTATGATGCAGTGCGGTGTGCGTCCATAGCCTCCCGATGCATCGACCCTGTGCGCGCCGCATATCGAGCGCACACGTCAAGCACCTCACATGTGTGTGTGTGTGCGCGCGTGTGTGTGTATATATATATATATATATATATATATATATATATATATATTTATATTTATATACAGTACGGTTCAATTGCTCGACGTTGGGCATGCTTATCTTGCCCGACAAAAAAATTTGAGGACCTAGAGGTTTTATAATTTGCTGATTTTTGGTGAGGATGATCATCTTTCCATAGATAAGACCTCCACCAAAAGTCAGTAACTTATAAAACCTCCAGGTCCCTCAAATATGCTATTCAATTTAACGGTTAAAATAGATGGTCGATAATGAAGAACACCTTTGAGGGACCTAGAGATTTTGTAATTTGCTGATTTTTGGTGGAGGTCCTATCTATGGTATGATGATCATCCTCACCAAAAATCAGCGAATTATAAAATCTCTAGGTCCCACAAATTTTTTTGTATGGCAATACAAGCGTGCCCGACGTCGGGCAATTGAATTGTACTGTATATATATATATATATATATATATATATATATATATATATATATATATATATATATATATATATATATATATATGGTCTAGGATTCGTTGACAATCCATTATTTGATGGGCTAGAGGCTAAGAAGCACTGACACTGGTACGGGGACACGGGCACGACACGGGTTCGCCGACACGACAAATCCTAAAAAAGGACACGGGTACGGCGGGGACACGGCAAAATAAAATAATATTTTTAAATTTATATTTTATATATGTTTGCAATTCATATATATTTCGATAACCGAAAAAACCTCATAGAAAACAACTAAAATAAAAATTTAATGCATACTGCATCGCTATCATTAGTTACATCCAGCCCGATCGGTGAATCGCAGACAGTTCTAAATGGTATGGAAAATAACGGTTGTGTTTCAGTTTTGACTTCAACCTATCTGAAACCTTAGAGGATAAGATAAGTTAAAGCCAAACCTGAATCGTAACCGTCCATCATAACCATCCTGACAAGTGAATCACACTCAGGCCCAAATGGCATGTAAAAGAACGATTGCGATTCAGTTTTGGCTTCAACCTATCTGATTCTTTGAGGATCAGATAGGTTAAAGCCAAAACTGAATCACCACAGCTTGTAATCCGGCCCTATATCGAACAGTTCGTCAACCCGCAGTGTCTCGAGTGTCCGAGGAGTGTCTGACGAGTGTCCGACAGTGTCCGGCTCCTAGAAGCACGTAGGACACGGCACATGCGTGTCCGGCGAGTGTCCTACGGGTGTCGGTGTCCGACACGGGTACGGGAGGCCTGGGGAAGTGTTCATGCTTCCTAGGCTAGAGGTTTTAGAATTTGCTCATTTTTTTGTGAGGATAATCACTATGGCATAGTGATCATCATCACAAAAAGTCAGCAAATTCTGAATCCGCTAAGGGTGTCAAATTTTAAAACCTTTCTTAACCGTCCACTTGAATCGTTAATTTGAATAACAAATTTAATGCCCATAAAGATTTCAGAATTTGTTGATTTTTTGTGAGGATGATCAACTTGCCATAGTGATCATCCTTACAAAAAACCGGCAAATTCTAAAACCTCTATCCAACGATTGGAGTGGGTTGTCAACTGGTTGTATATTTACCTCCCATTTTGGGTTGTCAACGAATCCCATATATATATATATATATATATATATATATATATATATATATATATATATATATATATATATATATATATATATATATATATATATATATATATATATGAGGAATGGGATGCTGCCTATCAAAGCAGCGTTTTTTGCTGCTTTGATACATTGTTTGACCATCCTAGATGTTTTGGAATTTGATGAAATTTGGTGAGGGTGTTGTCTAGGGTAAGATGATCATCCTCACAAATTTTCATCAAATTCCAAGACTTCTAAGAGGGTCAAATGGTCGAAGCAAAATCTGCAGATTTTAACGGTGACTGCAGATTTTGCAGATTTTGCTTCGACCATTTGACCCTCTTAGAAGTTTTGGAATTTGATGAAAATTTGTGAGGATGATCATCTTACCCTAGACAACACCCTCACCAAATTCCATCAAATTCCAAAACTTCTAGGATGGTCAAACAATGTATCAAAGCAGCAAAAAACGCTGCTTTGATAGGCAGCATCCCATTCCTCTCTCTCTCTCTCTCTCTATATATATATATATATATATAGGGCTGTTACAGTGAGCTGTGGGCTGCCGGGGGGGAAATTGAGCTGCGGGTATTTTGACCCCCCAAGAAGTTATGGAATTTGATGAAATTTGGTGAGGTTGTTGCCTAGTATAAGATGATCATCCTCACCAATTTTCATTAAATTCCAAAACTTCTAGGGGGGTCAAATGGTCGATGCAATTTTAACGGTGACTGCAGACGACAGAAATTGCTTCGACCATTTGACCCCCCTAGAAGTTTTGGAATTTGATGAAAATTGGTGAGGATGATCATCTTATTCTAGGCAACCACCTCACCAAATTTCATCAAATTCCATAACTTCTTGGGGGGTCAAAATACCTGCAGCTCACTTTCCCCCCCGGCAGCCCACAGCTCACTCTCTAACAGCCCTCTCTCTCTCTCTCTCTCTATATATATATATATATATATATATATATATATATATATATATATATATATATATATATATATATATATATGCTTAGGTGCGGTCTGCGGTCCGTAGCCGTCCGATGCACCAGCCGCGTGCATCAGATGCACGGAGTGGTGCATCGGATGGCTGCGGACCGCACCTAAGCATCCCCCTATATATATATATATATATATATATATATATATATATATATATATATATATATATATGTGTGTGTGTGTGTGTGTGTGTGTGACGTTACCTCAGCGTTTTTTCTGTTTTGACAACCCATCACGGCTGTGCCACATGTGATATCCGGCCAAAATCAACATCAACCACCTCCGATCGTCTACACCGATGATCTCTGCTGACCCCTGTCGACATCCACTGATAGGGGACTCCGGTGACTACTTCCATTGTGAGCCCGCCCATTCATCACCTCATCTCATCCGGCGACCGACGACATCTGCAGCCGGCGACCACCTTCATTGACTTCTAGCACCTTCATATTGTGAGTTCAGATGATCTTTGTCGTCGTTCATGGCTTTGATAGCCACCGGCGACCTGCCAAAGCAGCTAAGAATGCTGCTTTCAAAGATAGAATCTAGTTTCTCATATATATATATATATATATATATATATATATATATATATATATATATATATATATATTAGTGACTTATAGAGAGAGAGACTTACCTAACAATGCTTGAAGAAACTCTTGTAACGCTCCTCAAAAAAAGCCTCCTGGTCCTCCACCAAGCTTTCGGTCGAAACACTCAGATCCTCAAGCCAATGGAAAATCAACCATCCCCCCTGCTCCCCCCCCCCCACCCCAAAAAAAAAAAGGGCCACCATCTATTTCCTGGTGAATTTTTGAGCGAAAGGTGAAGATTCTACCGCCCCATGTGATTGGGCCCCTTGTCCCCGCAAAATGATTGAATTTCATGTGATATTTAGCGACAATGTAGATTTCATGCGATATTTCGCGATTTTGACTGATTTTGTAATCCCGCCCGGTTTGTCTTTATTTATCGTCTCACGTGCTTGGCCCCACCTATCCCCATAAAAATTCATGATTTCGTGGGGCATTTTATCGAGCTGGGATTTCGCACGAATTTTCGCTATTTAACTGCAATTTTCATGTCGCTCGAGTTTGTCTCCCGGAATTTTCGATATTTCATCTTTTTCTTAAAACCGATTTATTTCGTGATTTATTTTGATTTTTGATTCCTTGGTTATATCGTTTCCTTAATGAAAACTTTCTTCTATTAGTTTTACACGTGTGCACGCGCGCACACACATCCCGGGCATGTCGTAACCGCTGCCCACAAAGCCATACTATACATCTGTGGAGTAATATAGAAAAACAGTTTATCTGCACTCATTTATTTGACCTATATATAGCAACAAACAAGCGAACCTTATCCCATCTCAATGGGGTCGGAGCACTCACTCTGTGGTTGAGAATGTTCTGCAAGGAGATTGATCAAAGTTTTTCTGGCGGGCTGTCAGCCTGAGGTCAAGCCTCTCTTCATCGATCTCACCTAATATCGAACCATATTAGCTCTTATTCTTTCTTTATCTTCTTCCTAGATTTTTCTGTAAGTTATTGAAAACACTATGTTGCAACTTGAAAGCCAAAGAGTTCTTCTAATCCTTTGATTTGGTTTGATTGTAGGCTGTATAGGCACCGTCTGCCCATGCTTCCTTTTTGGAAAAAATGCAGAATTTCTTGGCTCAGGAACTCTGTCTGGGTCATGCGTGACCCATTTTATTTTGTGGGGTCTTGTAAATAGTCTTTGTTGTCTGTTCAGTGGAGGTATCCTTCTAGCAATGCCCGGAGCTTCAGTTGCATGTTATGCTTGCGGGTATCGTAGAGGCCTTCGTGCAAAGTATAACTTGCAGGTATTGCCATTATAATTGCTTAGTACATATTTGTTGTTCATTTTATAAAGTTTTCTGGGAAAAATTTCAATGAACTTTTTCTCTGTGTCATCTTTATGTAAAAATATGTCGATTCGTTCCTTCTGTCTTGTTAGTAATCCACTTAATTGGTTCCTTATTAGTCAACATGATTACCATATTTTGCATGCACACACATGAATCATAACCCATTAGTAACTGATTGGGTGATTGGTTTAGGAAGACACAGATTGCCTATCAGGTGATCCTTATTATGCTTTATTTCTATAATGTTACATTATATTGCTTATTAGTCCAAAATAACTTGATGATTATGCAAAGATTCTCCTTTTATTTAATATCGAATTCTTAATTTATAGTGATAAAATTGTTTATTGTGAAAAAATGTTAGCGGAATTACAATTACTGATTAGATTTTATTTTGAGATATTTTAAAGTTTTTTTGCATATATGCCTCCCAAATCTTATCTATGTGTAAGAGCCCAAGTCTGAATGCTTGCCCACTCGTGGTATAGCCTTGCTATGTAATTCATTCCCTCTTTGAAACTCTAATACAATTATTACCTTTTCAAAAAAAAAAAGCCACCCAAAATGTGGTATTTATGTATAAAACCATGAAATTAGTTAAGTTTTTGCAACTCGCCCCTCTAACTAGTCAGGACTGTGTAAATATTCCTCTATTGGCATTTACTATGCCCGCCAGCCCCAAGCAACCCCTTTTCTTTGGAAACGATAGCAGAATTATCCTTGTCTTCGGTCTTCATTCCCCCACGTCCTTCCCCTCCTGTTATTGCCTCTGCACCACCCAAATATAACTGCCACCTATTTCCCGTACAAGCCCATCCATTGGACAGTACCATCTCCTTCCTTTCTAATCCCCTGCATAATCACCTTCTCCTCCCTCCTTTGAATCCTGGAACCGTATCCTCCTTTTTTGACTACTGCTTCCTAAGCCCCTCCCCCGTGTCCAACTACCACCTTGTTTATCTAACCTCTGGTAGGCACAGCCACCCCACCCCACTCCACCCTTCCCCCCTCCACTCCTACCTCTTCCCCCACCTGCTTCCCCACCTCGAAACTTTAGCACAGTCATCACCTGCCCTCCTTCCTCTGATCCCACATCTACTACCATGCGACCTCCGCCACCATGTCACAAGCACTCCTCACTCCCTTTGCATCACCTCCACCTTCTGCCACCACACCACACCGCACCGCACCGCACCGCACCCACCCACCCACCATTGTTTAGCTTTTGGTTTGTGGTAAAATGTATGGTTATTGTCATTTATGCCTCATGTCTTAACTCCTAACCCAACCTGGTATAGGTAGCACAGTGAAGAACATAACATGGGCAAAAATTTTTATTAACAAACAGATTTTAATATTACCTAAGGATAATATTAGGACCTACCCTTGCCTTTTGGACATGCCTAATCTGGGATGTGGACCTTATCAGGAGTCACTGTGAACTGCCTTTTCTAAAACATTCTTTGTTGAAAGGAATGCTTAATATGAGGATAATTTATGTTCCGGATGTGCACTTTTGGTCTGTAGGACAGAAAGGAATGCTCAACTATATGAAGGGAATGTTCACTATTGTGTCGAGCCTCATAACCGTAGAAGACTAACATCTCATACTACCCATTTTCATTTCCAGGAAGCACCTTGTGGCGACTTGACCACTCATCTGTTCTGCCACTTGTGCGCCGTTTGTCAAGAGTACAGGGAGATCCGCGAGAGGTCGGGCGGCTCGGTGTCTGCTGTTTCGTTTCCTGCTGTGACTGCTCCCCCAGCCCAGACGATGGATTTGGCTACCCAGAAGTGATGGAGGGACAGCTGTGGGCCCCGGCTCTCGCAACAGATGCCTGGTCTAACTCAAGGGCGTATATGTTGAACATATTATGGGATCAATGTTCTTTATGAATGATTCCTTTTTGTCGATATTGTAGGATTCATGACGCTTCAGTATTGTTAAGCACGAGTGTTGGGTGATTATCTCTCTTGAACTGAGATCCACAGGGCTTGCTGCTTGTTGCGAAAGTTACGGGGTCGGTATTATGCTGACTAAAATTCCATTTGGGTCTAAAATCATATGTTACTGAAGTGCTCAACGCTGTCAACTCGAAGAAATACTGTGGAAACTGATGCTCTTTACAACTCATTCTCTATTAACATTTTCTCGCTATGACTTTTCTCTCTCAACAAGATTCTCTCTATAATTTTCTCTTTGTAACATTCTCCATATAATACTATTTTTATGATATTCTCTCTATACCCTTTTTTTATCAATGACATTACTCTATAACATTCTCTCTACAATGTTCTGACTCCACAACTTTTTCTGTCCTTGATATTTTTCTCTACAGCTCTCTCAATAACATTCTCTTTCTACAACTTTTCTATTTATTATTTTCTCTTTATGCCATTCTCTGCATAGATTCTCTTTATGGTCTTTTCTCTTTGTAGTATTTTCTTTCTATAATAGTCTCTTTATATAACTTTTCTCTCTATAATAGTTTATCTTGAATACTCTCCAGCTTATTTTTTTTTTTGTTTTCTACAACATTTTCTCTATGATTTTCTCTCTACAATGTCCACTCAACCTTATTTTGTCACTATGCCATCACTCTACAACTTTCTTTGTCCAAGACATTCTCTCTTCAACCTCTCTTATGTCATTCTCTCAATAACTCTATGACATTCTCACTCCATAACTTTTGATACTCTTAATAATTTATCTCTATAAATTATTTATCCCTGATTACATTCTCTAAATTTTTTTTCCTCAAAACTCTCATTTTTTTTTTCTCTCAATGGCCTTTTTCCTTATAATATTCGACCTGAGGTTCTCTCTCTAGCTTTTGCTCTAACTTTGTAACTTCTCTCTATAATCACTCTATAGATTTATCTCTCGCATTTTCTCTCGATTACATTCTTTCTATGATATTTTCACTGTCTACAATAGTCTTTCTAAAATATTCTCTATAACATTCTCTACAATTTTTCTCTCTATACTACTATAATATTTGATCTCTGCAAAATTCTTCTCCATGAGATTCTTGAGTCAATCCCATCAAAATTTTGTTCGCAAGTAACACCCTCCAAGTAACTAGAGACATCAATCACTTTTATTTTATGTTTTTAAAAATAACATTTTTTTTTGTTTATGCTGTTTTGGAAAAAATTACTCAGCTTTAGAAGAAAAAAATAAAACAGAATGGCGAACACGTTTCACTTAAGGGCGCCAACTCTGGTGGGTTGGGTCGGGTCGGGTCGGGTTAGAGGTCAACCCAAACTCAACTCTAGTGGTAGAATCCTTAACCTGCAACTCAACACAACATTCAACTTGTGCGGCCCAGCCATGCCCATGTTACAATCTTTGTGTTGAACTTTTGGTGACCAAAATTTGTGAGTGTTAACCAACTCTGTGAGGTTTTTGCCGACTCGCAAGTTAGGATAACATGCACATTCACAACCTATTTAAGACTTAGTAATGATGCACAGAACCAAAAACTGGTCAGGCTGCCTAGCTCACCTATTCCTATGAAGTAGCACCATTCAATACTTCACGAGTGAAATGATTTGGGTTTAGGTCTTGCTTTTGGAACATGGGCGGCGCTACATATGGGTGAGTGGGGCCACTTACTCAAATCTATTAAAAAATATATTAAAATTTTATTTTTATTATAATTTATTTAGTTTTAATTATTGATTTAACCCCACTCCATTGATTCACTGAACCCTACTTCACGATGTCACGTAAAAAATAGTTTTCACTAATAAAAATTTCTGGAGTCGCCACTGTTTTGGAACCATTTTCCTTGATTTACTTCTATGTTTTATGATTCGTTGTTTTCTCGAATTTTCAAGTATGAGAACTATTTCAATTTTTTTTAATATATTCAAACTGTTTTATACTTAGGGTGTATTTTAAAAATTTTATACTTTCAAAATGCCCGCCATTTAATGGCATATATCGCGACCAGTGAACCTGAACCTGATCGTTCACTCCCCGGATTTTTGTGACACGGACCTGTTTGTTTTCCAGACCTGCAAAGTAAAAACTAGTATATCGGAAGTAGACAAGTAAATTATCTATATCGACTAATAAATCAGATTTCTTTCTTGTTTTTTGTATTGACTGGTATAGTAAGTTAGAAATTCCATTTACTTTGGGATAAATATTTGTATTGACCAATCAAGTAAATCTGAAAGTAAACTGATCATTTCACTCCGATGGAATAGGATTTCCAATGAAGGATCTTGATGTCCCAATGACTAACCCGATCCCGAGCGGTGACATCCCAATTTCTTCATGCCGGGGGAATTTCTTTTTTTTGTGGATATCGAAGCATCGAGAAGACAAGAACCCAATCCTTTCACTTTGGTGGAATAGGGTTTTTAGTAGAGGATCCTGATCTTTCGGTGACAATCGATCTTGAGCGATGACAACCCGATCCCGAGTGGCGATGGGTGTTCTCAATGGAAGGAGGGGATCAGGGGTTTTCTTGACAGAGTAACAAAGAAAGTAGAACAGCTACGTGTGTTCTCTCGTGCTTCTACGTCCTACGTGGCATGATCAACGACTACTACTAGTAAACCAATCTTTTTTTTTTTTCCTGAAGTAAAACATTTTGGTATGCGGAACAACTATTTCCCTTAATCCCCATCCAGCAAAGGGTATTTTCATCAATTGCCAAATTTAATATATTTTCGATGGCTCAGCGAGCGGTTGGCAGAGAAACCCATGGAGCGATCGTTCCCAGCTCTTCATTATGTTGGATGTAAATCCATGGTAGAGGCCCGCATCGGAAGCAAAGGGAAGGTCCGAAGACCGTGAGCGGTGTGCGTTACATATCAAAATTTTCATCAAAACGATCTACATATGCGTGTATGAATCTAGCATGGTAACTACGCGAACCCCTAACGACGATCTAACGCGAAAGAACAATCTAGCATGTATGTATGTTCTATCTATGCTAGATCTACATGTTAGAGATCATACCTGCGTGCGGATTCTTTCACCGCGACAAGTTTCTTCTTTGTCGATGGAGACGGACTCGGATCTGCTCGATATAGCTTCGGTGCAATGGCCATAACTTTCTGCTCCGAACTCCGATTGGGCTGAAATTTAGACTGCAGGTAGAAAACTTCGAGACGCAACTTTTGAAACAAGTTTCACCTCATTTGGACTTCTGTAGCTCCCGAAAATGCAAAAACAACGCTGATTTTCTGTGCAGATTCTGGACAGCAAAAGGTTGCGGGAGATGCCTTCTAGTTCACCCGATCTCACACGATGCACGGCACCTCATCGATGGATCTCTGAGTGCCTCCATCCGACGAGCCTTCTCCTTCTACGAAACACCACGTGAGGAAGACGAGTCGCCATCTAATGGCGCAAGCGAGGGAGAGAGAGATGATAGAAGAGAATAGAAGAGAGAAGAGGGGGGCGGCTAGGGTTTCCCCATGCCATGGCCGGCCCTAGGGCTTGCATGGCCATCTAATGCCGCTCCCCTCTCTCCTATTCCCTTATATAGGGCCGGCCTTATCCGTATGGATAAGGCTAGGATGGATAGGGTTGACTGATTCAAACCTTCTCCCTATATATCTCTTCTTTATCTCTATCTTTTCCTTGGTTTTGAAAACGGTCAAAACTAGGCCATTTTCTGTGCCTCATGACCGGCCCTTTCATCGGAGGCAACAACCTCCTGAAACCAATGGGGCCGGCCTTGACCAGTCTGTCAACACTTAGGGCTGGCCCTCTTAGTACATAGTGATGCATGGTATGATCAAAACGCCATTATGTCACTAGTTGGCCGTTCCTTGTGTACGAGACTTTGTAAGGCACACATAAGTGAAGTGCACCAGTGATTTCACTATTCTCTGAGGTTCCCTTAGGGTACCCCTAGTGAAGTCAACTAGTCAACTCGCAACATGTCCCGGTGCATCGCACCCATGTGGCAAAGTCCACTTATGGCAAGGAATTACTACATGCGTCTCTGCACTAACCTAGGGTTTCCCCTTAGTGCACACACATAGCTACGCATCTACCGTGCACTAGTGCAAAGCAACCACGGAGCGTATGCTTGGACTTCTCGCTTCCTCTAACTACGTTCTGTGTTTCGAGGAGATGGTATAAGAACCATACATAATATTGATAAGGTGGAACCTTCAGGGACCAAAGTTCATGGCTTCCAACTTAGACTCGATCGACACACTACCCGAGTGTACCATCGATCCTCTGAGTCCGAGTTAACTTGTGTGGCCACCCAGAGTGCGACGCAGGCTGCACTCCAATTCCCCCGGACTTACTATGTTCTCCCTCATACCCCTGCTCTCCGCTTAGTATGGTAAACTCGCTGTCCCTCCATTTGGTGCCATGACGCAACTCGAGCGGTGGAGAATACCGTCAGACCCTAGTGCTCATATGACTCGATTCCTTCCAGGTTGACCACGTACATCGTACCTCCGATTACTCTACCGAGTAACCGGATCCGTCACCAATCCAACTGATGACCACCTGGCCAGGGTTTAATACGACATATGTTAGACCAAGGAACGCACCTCCCGTTAGGGGTGTGGATAGCCTGCATGAATGACACGCTGATGCAACGCCAGCCGGGTAACCCAGTACACCGTGGTTTTGGATCACTGCATCCGGATCCTCACACATTGGTGCGCCAAAGCACCACACAACTGGTTAGTCCACCAGATATGGTTTCTCAGGGTTTAGGACCGTTTTACCCTAAGCAGAAACACGGTTTAGTGCACCGGTATCTGCTCACCGATCTGTGCACCGTGTTGGTTCCGTTTGGCCACAGACACTGTGCCTAGTAATGACCATGGTGGAGACACCCATGCTCTGTCATCCCAATAGCTTATCCTGATAGGGCGACCAACCCTAATCAGAGCTGCGAACTTATTTAGGTTACATGGGACCAGTCCCTTGAGTCTCCCACTTAAGTGGATTACCATGTAGCCATGGCTCTCTGTTCTGTAATCAGAACACGTACTAAGGTACGTACCAATATGCAATCATATACTATCAATCATACATAGCTAAACTATAGGTTTTTACGTGCTGTAGACCTCACCAATTCTAACAATCTCCCACTAGGTCTAACGAGGAATAACGGTGTTGAGCTCTGTAGCTTCTATATGTTGCCCAAAAGCCTTTGCAGGAATTTCCTAAAGGAATTGGCAACATTGTCTGTAGATTCCACCTCAGTACCGCTACTTGCATTTCCTCCTATAACTGTCAGATCAAGTGGAGTTTGTACTTGATGGGTTTCCCCTCACGGCGGTGCCTAGTCTTCTTGGACCTTGCTTACCGTTCTCCTGTTTGCAACAACAGATAACTGAGCCTCTGGTACTCGTCCCAAGTTCTCTAAGAACTTCCTAAGCTTTACCACCTGATATACTACCTCACATGCAACAACGTGCTCAGCCACTATGGTAGAGTCTGTGATGCACTCTTGCTTCACACTCTACCAACTACCGCTTCTAATCCCAAGATAAAAACAATTCCTGAAATTGATTCTCTGGAACGCATATCTGACACCAAAGTCAGACCCTGTGTGTCCAATCGATATCAGAACCTGTGAAGTACAAGCTAACTCACAATCCTCACTGGATGAGGACTTCTGAGTATACCCTCCACTTTAGTCCAGTGATCTGGACTCGGGTTCGACTGAAACTGACCCATGAATCCTACTGCGCAATAGATATCTAGCCTCGTAAAACGAATCTGGCTAGAATCTTATCTTCATGCGTAGCCTGTGACAACAAGAGAACCTTGCTCTGGTTATCTCGAGTTACCTTGATTCCCAGAGCATAACTCGCCTCACTAGGGTCTTTCTTATCGAATTGTGATGACTACAAACCTTTACCGTAAACAATATTCCTACGTTATTTTCAATCAGTAGAATATCATTAACGTAAAGTACTAAGTACACCCTTGTAGCTATTTCACTTTTCTTGTACCCACTTGGTTTATCATCATTCTGATCAAATCTGTGTGAGCGGATTTTCTTGATCATAATAGATATTACAACCTAGATGCTTGCATCAGTCCATAAATGGACCTTTGCAACTTGCATTCCATTGCTTCCTGACCTACTGACACAAACTCTGGGACTACATCATCCATATGTCCTTTCCAAATTCCCATTAGGGAATAACTGTCTTGACATCCATCAACCAGATCTTCCAACTATAATGGGCTGCGATGGATTAAGAGGATCCGTTATAGACTTAGGCATAGCTACTAGTGAGATGGTTTTAACATAGTCAATCCCTTCTCCTTTGGTAACTAATCTAGCTACTTAAGTCTTAACTGGGTGCTCTTCTTATATACCTCCTACACCCCGAAGGGTGATAGTGCTATAAGTGTCAAGACTGTTCCTAGGGACATTGATGCAAATTAGCCTCCATGGTCTTTTGTCAGTCAGAGCTGTCGGAAGCTCTCACTACTTCTTCGTAGCTCTAGGGATCATCCTCCTGAAACTCTGGATTAACTATCGAAGTTTCTCCATAGTATCTTTCAGGAGCTCTGATGGTCCCACAACGACGAGGTGGTGGTGGTACAAAAGTGAATCATTTCTACAGTGTCTGGTATACTAGTTTCTTGTATCATCTACTCCCACTACGTTTTCAGATGCGCACTCTCTACCAGTACCCAGTAGTTCACCCAGAACTACCTTACCGGTAAACTTATGGTCTATAATATAATCCTGGTCTAGGTAGATGGTATTCATAGAAACAATTACCTTCCAAACCTCAAGATTATAGAATAGTCCACCTTATGCCTCCTAAGGATAACCTACAAATAGATATACCTGGAACTATATCTCCATCTCATCCCTCTTGTCCTTTTGCACAAGTGCAGGACAACCTTATATCTCGAGACACTATAGTGTCAGCTTTCACTTAGACCATAGCTCTCTATAGGTCTGAGGCACTGATCTAGATGAGAGATAGTTTTAGATATAAGCTACTGTTTTAATGTACAACCCCACCAAAGGTGGGTAATACACTTGGTGATATTCATTATACTACGGACCATGTCAAACAGAGTCCAATTCCTTCTCTCGGAGACTTCATTATGACGTGTCATCCTTGGGGCATTTAACTGGGAGATAATCCCCTACTCCCTCAGGATCCTATGGAACCCATCCGATAGGTTCTCGTTCCTTCGATTAAATCGAAGAGACTCCTATTATCTGGACGCTCTTGAAACCATAGACATCAAAAATAACTAACACCAATACCTTAGCGGCTCTTTTAGTTATTCTGCCTTCCAGATAATACTCATAGGTTAGAAGGATCTCCGATGAATCTGTGAATAGAAACTCGGCCTTCTTTTACCTCTGAATTTATCTGAGGCAGAATATCTAAATCAGATGGGTCACAAATTGGATAGCTTCTCCGAAGGATTTAGATGAATTTCAATTAGACATTGCAGCTGTCATGAACTCTATTACCGAATAAAGATTAAATACAAATAGATTATTCTGATCTATTCCTCTAGTAATGAAGCTATCTATTCAGTTTAAGATACACACCTACGGTGCTGTCTAAAACTAAAAACTTTATTTACTGAGGAGGAAACAGAAGAAATCTCTAAAGATCAAAATCCTTATTATGGAAAGACTAAGATAACATATCTGACAGTATCCGCAGCGGCTTATAGCATCAGTACTTATGTTAGAATCACTTCACCATAAAGCAGCCTTTTGCTTTCCTTGAATCTCTGTAGACCTGAAGTTCACATTCCAAGAAGCAGAAGAACTGCTAATAGATAGCGACTTTACCCCTAACACTATGAGATTATACTCAATCTTCAAATACCCCCTATTCTTGCCATAACGGAAACACTTCCGTCCTTGGGGTCACTAGACTTAGGAGTCCACACCAGTTTCTGCACTAGAACAGTTCTCAATCTCTGATAAGTTATTCCTTTAGGTTCTTCTAAAGAAGACCTAGGTTAAGCACTAAAGGCATTGCCTTTAATCTTGATCTTATCCTTTGTCTCTTGGAAATCTTCTTAGAAGTTCTACATTTGTCATATCTAGCTCGTTAAAGCTAAAGTCTCTGACAATGCCTTCGAAGGTTCCAAACAAGGATGCAAGACAGACGTCTTCCACCACCTCGTCATCTGGTACTATGTCTTTGGAATCTAGTTCGATCTGGAACTCAAGTATATGTTCCCGAACAAGCATATCCTCAGACATCTCGGTACCGACAAATATCTTGGTGGCAAGGCGATGAGTCGACTGACTTCGCCCTCCAAACATCTAATTCAGGTAAAACTTTACTTGAGAAAACCTGGCATATCTCTGACTTGCTTCTAAGAATTTGTCCGCAAGTCTACTATAACACAGAACTTGCACATCTCCTTAGATTCTCGCTAGTCGTTATATGCTCTAGTTAGTGCCCTAGTGATATTTGGACCCGTTAGGTCTAGTACAAGGATATTTAGATTGCATGCCAATGTACGCTTACTACCCTAAGCATAAGCTAAAGATAGCGCTTCCGCTCTACGTAGTTAGAGACCCGATAACTGGTTCTCTTATGGGATAACGGATAAGGGAACTATATGGTTGAATGAAAGAATGCAAAATAACTTATTTTATAGATTTTAAAAATAAGCTAATTATATCCAAATGCCAACGCTACCCTCACAGCGAAGACACATCTATGGATTAATTAACCATGTATGTAAGATCTCGGAATCGACTGCACCTGCCCTAGGGGGCATCATGCAGCGTCAATCCGCTTACACGGGCCTTTCCTTGACCCAGTCCAAATCTGCCAATTAAGGGCTTTGATGGACCATAGTTATCTTTTGGCCAGTGCCACGTGATCCCCATTGTGCAAGCAACGGATGCCTCACGTCCTCTTTGGATGCTTACCCACAAGCTTAGATAGTTATGACACGAGAGTTCATGCGGCCCCCACTAGGGTGGGATAAAAAGCCCTTCTCTCATCATCCCCGTAACCACCATATCCCAAAGGAGACTGCTAAGTCATCTGGCATGGAAAAAACATAACCCTCACCCTAGGGGATGTCGAGCTACGCCCTTCCACCCAGACACAAAGCAGTTGGTTGTGGAGGCCAGAGGATCTCTAAAAGTCCTCTCTCACATCCCTTAATAAAATTGAGGGTTCTTTTATGCAAGTATGAGTATACACTAAGGTCACGACAACCTATACGTACACTAGACCCTGGTTATACCGTGCTCCCACTAGCGTTTCAAGCCTTTCACGAAGCATTAATCGATCTCGGAATATCATAGTCCCTACATCGAGTGGATTTCTCCACTCAAGGGTCACATTACATATCCCAAGAACATCGATGTTTTGCAAACCTAGTTATCACGCTAATGCTCTGGAGCCTAGCCTAAGGTTAGACTGATAGGAAAGGTCTTCCACTATCATGGCGCCTCGCTTATAAATTTGACGAATGATGTCATAGTAGAATTCCAACTCATTCTAGGTTTCGATGCTGGCCAAATAGACACACCCAACTAATCGGGTGTTGACCTAATGGTGGCATAACCAAATATGAGGAATTCATGCTATCATTAAGGGTCAATTAAATAATAGACGTCACTGGTAGAATCCTATCCTAGTAAGGTCGCTAGGACCCGAGGGGAAGGGCATCCCTCTAATACAGATAAACAAATTATCGCATCGGGGTTCGATCTCTACAGAAATATAAAGAACAGTAGAAAGAAACAACCACACAACTGAATCACAGCATAGACTCTCTGTCTCCTTCGCAAGGCTCCTCGATCCGATGCAAGCCTCTGTATACGATCTCCTGACGCTTTATGCCCTTTGCCGTCATCGTGTATGCTTCGCCGGATCGCCATCATCCTCCAAGGTTCCGCTCGTCCTCCCGGTGGTGGATCTTCACGGCAAGTCATCCTCTTCAATCTGTAACCGAAAAAACTCTAGTACGCTTCGAGCAAGTACTCGCTCGTACACAATTTCCTAGAACGAAAAAGAAAACAAACCTAGCAAAAAGCATAGGAATCAAGGGTGGTCAACCTCCACCACTTGCCCGACTATGGCTCTAAAACCTATCCAGACACAGAAAAAAAAACATCCAGACAATATTCGCTAACACGGGGTATAAACAATCACATATCCAGATTAATTTTAGAAGCGGTGCCCTGCAAGAACATTTATAGAACATACAATATATACTATGCATGATCTACTCGTAGAACCCTGATGGCAGCACATACTATTCATGCGCGCACATGACGATTTCATGAAAAATATGAAACGCACACCACTAGCGTGCTCTGATACCAATTGTTGGATGTAAATCCATGGTAGAGGCCCGCAGCGGAAGCAAAGGGAAGGTCCGAAGACCGTGAGCGGTGTGCGTTATATATCAAAATTTTCATCGAAACGATCTACATATGCGTGTATGAATCTAGCATGGCAACTACGCGAACCCCTAACGACGATCTAACGCGAAAGAACAATCTAGCATGTATGCATGTTCTATCTATGCTAGATCTACATGATAGAGATCATACATGCGTGCAGATTCTTTCACCGCGACAAGTTTCTTCTTTGTCGATGGAGACGGGCTCGGATTTGCTCGATATAGCTTTGGTGCGATGGCCATAACTTTCTGCTTCGAACTCCGATTAGGCTGGAATTTAGACTGCAGGTAGCCAACTTCGAGACGCAACTTTTGAAACAAGTTTCACCTCGTTTGGACTTTTGTAGCTCCCGGAAATGTAAAAACAACATTGATTTTCTGTACAGATTATGGACAGCAAAAGGTTGCGGGAGATGCATGCCATCTAGTTCACCTGATCTCACACGATGCACGGCACATCGTCGATGGATCTCTGAGTGCCTCCATCCGACGAGCCTTCTCCTTCTACGAAACACCACGTGAGGAAGAGGAGTCACCATCTAATGGCGCAAGCGAGGGAGAGAGAGATGAGAGAGGAGAATAGAAGAGAGAAGAGGGGGGCGACTAGGGTTTACCCATGCCATGGCCGGCCCTAGGGCTTGTATGGCTATCTAATTCCACCCCCCTCTCTCCTATTCCCTTATATAGGGCCGGCCTTATCCTTATGGATATGGTTAGGATGGATAGGGTTGACTGATTCAAACCTTCTCCCTATATATCTCTTCTTTATCTCTATATTTTTCTTGGTTTTGAAAACGGTCAAAACTAGGCCATTTTCTGTGTCTCATGACCGGCCCTTTCCTCGGAGGCAACAACCTCCTGAAACCAATGGGGCCGGCCTTGACCAGTCTGTCAACACTTAGGGCCAGCCCTCTTAGTATATAGTGACGCTTGGTATGACCAAAACGCCCTTATATCACTAGTTGGCCGTTTCTCGTGTACGAGACTTTGCAAGGCATACATAAGTGAAGTGCACCAGTGATTTCACTATTCTCTGAGGTTCCTTTAGGGTGCCCCTAGTGAAGTCAACTAGTCAACTCGCAATATGTCCCGGTGCATCGCACCCATGTGACAAAGTCCACTTATGGTAAGGAATTACTACATGCGTCTCTGCACTAACCTAGGGTTTTCCCTTAGTGCACACACATAGCTACGCATCTACCGTGCACTAGTGCAAAGCAATCACGGAGTGTATGCTTGGACTTCTCGCTTCCTCTAACTACGTTCTGTGTTTCGAGGAGATGATATAAGAACCATATATAATGTCGATAAGGTGGAACCTTCAGTGACCAGGGTTCATGGCTTCCAACTTAGACTCGATCGATACACTACCCGAGTGTACCATCGATCCTCTGAGTCCGAGTTAACCTGCGTGGCCACCCAGAGTGTGACGCAGGCTGCACTCCAATTCCCCCGGACTTACTCTGTTCTCCCTCATACCCCTGCTCTCCGCTTAGTATGGTAAACTCGGTTCCTTCCAGGTTGACCACGTACATCGTACCTCCGATTACTCTTCCGAGTAACCGGATCCGTCACCAGTCCAACTGATGACCACCTGACTAGGGTTTAATACGACATATGTCAGGCCAAGGAACGCACCTCCCGTTAGGGATGTGGATAGCCTGCAGGAGTGACACGCTGATGCAACGCCAGCCGGGTAACCCAGTACACCGTGGTTTTGGATCACTGCATCCGGATCATCACACATTGATGCACCAAAGCATCACACAACTGGTTAGTCCACTAGACATGGTTCCTTAGGGTTTATGACCGTTTTACCCTAAGCAGAAACACGGTTTAGTGCACTGGTGTCTGCTCACCGATCTGTGCACCGTGTTGGTTCCGTTCGGCCACAGACACTGTGCTTAGTAATGACCATGGTGGAGACACCCATGCTCTGTCATCCCAACAGCTTATCCTGATAGGGCGACCAACTCTAATCAGAGCTGCGAACTTATTTAGGTTACATGGGACCAGTCCTTTGAGTCTCCCACTCAAGTGGATTACCATGTAGGCATGGCTCTCTGTTCTGTAATCAGAACACGTACTAAGGTACGTACCAATATGTAATCATATACTATCAACCATACATAGCTAAACTATAGGTTTTTACGAGCTGTAGACCTCACCAATTCTAACACATTATGCCAGAACAGACATTGAAACGGGCGATTCCGGATTGATGCCAAGCACCAAATAAATCAGAAGTAAATCCTGCCTATTCACTTTAGTAGATCTTTTTGGATTCAACCAACATGTAAGTAAA
Source organism: Chamaelirium japonicum (assembly GCA_947650365.1). Lineage (NCBI taxonomy): Eukaryota > Viridiplantae > Streptophyta > Magnoliopsida > Liliales > Melanthiaceae > Chamaelirium > Chamaelirium japonicum. The sequence continues at coordinate 66,597,789 of OX393551.1, read as the reverse complement.
ACTTTCTTCCAATTTACTTTACATATTAATCTGTTGACCGAATACAAACAGGCTATTAGAGCACCTCCAATCGGCTTTCAAATCCTAATTTTGAAGGTGGGAAAGCGCTCCAGTCAGTCTTCAAATCCCACCTTCAAGAGATTTCGAGCCTTCAAATATGAAGGCGGAATGGGCTTCTTCATAACATTGTTAATATGGTAAAGAAAAGGGATTTTTTTAAAAATAACATTAAAAAAACAATTATTTAAAACAATAGTGTTTGACCAAAGCTATTTATCAGAGTAGCGCTCTGACTGCACCGTCGGCTGATTGCACTGGAAACTGAGTGCCACGTTAAACTTATGCATCAGCGACAAACCCGACATCTATGCCGAGTTTAAAACCGGCATGAAGAAGACTGGGTTTAGTAGAAACCCACCTTCAACAAAGTGACTCTGGACTAATTTGTGCCAAGGGCTGTGTAAACCCGATCTTCTGCATGCTGGTTTTAAACTCGATATCACAGATGTCGGGTTTATCGCTGATGCACAAGTCCCACGTGGCACTCTGTTTCTTGTGCGATCTGTCGACGGGGCACTTAGAGCGCTACTCTGATAAATAGTTTTGGTCACACGTTATTGTTTTAAATATTTACTTCTTAATATTATTTTTTAAAAAAATCCCTAAAACGAAAGGGTTTGGATATTTTATGAACAAAGTTTGAACTACATGGCAAGTTTTGAAGTGGCACCTTTTGGAGATGGTGTTCTCTTCAAAAGGAAATATTTCTTTATGATTAGGTTTGTCGGCCTTCAAAATGAAGGCATGTGTTGGGGATGCTTATCGAGATAGCAGTTTTCTTACTGAATGATTTGAAATACTTGCTTACGGCCCAATCATGATATGCCACGTCATCTATCAAAAAGGGTACGACGGGAACTACACCTGCTATCGTCGGGTTTGTCTCAGCCCATAACACCCTTTTTAATGAATGACGTGGCGTGTCACGATTGGGTGGTGAGAGCGAGTGCAACAAATCAATCGGGTCGAAGAAAATCTTGTATTGCAGGGGAGCAGTGGTATGATTGCAGTACAGATAAGGGTCCCAAAAAATAGGGGTGTGCATCGGTTCGAAACCGACCTATTTAGGCAAAACCCAAACCGATCCAACCTAGGTCGGTTTTGAGAATTTGCAATCCGATCCAAACCGATTGAGACTGGAATCCAATCCAATCCAATCCAATTAAAGTCGGTTTGGATTGGATTGGATGGTCGGTTTGGGCTTTGGCCCATATGCTTACTAGTTTTTTTTTTTTATTTGGACATAGTTTCAACTTTAAAATGATTATTTCAAAAATTATAAAATGATACTACATTACTTACCAAAATACCAAGTTATCAACAACAATATCATTATGTCCACAATATTCATATCCATTAAATATTAAAAACTACAAAGTACACTTTTAACAATTAAACAAAAGTTCACAGCAGTTACCACTAAATTAGTAAATTATAAACCGGAGTCCGGTTCGGTTCGGTTCGGTTTAGGTCGGTTTTTAATTGATAAATCCGATAACCGATCCAATCATATCGGTTTCGAGAAATCCTGATCCAATCCGATCCGTTGAGTGTGTCGAAACCGATCAAATTCGGTCGGTTTGGTTTGGTTCGGTCGGTTTGGTCTGGATCCTGCACACCCCTACCAAAAAACTCTCAAAATCATTTCATCAGTTTTAAAACCTTGTAATATCCTAAAATTGTATAAAAGGACAAGAAGCACAAAGGCCAAACCATCCCCATCGTTGGATTAAACAAAAGGGCAGGACAGAGCAGGAGGGACAGAAATCCAGATCAGCGACCTCACCCAAATATTTTGGAAATGACACTGACAAGAAGCACCTGGAAATCTGAGCCGAGTTTGTCACCCCCATACTGACTGGCACGTTGTCGGGTTCCAATCTGGTCATGGGCCGCACATGCGACCCGTGGGGCCGAGCACCGTTATTTGAACATATATGGGGACAGACTCGCGGACATACTGAGGAGGTGGGTGGCGTCGGGACTCGGGAAGGGGAAAAGTTTTCAGTACATCCTGCGTACCATACAACCGCAGATCCCACAGTGATTCTAGAGACATGGGGTAGCGGGTACAGCACATGCGGTTAGGGCTGGCAATTTCGGACCCGACGCGAAGTTAGCGGGTCTGGGTCAGGGCTAAACGGGTTCGGGTAGTAAACGGGTCGACACGATAGACCCGTGCAGACCCGTTTAGTATTCAATGGGTCGGGTGGGGTCTACCCGCAATCCGATACTATAATATATAATACCAGCAGGTCAGGTCGGGTCGAGTCGGATTGGGTCAGATCGGGTCAACTGAATAGATCCGGGTGGTAAACGGGTCTTACCGGGTCATATTGGGTCTACTCGTTTATTAGCGGGTTGGGTACAGGTTTAGGATCTAGACACGATTAGTTAAATGGGTCTGGTCCGGGTCTAGGGGTTTTGGACACGACACTAAACTAGACAGGACACGAACCCGGCATGACCCATTGCCACCCCTACATGCGGTAGTGGCCCCCGGTACTCAGAGCATGGGCAGTGGACCCCATGGTTGTATAATATGGAGGATGTGCTGAAAATTTCCCCCTAGGCGTCGGCCGGCCAATGCACCGAGCACTAACTGATGACCTCTACCCCGGGTTCGACTTCTCTCAATTAATGATTCTACCCTATCGATTGGTGGTGATTTGGGGAATAAAAATCAACACCACGATTTATGGCCATATGATGAACCCAAGGAGGGATGCCACCACCCTTGGTCGTCACCCACTATCCATCGTTGTCTCCCTCCGTCGATTGCTGTCGGCCATCACATGTTGCCGCCCGCCATCGGGAGGTAGGCGACAGGTGCTGGCTGGCGGGGTAGCGATGGGCGATTGGTATATTCGGCAGGGGTGGTTGCCGACAGTGGTCGGCGACAGTAGCTGACGACACTGGCAGGTGATGGGCGGCGGCTGGGGATGGTGGCATCCCCCTTGGGTTCATCTAGGGGTGTGCATCGGTTCAAAACAGACATATTTAGGCAAAACCCAAAACCGATCTAACCTTGGTTGGTTTTGAGGATTTTCAAACCAAACTATCGGTTTGGATTGGATTGGATGGTTGGTTTAGGCTTTAAACCATGTTCTTATTGGGCTCCCTTCCATTAGAACCTAGTTCAAACTTAAAAATAATAATTGTTATCAAATCATTAAGTATAAATATAATTTTTAACTGATTTTGAGTCATCCTATAGTATTGCAAAGGTTGTTGGTAGAAAGGGCATATGAGGACATATGGTATATTTAATAAAATATTATATGTATATACATATGTCGGTTCGGCTCGGTTTAGGTCGGTTTTGAATTTACAAATCCCTCTATCGATCCAACCATGTTGGGTTAGTTCGGTTTAGGTCGGTTTTGAATTTACAAATCCCTCCATCGATCCAATCATGTCGGTTTTTTAAAAACCCAATCCGGTCCGATGCATTGAGTGTATTGAAATCGATCAAAATGGGTTGGTTTGGTTTCGTTTGATCGGTTTGGTTTGGATCTTGCACACCCCTAGATTCATCTAGGGGTGGGACTTGGGCGAGTTGGGTGGGTTGGTCTGCCCATGCCCAATCCGATTTGCACAAACATTAACCCGTTTTGCCCGTGGAATCCGTGGAAGCCCAACCCGTGCTTACACATTCTAGTTGCTCGGGTTGCCCAATTTGCAAAATAATGGATGGGTTGGGCGGGTTGCCCAATTAGAAATGCTTGTGCACATAAATAGATGGAAAAAATACCTAACAGATTTTTGAATTGGATAAAAAAAATCTTTGAATTGCATAACAAAAACATAAAATCCAACCCATATCCTTACATATTTCAAATGAATTCTTAGCATTCAACATCAAACCGATAGTCTTTGATTTTCATATAAAAAGCTATCAAAGCATTCAACCTTAGTGTCACTTTCTCGGGTTCCTCGGGTTGAGCAGATCGGTACCCAAATTTGTCCAAATTAAAATCGAGTTGATCTTTTTTTATCCAAATCCGTTTAAGTTTTTAACTAGCTTTACCCATATTTGTTCATTGTTCGGGTTGGGCGGATCGGGTTCGGGTCCGACCCACCCAAGTCCCTCCCAAATTCATCCCATGGCTATAGATTGTGGCTCCCCAAATCGTCAGGAGAGGAGTCGAACCCACACCTCTGCAGTATGTCCACGAGTATGTCCTCTTCGACGTTCAAATAGCATTTTCCCCATGCAGCCCAGCTGCCCAATCCACCTGTCAGTCCCTGGGCCCACCCCATGCCGCTCGCGGCGCGCGGAGGCCGTTCCACCCTGCGCGCCACGTGTGGATCCATACTAGGCTACGTGGCAGCCACGGCACGTTGCTAAGCCAAACAAGAAGCCTCCATAGTTATACCCGCCAACGGATGCCGCGCCTCCAATCCGATCTCCCTCCCCCCCATTTCTCCTGGTTTTTAGTTCATTTTTTTTTTCTCTCTCTCCCCCCTTTTGATCCTCGACTTCTAAAACCCTAGAAAAACCCTAGACGTCTCCGATGTCCCTTGTGGGCTATGTGGCAACCGACTCTTGATCCTCGAGTCTTGTGAGGTCGGGGAGATCAGCTCGCAGTCCCCTAACATCGGTGAGTTCTCTTTTGGACACCCAAAATTTTAATTTTTTCGTCTGAAGTTTGATTTAATGGTCAAAGTTTCGAGTTTTCAATTAGTTCTATGTGCTCTTAGTTTTTTCTATTTTGTGATTTTTTCCCCCCCCTTGTTGAGTTGATAAATTTTGATCTAGTTAATTTCTAGCATTGAGGGATTTATGTAATCCTTGTTGCTATACACTTTTAGCATTGAGGGTTTAAATGATTAACCATAGCCGTAACAATTATCGAATTATGATTCATTTCATAGTTTGGGTTGGTTTTCCACGATCGGATTTCAACCTTAATAACATCAAACCGCAACCTTTCTCATCCGGGCCTGGGACTGGCAATGGCGGTTTTGAGAAGAGTAGGAGGCTAGGTTTGAACCCCTTGACCCATGGAAAAAGTAGGGCCTATGTTTACTCCCCGTGACTTGTGGTAAATGATTATATTTCGAATTCTTCGGTTGAATATGATGTATGAAGCAGGGGCTTCTTTTCAAAATATTATTAAAAAATAAAATATTTAGTTAAATAGCTGTTGACCAAAAGTATTTGCCATTCTAGCGCTCTAATCGCCATGTGGCAAGTCAGCGTCGTAAAGCGCGCCATAAAGTCGGTATCCTGGTTAATTAGCGAGTTTAAACTCGGTATTTTGGATACCGGGTTTAACCGGAGCCCCCTTATAGAATGTTCTCACACTTAGCCGTTTTCTTGTTGGACTTCGGGTAAACCCGGTAACCCGGACACCGACTTTACCTTGGTTCAGAAAAAAAAAAAAAATTCCGGCATGCTTTATGGCACTGACTTGCCACGTGGCGGGTAGAGCGCTAGAATGGCAAATACTTTTGATCAAAAGCTATTTAGCTAAATATTTTTTTTTTTAATATTTTGAAAAAAAGCCCATGAAGCAATGAGTCTTTGGGCTTATTTTCACAGTTATTCTCGTATGGAGGAATCTGGGGTTGCAAGGCTCAAAGACCTTATCGACGACAAGTCTAGAAAGAAATTGGGTTTGTTTATAATTGAAGAAGGAAACCAACCCGTCAACTTTAAAAAAAAAAGCATGAGAAGCTGAAAAAAAAATTCATGCTTTTTTTTAAAAAGCATGAGTTTCTGTATTTCTAATTTTAAAATAATTTTTTTTAAAAATAGCATGTATAAAATAGTAAATAGTAGAAATATTTAAGAAAAACATAAATATAATCATATCAGCGCTATGAAGATGGATAGATAAATTGATAATGCAGCAATATATTGTGGTAAATAATAGACCTTATAGTGAATTTTGTGATTTATGCAAAGCCATTAATTAAAAACTAGATTCAATTATCTAGAAAATGAGGGGAAGAAGAGAAGAGGAGGAGGAGGAGGAAGAAATTGAAGCAGGGGAGGAATAGGAAGAAGAAAAAAAGAGAAGAAGATGAAGGCTTAGAGATGCTAGCACAGGGGGGACTGCCATCTGGTCGGCAGCTCCCCACAGTCGGGTGATGGTGGGGGGCTACCGGAGCTCGCAATCACCATGGCAGAGATGCTAGCACTCGCATTTGAGAGTTAGGGGCAGCTGGGTTGTGATTAGATTATGCTATCGGTTTACTGGTAAGGCACTATAGCCTGATGCCAAGTGAGTGTCTTTGCCTCACCTTTCTACTTCCATCACCTCGATGCAGACAATAGGGGAGGGCTGTAGGCATTAGAAGGTGATGACATTTACATCAGTTAAAGAATCAAGGTTTTTTTACAAATCAAAAATATATTCGGATGACTCCGACGACTGGACCGAAGGTTGTAATTGCCAGCAAAGTGGTTTCTTTTTTTATTTATTTGATTTTATTTTCCTCAAATCCCAAAAGAACTAGACACCAATTTTACTTTACCTTAAAGTTTCAAATAGTTTTATCGATATGGGTGTTCTATATCAGATAAATGGCCAAGTTGTCATTTTGCAAATAACTTTAATTGCCGTTTTCTGCAATTATTTTAGAATAGGTGCTTATAAGCAATGTGCCCGTATATGTAAAATGATGTTCTTTGGCTGTATAGCTTCTTATGATAAATCAGTGCATGACTGAAGGTTTTTATCTTTTTATTAGTTTATATACATATTGATATTGCCTAAATAATCCTTCTGGTTTCTTTCTATTTCTTGAAATCTTGTATGCTTTTTTCCTAATCTATGAGGTTGTTGCTTTGTTGTGTTAATGCACAGTTTGTGCAGAACATTTGTAGATATGGTTAGCAATATAGATGTAGACACACAAATTGTGTCTAACCCGGACCCGACTCGCATGCACCAATGCGGAGGCCAACCCGACGCGCACTCGGACCCGAACCTGACTCGCATGCACCAATGCGGAGGCAAACCCGACACGCACTCAGACCCGGACCCGACTCGCATGCACCAATGCGGAGGGAGACCCGACATGCAAACCGGACCCGACCCGCGCCAAACAAGGGGCCAAGTGGGCCCATCCCCAAGTGGGGCCCATCCCCAAGTGGGGCCCACCCGGCCCCCCTATAGAAATCCGAACCCCTTAGGGGGGTGGCCGGCCATGCAAGAAAAGAAAGGAAAGAAAAGAAAAGAAAGAAAAGGAAGAAAGAAAGAAAAGAAAAGGAAAGAAAAGAAGAAAAAGGTAACAAATACCGCCATGCACGGGGGGAGGTTGCGTATGACGTCTACATAAGTGTGGATCTACGTCGATCCCTCAATCCGACGGATAAGAAACGAAGCCGGGTCGCCATTGACTTTATGTGCAAGATTCAAAATAAATTCAAAAAAAGGATTGAGCCATAACTGCTCCGCCAGAAAAGGAAAGCAAATAAGGACTTATTCCCCTCATCAATGGATGAATAAATCCTGGGTAGTTATGAGAGAGATATTAAAGGAATTCAAATAAATCTTCCCATATCTCTCCCCTCCCCTCCTTCACCTATAAATAGAGGGGGAGATGGAAGGCTCAAGAGGGTCGAAGGAGTCAGAGTCGAAGACGAAGGCAAGGCGAAGGAGCTCTGCAGAAGAGGAGGCGCGCTCTTCATCGACCCAAGGCTTCACGAGGCACCGGCAAGCCTATCCCTTCGGGACCGGCTTAGTCCATTGAAAGCCCTCATCAAAGTGAAGACCCTTGCACAAGAAGATCAAGCCTTCGACTCTGTGCACGAAGAAGAAAGCTCGGAGAAGAAGAACCCTTCGACTCCGAAGACGCAAGAAGCAAAGGCCGGAGAAGGAGATCGGAGCGGCACTACCCCGTCGGCTCCAACAAGTCTTCGACTTCGATCAAGCCCAAAAGCCCAGAGAAGAAGACCGAAACGTCACCACCCTGTCGCCTTCGACAAACGCCCGCTCCATCCACGAAGGAGAAAGCTTGGAGAGGAACACTCGAAGCGTCGCTACCCCGTTGTCTTCAAAGCAAAGCCGATGCTACAACCGTCGCACGGAGATTGGTGCCACCCCCGCCGTCTTCAAAGAAACCCTTCGACTCCGATCACGCCACAGAAGCCCGGAGAAGAAGAGAAGCAAAGTCATTGCTACACCCGTCGTCTGCAAAGCAAAGCCGACGTTACAACCGTCGCACGGAGATCGGTGCCACCCCCACCGTCTTCAAAGGAACCCTTCGACTCCGAACACGCCAAAGAAGCCCGGAGAAGAAGAGAAGCAAGGCAGGCGCTACACTCGTCATCTTCAAAGCAAAGCCTTCGACTTCGATCAAGCCGAAGAAGCCCGGAGGAGAAGAGAAGTCAAGATGACGCCATAACCGTCGAGGAAGCCGGAAGAAGTCTTGAAGAAGTAGTCATCGCCGTTCGAGAAAAAGATCGAGTCAACGCCGAAGCAAAAGCCAACGCAAGATGCCAAAGCCAAAGCCCCGGTAAAGCCCGCGCCAAAGCAACGCAAGTACCAAAGCCAAGCAACTACGCTGGACACGAGCAAAAGCACCGCACGCTATAGCCGATACGACTCGAAGTCCGGAAGAACTAAAGCATCGCAAGCCTCTACCCGTCTACGTTCAAGTGCAAGCGCCAAAGCGAAGCAAAAGCCAGAGCCACGCCAAAGCAAAGCCAAAGCCGAAAGCCAATGCCAAAGTCGACGCTAGAAGCACGATCGATGCCGCGAACCGATGATCAAGGACGCCAAGGTCTAGCAAGGATCGAGGAAGACACGAAGACCGAGGAACGAAGCCGAGAACCCCTAGCCGAGAAAGCGCGAAACACGGAAGGGACAAAAGCAACGACAGATACTCCTTAGCCTCTCAAAGAACCCTCACCCTATAAAGAACTCTGTCCTGGGCATCCCCTTCAGAGCTCTCGCACGAATACCACGTGGAGACGCGGATCAAAGGGACCCTCTAGAGGATCTCTCCCACAATCTCCTGATCAAATATTCGCCGCACCCGGCTTACTACCCCTGAGTCCCTGGGTCCCGGCATCTGTAATCTTCGTGTGTGCAATAAAGACGACCCGGATCTTTTTTTCTGTGCATACAATAGACAACGATGTTTGTTGGCTACTTTTTTTTTTTTCCGGGGGAGTTGGTGAAAACTCCTTTTAAGGAGGTGCTTTTAAGGTAAAGGACTTTGAAATATTGTGGATGAAATTACCCTCCACAGCATTTCAAAATTTCTTTGGTATGCCACCGAACCAGTGACCACCGCCGCTGCTGAAGTTGCTCGCCGCCACCGAACACCGCCTCCGCCGCCGAACCGAACCCTAACCCTAACCACCAAACGCCGCCTCCATCGTTCGCAGCCACTGCCGCTAAACCGAACCTAATCCTAACTATCGAATGCCGCCGTCAAACCGAACCTAACCTAACCCTAACCATCGAACGTTGCCACCACCGCTCGCCGCTTCCGAACCGAACCTAACCTAAACCTAACCCTACCCCCGAGATATACAGACCATGGGATGAGCCCTAGACCTGAGATCTCGCCGAATCGCCACCAAACACCACCGGACTTGCTTGCTGACGCTCTCGCCGCCTTTGTTGCAGCCGCCGCCAGGGCCGGAGCTGCTCGCCAATGCCGCTGCCTCTGCTATAGCTGATCCCCCACCGCATCTGTTGTAGCCGTCGCCGCAGTTGCCGCCAGAGCTGCTTTGGAGAGAGGGGAGAAGAAAACAGGAGTAATTTCGGGTTTATCATGAAATGTAGGGAGTACTTTAGGCTAAATGAAACTATTTGATGTCCTGTTCAAGCGATGGATCTATTGTCAGGGACCTCTTACACATTACCCTTTTTTTAATGTCGTGTTTAGTGGTGTGCCTACCTTTTCCAACCATATACTCTTATCTAGCTGGGGCAATGATTGTCATAGTTTTCATGACCAATGTTAACAATCCTAGTAAGTTGTAATTTTAGAAGTTTTGTTTTTGTAGCTATTAGTAATGGGAAGCCTGTACACCATGGACGTCGTAAGTTAAATGTTGGAGGGTAAACAATACAATCTAGATATGTGATATAGAAGCTCTAGCAGTGTGTCGAGATATTTTTTAGGTATATTGTCGGGTGATAATTTTCGCTGGCTCGTGCGCTCCTCCTGCAAGGCAAAGGAAACGTGAGAACGGCTGACTCCCTTAGGAGTGCAGACCCTCCGACACTCAAATCAGTCAAGTAGTGAACATGGGAGAGCTGTAGTAGTTGGAAATGGTTAGGGTTTTCGAGTTTCGAACCTGTACTTTGAAGTTGGGGGTGTACCTTTATAGACTTTTGCAGACCGCCAGAGTTTGACACGTGACGGCTTCTTCCCGCACCTTCTCGCCCACATGTGTTAACCCACATGGGTCTTTAATGGCCTTGTCGTTTAGCCTGCCAGACGGTGGCGAGGGGGAACTCACCAGTCTTGTCTATGCCAAGTGGAGATTCTGGAAGGCTCCAGTCTGGGAGGTCCTAGACCGACTTTGGCCGGCTTCCGTGGAATGCAATCGTCCACGTAGCTCCACGGGGGTCGTGACATCTGCCGGCTCGATACCGCCTTACTGTGGGCGACCTCTGTGGGAAAGAGGGCTGGCTTTTTGGTCGTTGCGCGATTGGGCGAGCTCCTGGCCACGGGAGGGGGGACCTTCAGAAACTCTCCTATTATCAATAGACGAATTCTTTGGCCGTTTGCGTGATTGGTCGAGCTCTTGAGCGAGCTGTGGGTGTTGCATCTTCTGAGGGGTTCTTTGAATTCTGCCAGGAGAAATTGCTCCCGTGGGCGAGCCAATTGCGTGCGGACAGAGCAAGCTCCCTAGCGAGTTGTTGGATACTGGCGGCGACTGGGGTATTCTATCCAATTGGCGAGCTGTGCTGAGAACTTTGACTCGCAGTACCTCATGAATGGGGACTCGAGGAAGATGCTGCTCTGTCCAAGGGACGCTATGATTCGCTACTGTAAGCTCCGTGCGGGCCGTGAGCACCAGTCGCAGGTGACCTCTTCCGCGTGCGAGCTGGTCGCATGCGGTCGGGGTCAGCTCCGGGCGGGCTGTGAGCTATAAACCGCTACTTTAAGCTTCGGGCAGGCTGTGAGCACCAGCCGCGGGCGACCTCTTCCGCGTGCGAGCTAGTCGCATGCGGTCAGGGTCAGCTCCGAGCGGGCTGTGAGCCATGAACCGTTACTTTAAGCTCCGGGCGGGCTATGAGCACTAGCCGCGGGTGACCTCTTCCGCGTGCGAGCTGGTCGTATGCGGTTAGGGTCAGCTCCGGGTAGGCTGTGAGCACCAGCCGTGGGAGATATTTTCCGCGTGCGAGCTGGTCGCATGCGGTTAGGGTCAGCTCCGGAAGGGCTGTGAGCCACGAACCGCTACTGTAAGCTCCGGGCGGACTGTGAGCACTGGCCTCGGGCAGCCTCCTCTGCGCGCGAGCTGACTGTGATGGTTAGGGTGAGCTCTCTGAAAGTGTTATTTAAACTCCAAAACCTATCCTGGTCACAAGGCTACTTGCCCAAAATCGTGGTTGGCCTTGAGTCTCGAGCCCTCCGGAGGGGTGGTTCCTGCTTTGATCACCCGAGGTCGCCCTAGGTGCGCCCAAAGTCATGGGCGACGTCCCTGGGGATCTTTGTCGTCTCGTTGTGTTCTTTCCTGCAGCTGCATCGTGGACGATGAGCCGATGACATTTTTGGCACCATCAGTACCCCCTCCTGAGGGGGCGGTCAGGTGCAGCTCCGGCCGCTCAGGAGCCCAGCGAGGCCGTCCATGTAGACCAGTTCGATCTTTCCGTCTGTTGACTAGTTCCAGCTAAATGGTATTCTACTCTACGAAGTCGGCTACAGAGTGTGACATCTGGCCACATATGGTGTCTTCATCACGCCTGCCCGTGATATCACCAGGTCACTCAATGAGCTAAGCTGCGTGGCATCAGACCGCGTAAGTTGTCTCCATCGCGTTTGCCCGTGATATCACCAGGTCGCTCATGAGCCAAGTTGCGTGGTATCAGGCCGCGTAAGTTATCTCCGTCGCGTCTACCCGTGATGTCACCAGGTCGCTCAACAAGCAAAACTGCGTGGCACCAGGTCGCGTAAGGTGTCTCCATCACGTCTGCCCGTGATGTCACCAGGCCACTCAATGAGCGAAACTACGTGGCATCAGTCCGTGTAAGGTGTCTCCGCCGTATCTGCCTGTGATGTCACCAGGTTGCTCAACGAGCTAAGCTGCGTAGCATCAGGCTGTGTAAGGTGTCTCCGCCGTGTCTGCCCTTGATGTTACCAGGTCGCTCAACGAGCTAAGTTGCGTGGTATCAGGCTGTGTAAGGTGTCTCCGCCGCGTCTGCCTGTGATGTCACCATGTCGCTCAACGAGCTAAGCTGTGTGGCATCAGGCCGCGTAAGGTGTATCCGCCACGTCTGCCCGTGATGTCACAAGGTCGCTCAACGAGATAAGCTGCGTGTTATCAGGCCGCGTAAGGTGTCTCCGTCACGTCTGCCTGTGATGTCACCAGGTCGCTCAACGAGTTAAGCTGCGTGGCATCAGGCCGCGTCTGCCTGTGATGTCACCAGGTCGCTCAACGAGCGAAACTGCGTGGCATCAGGCCGCGTGTGTGGTTTCCCCAACGATCCGAGGACCATACCCCGAACGAGGTAGATAAACCGATAAAAAAAAATAAACGACATTGCAAAAAGATCGATATGCATGAAAATTCGACATGTGCAAAATAGTGGGGCCCTATAGCTCGAAAAAAAATTACAAATCGATAGAAATTGAATCAAAACAGAGCGTAAGGGCCAAAGGGTGGAAGTTCGATAAGCGATAAAAGAATCAAAAGCTAGCTACCCCCTGTCCGGTTAAGGATCCTCAGAACCCCGGTTTTGCTTATCGCGTCCGCATGACAGCGGACAATGGCCTTGCCCCTAGCCTTCGACGTTGGTGGTTTTCACATTTCTTTTTTGCGACCTCACCAAGTTGTCAAGTTTCGAGGGATTACCAAGAGATTTTCAGGTCGCCTAAATGGGTGGTTGCCCATTCAGGTCCCCTTAGATCACCCCGGGGTGCTTCCTATCACAGCATGTGAATGCGAAGGAACCCGGTTATGTTTAAAGTCCCCTAGACAGCTGACCACCCTGATGATCTTAAGGTCATTCGGGACGGCCACTGAGAACCCCGTCTTGCTTTAAGTCCGCACGACGACAGACTGCTCTTTGAGGAAGCTGTGTACGAGCTGATCGCGCGCAAGTTGTTCTTGTGGATCACTATCGAGCACAGATTTGAAAAGACTTATTCAATCCAAAGATCTTTTATTTCATAAAATGGTCTACAAGAGGTACGCGCAAGGTAGGAGGCTGCTGTTCGGCAACCTTTCCTCAGCAATCGAACACCACATCTTCAAGCTTACTATGTTGCTGGACCAAAGTGAAGAGCTCGACCATGGTGCGGGGATCGGAAATGACAATAGCATCATGAAGCTCACCTCCTTCGGGGAGCGCACTCCGAAAGGCACTAATGGCTGTCCGGTCATGCCCAGCTGAGTCCTCGAGGGTGAGGTAGGCATTCCGGAATCTCATCGAAAAGCACCGGAGGGTCTCCCGTGCGCCCATGGTGAGATCGAACAGTGATTCGATTTGTTTCGGGGGTTGTCGATTGTACCGGTACTGTTCCAGGAACAACTCGGACAAAGTAATGAAGCTCGGAATCGAGCCCGGAGGTAACTTATGAAACCAGTCCAGGGCTGAACTCGTCAAGCTGCTCAGGAAGGCATGACACAGAACATGGTCCTGGTCTTGGAAAAACAGCAACTTCCAGTAAGCCAACACATGGTCGACTGGATCCTGCGATCCGTCGAACAGGATGAACTTCGGAGGAGTCCAAAGCTGGGGGAAGTCTCCTTGATGCACCTCCCTCGTGAAGGGCGAGCTCCCTCCCTGAGCGACCAGGTCTTCCAAGAGGTTGACGGGCATACCGGGTAACTGCCAGTGCCGAGGGTGATCCCTCAAGAGCGGCTGCGCAGGCCCCAGGCGGTCTTGCACGTTTCCTAAAGGTCGGACCGCGCCCTCGCTACGACGATGTTCGAAGACGACTTCCCGGTGTCTGCTATGCTGCTTCACCGGTAGTCGTCTCGGCGCAGGGAAAGGTCTGTGTGAGGCCGTCACCTCGCGGGTCTCCGCACGGGGTAACACTTCCACCGTGGGTTCCTCCTCACGCCAATGGCGTGGGTTACGGTCTCTCCCTCGAGACCTTGTCTCTGACTCGTCGGACCCCGCACTTCGGCTTCGTCGACGAGGGAGGGTCGAAGGCGGAGTCGGCTCGTTGTTGGAACGCTGGGTGACAAGTCACTAAAGTTGCTCGAGAGCCAACTCTCTTGTCTCGTTCGCGACTACGCCTCCCATAGGGGGCTCCTGCTGGGATGCCCGCCGCGTGGGCGCCAGCGTAGGTTGATACGACGCCGGGATCGGAAGAGGTCGCGTAGGGGAGCGGCCCCTGCCGACACTCTTGGCTGCCGAGATTGACCCGCTGATCCTCTCCTTCGTTGCTCGAGCCCGAGGGAGGGATCCGTTCTTCTGCTCGTTGCGGGGACCTGGCGTAGCCGCGTCAGTTCGTCCATCATGGCCCGTTGGGTGGCCAACATCTCCATGAGGAGCTGGTCACTGAGCGGGGCAGAAGGTTGGGTAGTTTGAGCCGGCGTCCCACTTCTCGCAGACCCGGCGCGGGCTTTCGCCCGTCTCTATCCTCGGGTGGCTGGAGCCATCAGGGTATCCTCGAGAAGCAAGGCTTTCGGCCATGGGGTCGTGGGCATTCTCGCAGGAACCAATCGAAAGATCCCACAGACGGCGCCAAATGTCGAGGGATAATTTTTGCTGGCTCGTGCGCTCCTCCTGCAAGGCAAAGGAAACGTGAGAACGGCTGGTTCTCTTAGGAGCGCAGACCCTCCGACGCTTAAGTTAGTCAAGGAGTGAACAAGGGAGAGCTGTAGTAGTTGGAAATGGTCAGGATTTTCGAGTTTCGAACCTGTACTTTGGAGCTGGGGGTTGTACCTTTATAGACTTTTGCAGACTGCCAGAGTTTGACACGTGGTGGCTTCTTCCCACACCTTTTACACCCCTATGTGTTAACCCACATGGGTCTTTAATGACCTTTGTCGTTTAGCCTGCCAGGTGGTGGTGAGGGGGAACTCGCCGGTTTTGTCCATACCAGGTGGAGATTTTGGAAGGCTCCAGTTTGGGAGGTCCTAGATCGACTTTGGCCGGCTTCCGTAGACTGCAATTGTCCACGTAGCTCCATGGGGGTGGTGACATCTGCCGGCTCGATATCGCCTTACTGTGGGCGACCTCTGTGGGAAAGAGGATGGGCTCCTTGATCGTTGCGCGATTGGGTGAGCTCCTGGCCACGGGAGGGGGGACCTTCAGAAACTCTCCTACTATCAACAGGCGAACTCTTTGGCCGTTTGCGTGATTGGGTGAGCTCCTGAGCGAGCTGTGGGTGTTGCATCTTCTGAGGGGTTCTTTGAATTCTGCCAGGAGCAATTTCTCCTGCGGGCGAGCAAATTGCATGCAGACAGAGCGAGCTCCCTGGCGAGCTATTGGATACTGGCGGCGACTGGGGTATTCTATCCAATTGGCGAGCTGTGCAAAGAACTTTGACTCGCAGTACCTCATGAATGGGGCCTCGAGAAATAAACTGCTTTGTCCAAGGGACGCAATGATCCGCTACTGTAAGTTCCGGGCGGGCTGTGAGCACCAGCCGCGGGTGACCTCTTTCGCGTGCGAGCTGGTCGCATGCGGTCGGGGTCAGCTCCGGGCGGGCTGTGAGCCATGAACCACTACTTTAAGCTCCGGGCGGGCTGTGAGCACCAGCCGCGAGCGACCTCTTCCGCGTGCGAGTTGGTCGCATGCGGCAGGGTCAGCTCCGGGCGGGCTGTGTGCACCAGCCGCGGGCGACCTCTTTTGCGTGTGAGCTGGTCGCATGCGGTTAGGGTCAGCTTTGGGCAAGGTTCAAAATCTCCATTTCGGTGGAAATTTCGACCTTCTGGATATGGAAATATTTCGTGAAAATATTTCGACAGTGTGGAAATATTGCAATTTTGTAGAAATGGTGAAAATATTGATTTTTTGATGGAATTTTTTAGTGAAACTCCGGATAGTAATAAACCAAGTATAGATACACACGTTGGACCACTCAAATAATATGTGTACCCTATCTAGGGGTGTAGAGCTTCACATGGCATGTATCCAATGTATTGAGTTTGTGAGTCTTATGCAATCTTATTTAGTTCGGTTTTGATATATATTTTTCAAATGTTTTTTAATCTTTTTTTTGGATAAAAATATTTTTGAAATAAAGATTAGTTGATTGCTAAAATAATGTTTCAAACGATTTTGAAAGTGGACTTAAAACAAGAAAAGTTATGCAAATTTGAAATTGTGCAAAAATTATGCTGAAATATGAAACACTGTTTTTTTACTAAGTTTGAAAAAAAGAGTTTTTATATAGAAAAGTTTTTATATATTCAAAATTTCCTAAGACGGACCATGGTTTTCTAGATGTACTCGTACTTCTATATCTTGTGGAATTTTTTAAGCTAAAAAGAAGTTGATTTAATCACTTTTCTCACCATGTAGATTTTATAAAAATCCATAAAAACTGTTTTCTCCTACTAAAATTGAAAGTTTACTTTTTGATTCCTTTGTTTTTTGATTTTTTTGATATTTTTATTGAAATTAAATGGGGGGTATTTGCTTATTTACATATAATAACTTAAAGTAAATAGAGAAAATAAAAATGTTATTATATATAAATATATGTAAATACATTTAAGTAAAATGACATTTGCTTAAATGTTATTATATGTAAATAAGCTGCTGAGAACCAGGCCCCCTAGTCCCCTTTTAGAACCAGTTAGTCACAGAATTTCGGATAAATTTCGTGAACTTTTTCAAAATTTTCGCAAAATTTCGACAAAATCTCGCGATATTTCGTGGAGATGGAAATATTTCGTGGAAATATCTCGATATTTCGCAAAATCGCTCGATATTTTAACATTTTCAGTTATGCTCGAGATTGCAGATGGTATTTCGTATCGGATTTTCATTTTTCTGATATATTTCGCGATATTTCGCGAAATATATCGATTTTTTGTTCCTTGGCTTCGGGCGGGTTGTGAGCTACGAACCGCTACTGTATGCTCCGGGCAGGCTGTGAGCACCAGCCGCGGGCGACCTTTTCCGCATGCGAGCTGGTCGTATGCGGTCAGGGTTAGCTCCGGGTGGGCTGTGAGCCACGAACCGCTACTGTAAGCTACGGGCGAGCTATGAGCACCGACCTCGGGTAGCTTCCTCCGCGCGCGAGCTGACCGCGATGGTCAGGGCGAGCTCCCTGAAAGTCTTGTTTAAACTCCAAGACCTATCCTGGTCACAAGGCTACTTGCCCAAAATCGCGGTTAGCCTTGAGTCTGAAGCCCTCCGGAGGGGAGGTTCCTGTTTTGATCACCTCGCCCTGGGTGCGCCCAAAGTCATGGGCGACCTCCATGGGGATCTTTGCCATCTCGTTGTGTTCTTTCCTGCTGCTGCTACGTGGACGATGAGCCGGTGACATTTTTGGCACCATCATATATCATTGTCTTGCTATAGAGAGAACGAATCCTAACCCTTCTTTATCTCATCTCGAAATCAATCCTAGCCCCTTTGTCTCAAAATCCTTCTTTATATATATATATATATATATATATATATATATATATATATATATATATATATATATATATATATATATATATATATATATATAGGGGCATGTTATAATGCGGCATGCGGTACATGCGGCATCGCACCACAGCCGCCTGATGCACGTGCTGCGTGAATGTGATGCACGCAGCGGTGCATCAGACGGCTGCGGTGCGGTGCCGCACTTACCGCATGCCGCATTATAGCATTTCTCTCTCTCTCTCTCGTTATATATATATATATATATATATATATATATATATATATATATATATATATATATATATATATATATATATATATATATATATATATATATATATATAGGGGTGTTACGTTGCGCTGTGCGCTGTCCCCTCGAAAGTGCGCTGCGAACCCCCAGCCATTCAATCGGCGTGAATCGAACAACACAAATCCTTTCCGCCCCGGTTAAAACACTGCGAACGCTTGGCCGTCCGATCGACGTGAATTGAACGACACAAATCCTTCCGCCCTGGTTAAAAGGTGTAGCCGTTCGATCGAATGATCGAACGGATGAGATCCATGGAAAACATTCGAATAGGACAAAAAATCATGATTGTTGGTTCATGCGATAATGCGATAATCAGCCCCGGCCGTCCGATCGGTGTGAATCGAACGGCACAAATCCTTTCCGCCCCGGTTAAAAGGTGTAGCCGTTCGATCGAATGATCGAACGGATGAGATCCGTGGGATCTCATTCGAATAGGACAAAAAACTGTGTCAACATAATCATGGTTTTTTGTCCTATTCGAATGAGATCCCACGGATCTCATCCGTTCGATCATTCGATCGAATGGCTACACCTTTTAACCGGGGCGGAAATGATTTGTGCTGTTCGATTCACGCCGATCGGACGACGGGGAGTCACAGTGTTTCAATCGGGGCAGAAAGGATTTATGCCGTTCGATTCACGCCGATCGGACAGCTGGAGGTTCGCAGCGCACTTTCGGGGGGACAACGCACAACGCAACGTAACAACCCTATATATATATATATATATATATATATATATATATATATATATATATATATATATATATATATATATATATATATATATAGAGGAATGGGATCCTGGCTATCAAAGCAGGAAAAAACCCTGCTTTGATTCATTGTTTGACCATCCTAGAAGTTTTGGAATTTGATGAAATTTGGTGAGGGTGTTGTCTAGGGTAAGATCATCATCCTCACAAATTTTCATCAAATTCCAAAACTTTTAAGAGGGTCAAATGGTCGAAGCAAAATCTGCAGTCACCGTTAAAATCTGCAGATTTTGTTTCGACCATTTGACCCTCTTAGAAGTTTTGGAATTTGATGAAAATTTGTGAGGATGATGATCTTACCCTAGACAACACCCTCACCAAATTTCATCAAATTCCAAAACTTCTTGGATGATCAAACAATGAATCAAAGCAGGGTTTTTTCCTGCTTTGATAGGCAGGATCCCATTCCTCATATATATATATATATATATATATATATATATATATATATATATATATATATATATATATATATATATATATATATATATATATATATATATATATATATATATATATATATATATGGGTCAGGATCGGTTGGCCCATGAAATTTTGACCCATATTTGACCCACCATCATAATTGTTGGATTTGGGTTTCAGAATGTACTGATTTTTTGTAGAGGTGCTATCTAATGTATGTTGATCATCCTCACAAAAAAGTTAGCACATTCTAAAACCTCTAGATGCATCAAATGTGCTTTTCAAATCAACGGTTGAAATTGACGGTCAAAAAGCTTATAACATTTGATGGCCCTAAAGGTTTTAAAATTTGCTGATTTTTTGTGAGGATGATCAACCATAGATAGCACCTCTCAAAACAACGTTTTTGCTACTTTGACAACCTACCACGGCCACGCCATATGTGATCTCCGACCAGAATTAACATCAACAACCTCCAATCACCTCCACAGGTGATCTCAGCTGCCACCACCTGTCGGAGTTCGCCGATAGAGGATTCCGGTGACTACTTCTATTGTGAGCCGTCTATTCATCACCTCACCTGGCGACCACCTCCGGTGACTTCTTGCACCTCCTGATTGTGAGTTCAGAATCAACATCAACAACCTCCGATCACCTCCACCAGTGATCTCTGCGCTGACACCACCTGTCGGCATCCACCGATAGAGGACTCCGATGACTACTTCCATTGTTAGTCGTCTATTCATCACTTCACCTCATCCGGTGACCTCTGACTATATATGCAGCCAGCGACCACCTTTGGTGACTTCTAGCACCTCCCAATTGTGAGTTCATATGACTTTTGTCATCGTTCATGGTTTTGATAACCACTGGCGACCAGTCAAAGAAGGGAAGAACGCTGATTTCGAATGTAGCATCTTGTTTCTCATATATATATATATATATATATATATATATATATATATATATATATATATATATGAGAAACAATACTCTCACTGATCAACTCTTACTAATGGCCACTTGCTAATGATCTGGATCATCCATTCCGATCATTATGGTCCAGATTATCCCTCCCCCACTCTCTATCTCTCTCTCTCAATCGGTAACCCCCAACCCCCCCGACCCCGAATGGCAGCCCCCCGACCCCGACCCCGACCCCGACCCCTTCCCCTTCCCCTTCCCCTCCGGCAGCCAGATCCCTTCTGGCTCCTGCATCGGCGCGGGGCACGGAGCGGCGGGTCGGCGTGGGGCGCGGAGCTGCGGGGGCTGCGGGGTGCTCCGGTCGGGGAGGGGGCTACGGGGTCGGTGCTGCCGGACGGGAGGGGGTGGTCGGCGCCGAAGCCGGAGCCGTCGGGGTCGGGAGGGGAGCCGGAGCCGGAGCCCGAGGGGAAGGGGTCGGGGTCGGGGGGGATCGGGGCTGGTTTTAGTTGATCGAAAGAGAGAGAGAGATAGAGAGAGGGATGGATGATCCGGGCCCTCCATCATGATCGGAACGGATGGCCCGGATCATTAGTCAACCTTGTTAGTAAGAGTTGATTAGTGAGAGTATCCCTCCCCCCTTTCTCTCTCTCTCTATATATATATATATACATATATATATATATATATATATATATACATATATATATATATATATATATGTATATATATATATATATATATATATATATATAGAGGAATGATAAAATGCGGCGTGCGGTGTCACACCGCAGCTATCTGATGCACCCGCTGCGTGTGTGCGATGCACGCAGCGGTACATCAGATGGCTGCGGCACGACACCGCACGCACCGCACGCCGCATCCTAACACGCCCCTATATATATATATATATATATATATATATATATATATATATATAAAATGAGCTGCCAGCCTATTTTGGAGAAATAGGTAGCCACCCATTTGAAGCTCTTAGGAGTTTTAGAATGTGCTGATTTTTTGTGAGCATAAGCACCTTATCTTAGATAGAACACCCACAAAAAATCAGCACATTCTAAAACTCCTAGGGGCATCAAATGTTAGATGTTTTATCGAACTTTCGTTGTAATTGTTAATCTGAAATATAACATTTGATGCCCCTGAAAGTTTTAGAATGTGCTGATTTTTTGTGGGTGTTCTATCTAAGGTAAGATGCTTATGCTTGGAGTGGGTGGCTGCCCATTTCGTCAAAATAGGCAGCCAACTTATATATATATATATATATATATATATATATATATATATATATATATATATATATATATATATATATATATATATATATGAGGGCTGGGTTCCTATGACATGTCATAGGGAGTACCCTATGACATATGGTGAATTAGTAATGCTAGAATGCTTAGAATGTGCTGAATTTTTTTGAGGGTGATCATCTTACCTTAGATAGAATGTCCACAAAAAATCAAAGCATTCTAAAACTTGTTGGAGCATCAAATGCTAGAAGCTTTATCGGCCATCCATTTTAACTGTTAAATTTAAAATCATATTTGATGCCTCTAGAAGTTTTAGAATAAGCCGATTTTTTGCGGGGGTCCTATCTATGATAGGGTGATCATCCTTATAAAAATTCAGAACATTCTAAATATTCTAGGGTCACTAACTCACCATATGTCATAGGGTACTCTCTATGACATGTCATAGATAGGACCCCCGCAAAAAATCGGCTTATTCTAAAACTTCTAGAGGCATCAAATATGATTTTCAATTTAACGGTTAAAATGGATGGCCAATAAACCTTCTAGCATTTGATGCTCCAACAAGTTTTAGAATGCTTTGATTTTTTGTGGACATTCTATCTAAGGTAAGATGATCACCCTCAAAAAAATTCAGCACATTCTAAGCATTCTAGCATTACTAATTCACCATATGTCATAGGGTACTCCCTATGACATGTTATAGGAACCCAGCCCTCAAATATATATATATATATATATATATATATATATATATATATATATATATATATATATATATATATAGCCTATACCTGAGGTGTAGCATCGTTGCTGCACCTCTCGCTTGTTTACCCTCCCTAGAAGTTTTAGAATTTGATGATTTTTGGTGGGTGCCTTGTCTAGGGTAAGGTGATCATTCTCACCAAAAATCATCAAATTCTAGAACTTCTAGGGTCATCAAATGAGCTCGGCAAAATTAACGGTTATAGTGAACGGTCAAAAATGTTTCGAACATTTGACGACCCTAGAAGTTTTAGAATTTACTTATTTTTTGTGAGGATGATCACCTTACTTTAGAGAACACATTCACCAAAAATCACCAAATTCTAAAACTTCTAGGATGGCAAACAATGCCTGAGGTGCAGCAATGACGGTGCACCTCAGGTTTAGGCTCTTTTTTCCCTATATATATATATATATATATATATATATATATATATATATATATATAGGGTTAGGGTTCCTATGACAATGTTGTAGGGACTACCCTATGACATATGGTGAATTAGTGACACTAGAACGTTTAGAACGTGTTGATTTTGTTATAAGGACGATCACCTTCCTAGGGTTGCAACTCGGGCGGGTTGGGTCTGGTTGGGGGCAAGGTTCGAAATTTCCATTTCGGTCAATATTTCGACCCCTCTGGATATGGAAATATTTCGACAGTGTGGAAATATTGTGATTTTATAGAAATAGTGGAAATATTGATTTTTTAATAGAATTTTTCAGTGAATCTCTGCATAGTCATAAACAAGTATATATACACAATTTGGAACACTCAGATAATAATTATACCCAATCTACAGGTGTAGAGCATCACAAAGCATGTATTATACATTTGAGTCTGTGAGTCTTGTGCAGCCTTGTTTGGTTCTGTTTTGATCTATATTTTTAAAATAGCTTTTAATCTTTTTTGTGGATAAAAATATTTCCAAAATAAAGATTAGTTGGTTGTTAAAATAATGCTTCAAACGATTTTGGAAACGGATTTAAAACAAGAAAGTTGTGCAAGTTTAAAATCGTGCAAAAATTATGCTGAAATGCAAAACACTGTTTTTTTACTAAGTCTGAAAAAATGAGTTTTTATAAAGAAAAGTTTTTATACATTCAAAATTTTCTTTGACGGACCATGGTTTTCTAGATTTACTTGTAGTTCTACATCTTGTGGAATTTTTTGAGCTAAAAATGAGTTGATTTAACCACTTTTCTCAACATACCAATTTTATGAAAAACCGAAAAAACTGTTTTCTCCTACTAAAACTGAAAACCTACATTTTGATTCACTTGGTTTTTGATTTTTTTGATATTTTTATTGAAATCAAATGGGGGGGGGGTATTTGCTTATTTACATATAATAACTTAAAGTAAATGGGGAAAATAAAAATTAAGTAAGACGACATTTACTTAATAACTAGTCAGTCCCAACATTTCGGTGCCAAAATCCCGAAATTTCTCGAAACTTCCCGAAATGTCTCGAAATTTCCACGAAATATCGCGATATTTCGTGCCGACAAATATATCATGCGAAATATCGCGATATTATCGTGATTCCTATTTCGTTCGATATCACAATAGGAATTTCGTGCCGAGGTTTGAGAAAACCGAGATATTTCGCGAAATATCTCGAGATTTTGTACCTTAGTTGGGGGTGAACCCAAGCCCAACCCGAGCAAAAATTTCTATGCTCGGGTTAGCCCAAGTAGGTAGGATGGGTCAGGTTGTGCGGGTTCAGGAATACTTTTTGTTTAAAATTTTACCCTTTGAAGATCAAAATCTAAAAAAACTTATACTTGCTAACACTACCATACAACTTTTTTTGCATTTCTATCCATGCAATTTACTAGATCATTAGATAATGTCTTTATTTGATAAGCAAGAAGCAAATAAATAATATGGGACTGGGTGAAACGGATGACTGTGATTATGACGCCTCAACATATGAGTACTCGGGATGGTTGTGATGGCTACCTATATATAACAGACTCATAGATACTCGGGATGGTTGCCCGACCCCTCAACCTGAGCCTGACCCAAAGTCTACTCGGGTTGTAATTTTTTAACTCTTAACTCAACCCAATCTTCAAATGCATCAACCCAAACCCACCCAAAATTCGGTTTGGGTCGGGTCCAAACCGCCCAAGCTCTAGCCCTACACCTTACCTTAGATAGAATGTCCAAAAAAACCAACACATTCTAAAACTTCTAGGGGTCTCAAATGCTAGAAGCTTTTATCTTATACAAGGAAGTGGACTATTTAACTAGAGCTACTTATCTTCTTAGGTGTTTGGATGCTTCTTTAATTTCAGATAGAACATTTGACGCCTGTGCTACCTAGCTCAGCTGGTGAATTCTCTTGGTGATTGTTCCAGTTCATCGAATAAATAACCGGTAGGGGTCCAGACCTTAGCCCTCCTCATGGATTTCTCCAAAAAAGAAGAAAAGATAGAACATTTGACTAAATTGTTTTATGCAGGTTAGAAGTTGGTCTTTGCAAATTATGAGGCTTCTTAAAGGAACTCCCCCTGTTTGCTCTCTAGATCGGCATTGCTCTCAGTGGGCTCGGACCTACTTGAAGTACTGTTTATGCAGTGTAAAGGATGGTGTTGCTTTAACCCTTGGTATGGTCAGCGTTGTCAGTTGGGGTGTTGCAGAGATCCCTCAGATCATCTCAAATTATAAAGAAAAATCCGCGGAGGGCCTTTCAATTGCTTTCTTGATGACATGGATTGTTGGGTAATGAATATATTTCTTATTCATATTTTATTTCCATTTTCAAGTGATACACTTGTTGTTATAGAGCTTTAGGTCGCATGCAATTCAATGTCTGATTTTTCTGTAGTTGAACTCGTTTTTGCTAGAGCTGCACATGAGCAAGGCTCATGATTTTTAGACACAGCATGGCATCTTTGCGTGTAGTGTACAGGTCTATCGCTGTCTTGGATCCATTTGTTCACTCCATGCTAAGTGTGCCCTAGGGCAGGCAGTGCATTATTAAAACCTTAATTGAACAAGTAGGATGGGGACTACAAAAATGTCTTATACACGCTTATATTAATGACGATGTTTTATTAGTGAACTAAAAGTAATGCTTGTATGATCCATTTGCTTCTCATATGTTATGCTTGTTGCTGATTAAAATAAATTGGATCCTTTATAAGATATTGACTGTGAGTAGACTAAATTAAAGTGTTGTTAAGAAAAATTAGGGCTAACAACTTATTTTGTATTATTGAATGTAGAATAATGTTCACATGCATCATTCAAATAGGCAATAAACAAGGAAGGAACAGATCTGTGGTTCTCCATTTGCAGGAGCCGTAAATTTAAGATTATATCAAATTATGTAGTCATTTCTGCTAAGGTAACATAAATCAGTGGCCCTTAAGCCAGTGCAATGAGGTCCTACAAAATTCTTGCCACACAGATTTGAACAGCATGTCTGCTTGAATTAGCCTTTGTGTTGAACTTTGGCCCCATGGGCAATACTTGTCAACAAATGCTAAAGTTTAATGTTGTTTTACAACTTGAGTTGAACATTGACCTCATGGGCAATACTTATCAGGAGCATGTCATGTTTTCCCTATAGGTCCCTTCGCTGCCAATTCCAAGCAGGCTTTGCTCAGAGAATATCTTGGTTTTGTGGTTATGGTTAAACCTACTTTTGTTTCATCTTGTTTTTGGGGTTACAGTTAAACGGTTAAACCTGCTTTTGGTTCGTGGATATATTTTGATAATTGAGCACTTTCAAGTAGTTAGGTTTCTCATAGTTCCCACTGCACATTTTCATTCTTTTTTCCTTGTCTATGAAATAATCAAGGTCCATGTTGTTTTCTTGTTTTCTAGTCTTCTGAAAATCCTAGAAAATATGAGCCCATCTTTATCACTTGATCTACATGAAAAACTGGTGTTAATGTATATAGATGGGTCGGGTTACATGTACAGTCGGGTCAGGTTGTATGGTCATACATGTACATATATATTGGGCTTGAGTCCCTCAATAGAGAGTATTCTATTCCTCTCCAAACCCTAGCCATCATCTCCTAACATGGTATCAGAGCTCTAGGGTTTCTCGCGCGATGACGGCACCAAACTCCGGCCTCTCCTCCACCCCGGCAGCACCTCCGGCCTCTCCTCCACCCCGGCAGCACCTCTGCCCACTCCAGCCCTCTCCCTCTGCCCCGACAGCCCCACCGGCCCCACCCACCACCTCCCCAGCCCCCCCCGCCCCCCTTCCTCTGCCCCGACAGCCCCCCCGGCACCACCGCAACCTCCCCAGCCCCCCCCCCCCCTTCCTCTGCCCCGACAGCCCCCCGACCACACCCGCCCCCTCCCCAGGCCCTCCCGACCCCCTCCCCAGGCCCTCCTGCACCCTCCCCAGCCCTCCTCCGCTACCTCCGCCCACTTCCGCCCCCTCCCGCCCCCTCCCTCTGCCCCGACAGCCCCACCGACCCCACCCGCCACCTCCCCAGCCCCCCCCGCCCCCCTTCCTCTGCCCCGACAGCCCCACCGGCCCCTCCTGCCACCTCCCCAGCCCCCTTCCTCTGCCCCGACAGCCCCCCCCGCCCCCTCCCTCTGCCCTGACAGCCCACTCGGCTACTCCCCCCCCCTTCCTCTCCCCATCACCCGCACACCTTCTCCCGGTTCCCCTCTCATTTGAGTCTCCTCCATGGCGTCTCCTACAGTGCCGTCCGTCGTTGCGATCTCTCCACCGCTGAAGGCGGTCACCTTTCAGTTGTCCTCGGCCAGCTACTGGCCTGATTGGTCGCTCACCGTCGAGGCCGCGCTCTCCAGTCGCGATCTTTGGGGTTACATCACCGGCGATGATCCCCCTCCAGC
This sequence comes from Chamaelirium japonicum, assembly GCA_947650365.1. Taxonomy (NCBI): domain Eukaryota; kingdom Viridiplantae; phylum Streptophyta; class Magnoliopsida; order Liliales; family Melanthiaceae; genus Chamaelirium; species Chamaelirium japonicum. The sequence goes on along the minus strand of OX393551.1, from coordinate 66,570,729 downwards.
TGCCTACTCCGGGTCCTCTTCTGTCACCAGCAGTGCCGCGTCTTCTGCTGCGACTACTACCACGGCAGCCACGGTTGCTGCTCTTACGTGGCGCCGCCACGATCAGGCCATCCGGGCATACCTTCTGGACTCTGTTGCTCGTCCGCTCCTTGCTCCCATCGGCCGCCTTCCTACAGCGCGTGCGATGTGGGACTATCTCCGGGACTGGTTTCTTCCGCGCGGCGGTGCACGCCGGCATCAGCTTATCTGTGACTCGCAGTCTGCACGTCTGGGGGAGCGCACGATTCAGGACTTCTTCAGTCAGTGCATACTGGCATGAGCTGGACTCCATGATCCCGGAGCGGTGTGCTTGCCCCCGCTCTCGGGATTTCCAGCGCTACCTCGATGAGGGCCACCTGCACCAGTTCCTGGCAGCACGTCGGCCGGACTTTGCCCTCATCGCTGCTCAGCTCTTGCACCGTGAGCCAGTCCCTCGGCTAGAGGATGCTCTACTCGCCTTGGTCGATGAGGAGACCCGCCTTCAGACTCAGGGCGCTCGTCCTCCTCCACTTGCTCCTAGCTCCGACACTGTCCTGGCGGCCGGGTTCTCCGATGAGGCTATCTTCTATCATTACTGCAAGGAGCCCGGACACATGAAGCGCGAATGCCCTACACGTCCTCCACGCAACCCTCGCTGGGGTCCGGATGAGAGAGCCCCATGTTGGGCTTCGACTTCCCGTGACGATCGACGCGGCGATCGAGGTGGACGGAGCCGTGGACGTGTTTCGTCCTCCTTTCGCCACTTTGGTGGTACAGCGGCTACAGTAGAGGATTCGACGCTCCCCACTGCTACCACAACACCTTCTCAGCCTGAGCCGGACCGTCTTCAGCGCCTCGAGGAGCTCCTTCTTCGCCACCTAGCCTCCACCGGCTCCGCGACTGCTCACGGCCTGTCTGCCACCTCTGGTACTACTACTCCATGGATCTTTGATTCGGGTGCCTCCTGTCACCTCACCTTTGACTCCACTATCCTCACGGACTGTTCTCCTACTACCACCCACCAGGAGGTTCGCACTGCGGATGGGACTCTCGTCCCTATTCCGCAATGTAGATCCATCACTACCACCTCTGACCCTTCTGGTTGCCTGACCCTACCCCATGTCCATCATGCCCCTCGTCTTAACATTAATCTGATCTCTATCAGTTCTCTTTGTGACTCTGGCTTGACTGTCACCTTCACCCATTCTGTTTGTGTTGTGCAGGTTTCGCGGACGGGTCAGAGGATTGGGCTGGGCCGTAGAGCAGGAGGACTTTACCAGCTGGACCATCTACATGTGTCTTCCGTTTCTGTTGCGTCTGTCATGTCTGTTACCTCTGATGCCGACCTGTGGCACAGAAGGTTAGGTCATATATTGAGTGATCGACTCAAAAGTGTATTCCGTTCGGGCGCTTTGGGTCGAGCGTCCTTCTTCCCCCTCTCTGTTTGTACGGGTTGTAGACCGGCAAAGCATCTAGCTCTTCCATTCTCTGCTAGCGCTTCCCAATCTGATGCTTTATTTGATTTAGTACATTCGGACATTTGGGGTCCAGCTCCTGTTGCATCTATTTCGGGTTACATGTATTATGTGTTTATCGATGACTATTCTAGGTGCACTTGAGTTTATCTTATGCGTCATCGATCTGAAGTCCCTCACATCTTTAGGAGATTCACCACTATGATACACAATCAGTTTGGTCGGCGCATCAAAACCTTTCGATTTGATTGTGCCAAGGAGTATCTCTCCTCCGAGATGCGTGAGATTCTTCAGTCTCACGGCACTCTTCACCAGTAGTCCTGTCCTCACACCCATGAGCAGAACGACATTGCCGAACGCAAGCATTGTCATGTCCTTGAGACTGCACGAGCTTTGCTTCTCTCTGCGTCTGTTCCTCACTCCTACTGGGCTGAAGCTGTCATGACGGCTGTCCACCTCATCAATATCACTCCGTCGTCTGCTCTGTCCGGTGCCACCCCATATGAGCGCCTCCACTCCAGCCCACCTGACTACTCTCTTCTTCGCATGTTTGGCTGCACGTGCTTCGTTCTTCTTCCTCCCCATGAGCGCACCAAACTCTCTGCGAGGTCTGTTAGGTGTGTTCACTTGGGGCTCAGTCGGGAGCACAAGGGGTATCAGTGCTACGATCCCTTGGCTCGCCGGATCCGTGTCTCCCGTCACGTTTCCTTTGTTGAGGATGTCCTGTACTTCTCACCTGAGTCTCGGGATCTTTCCTTGCCTCCTGCGTCACCCTCCTCGCCTTCCTCACATCTCCACATCTCCGTTCTACCCCCGTTTTCTGTTGTCCCATCCACGCCTACTTCTCCATCTTCCCCGCCACCTCCGCCACCTCCACCACCACCATCACCACCGCCACCACCTCCTCCGTCTTCCTCAACACCTCCACCACCACCTGTTACTCGTGTCTATGTTCGTCGGTCTGCAGCTCCTCCTCCAGAGTCGGTTCACACTGGTACTCCCTTGCCTGATGCTGCTGCCCCCTCCTCCCCGGTCGTGGATCCTGCTCCTGTTCGGCGCTACCCAGCGCGCGAACATCACCCTCCTGACAGATATGACTACTCTCCTGACAGGTTTGGCTACTCTGCCTTTCCCTCTGACTCTCCTGACTCCTCTGGCTACTCTGCCAGTGCCTCCTATTCACCATCTTTTCAGGCTTTTCTTACTGCTATACACACCCATCGGGAGCCCCAATTGTACCGTGAGGCAGCTTTACATCCAGAGTGGCGGCAGGCCATGTCAGTTGAGCTTGAGGCTTTTCAGCGGACCCAGACGTGGGATTTGGTGCCTTGTCCCTCAGGTGTGGTGCCTGTTAGCTGCAAGTGGATATTCAAGGTCAAGACTCGACCTGACGGATCCATTGAGCGGCACAAGGCTTGCCTCGTTGCCCGTGGCTTCTCCCAGGAGTATGGGATTGATTACAAGGAGACGCTTGCTCCAGTTGCTCGGATGACTACTGTGCGCACCCTCTTAGCTGTGGCAGCTGCTCGAGGGTGGCCTCTCCATTAGATGGATGTCACCAATGCGTTCCTCCACGGTGATCTCTCCGAGGAAGTCTACATGGCTCCTCCTTCGGGCGTTTCAGTTCCTCCAGGGCACGTGTGTCGTTTGCGCCGAGCCATCTATGGGCTCAAGCAGGCCCCTCGTGCCTGGTTTGAGCGATTCCGCAGTGCAGTCCTGGCCGCCGGGTTTGTTGAGCGTCACTCCGACTATGCCCTGTTCACTCGCTCCTCCAGTCAGGGTATTGTAGTTCTTCTTCTCTATGGGGATGATATGATCATCACTGGGGATGACAGTGCCACCATAGCATCCCTTCAGCGGCACCTCCAGAGTCAGTTTGAGATGAAAGATCTGGGCTCTCTTCGCTACTTTTTGGGCCTTGAGATTGCCCGGTCAGCTCGTGGTCTGTTGGTCTCCCAGCAAAAGTACATCTCCGACATCTTTGCTGATGCTGCTCTTACTGACTCTCGCACTGCTGATACACCCATGGAGCTCAATTTGAAGCTTCTAGCTACAGATGGTGAGCCGCTCCAGGATGTCTCCCGCTACCAGAGGTTGGTTGGGATGCTCGTCTATCTCACTATGACCCGGCCAGACATTGCCCATGCTGTTGGCATTGTCAGTCAGTTTGTTCAGGCTCCACGTTCAGTTCACTATGCAGCTGTCCTTCGGATTATCCGCTACCTCCGGGGCACCATCACCCGTTCACTACTGTTTCCCTCCACCTCTCCGTTGGTGCTGCGTGCCTACTCCGATGCAGATTGGGCAGGAGATGCAGCTACTCGCCGCTCTACTATAGGATACTGTGTATTTCTGGGTGATTCGCTTATTTCATGGCGCAGCAAGAAACAGGAGTCTGTTGCTCGCTCCAGCACCGAAGCCGAATACAGGGCCATGGCTTCCACCACCGCAGAGATTGTCTGGCTTCGCCGCCTTTTGCTCGACTTGGGAGTTGTGATATCCGGGCCCACGCCTCTCTTCTGTGACAACCGGAGTGCTATTCAAATTGCTAGCAACCCGGTCTTCCATGAGCGAACAAAACATATTGAGGTTGATTGTCATTATGTTCGCCAGGAGTTTCTCGACCACACAATCTCCTTGCCATTCATTTCATTATCTGGGCATACTGCTGATTTTCTGACGAAGCCTTTTACGATTGCTCGCTTCCGGCACTTTATCGGCAAACTCTTGGTTCATGATCCACCGTGAGTTTGAGGGGGAGTGTTAATGTATATAGATGGGTCGGGTTACATGTACAGTCGGGTCGGGTTGTATGGTCATACATGTACATATATATTGGGCTTGAGTCCCTCAATAGAGAGTATTCTATTTCTCTCCAAACCCTAGCCGTCATCTCCTAACAACTGGAAAGTGAGTGATAATGAAGGTATCATTGATGCACCTAGAGAATTGGACCATTATGAATGTAGTGAGACTAGCAAGTTGACCTGCAAATGCAAAGAGAGGAAAGGGATTACGTAGACAATTCCAATGACAAGTTGATGATGCTTGTTGGAACCTTGAAATTAATCGCATTTAGTATGTAGATATTTCAATTGAATTTTCATTTGATACTTGATATTGGTCACCAAAATAAGGCATATCTTTGTTGTGGCAAGAATCCCATATGGAAAAGGCATTTTTGGGGCTTAAACAATGTTGACAAGATCTCAATCGTTTATTTTTTACCGGGGATTCTGCTTAGAAAATTATCAACTAAAACACTATATATATATATATATATATATATATATATATATATATATATATATTATATATATATACAATTACTAGACACACACACACACACACACACACACACACACCCCGATGAGCATGTCACAACACAATGGGTGCATGTATATATGATCAATTTATGGACGCCAACTCTTTGATGACTCGAATCCTCTCTGTTGTCTGCTGAACTATCTCTGGTCTTTGTAACCACTCACTTCGACCTCTACCCAACACCGACTTCTACCCAACACGAAGGAGATCGGCATGACCACCCATAAAGAGTCTAATATGGGGCCATAACAATACTTGTGTGATAATTATTGTAGTAGTCGAACATGGCTAGAGGTACATGATCCTCCCAACTGCCCCTAAAATCTATAATACAGGCGAGAAGCATGTCTCAAGAATATGGATCGCCCGTTCCATCTGACTATCTGTGTGAGGACTAAAATTAAGCTATGTCCCCAATGTGTGGTACAAGCTCTTTCAAAACTGTGATGTTGATCTTGAATATTTATATGACACTATCTATGCCGGCACTCCATGCAAACGGACAATCTTCAGCACGCACAAGCTTGCTAAGAACGTTAAGTGGTCGGGGTGCTACCTGGTAAGAGTGCGCAAACTTTGTCAATTGGTTGACCACCACCCATACTAAACCATGTCCCCTCCCGGTCACTGGAAGCCCCGATACGAAGTGCAAGGTCACATACTCCTATTTTCATTCTGTGCCTGTAATTGGTTGCAATAGACCTGCAGGCTTCTGATGCTCGGCCTTAACCTCTTGACATGTAAGGCACCTCGAAACAAGTCGGGCGATGTCGGTCTTCACCCCCTTTTGCCAATACTGGCTCTTGAGCTCACGATACATCTTGGTGTTACTGTTACCCATATATGCCATGAACCTAGACTTGTGTGCTTCTGACCAAACCTCTCCATAGCTCTGGCTCATCCAGAAGGCATAAGAAGATATGGAAACGAAGTCCACTAACTGGCCCACTAACAAATCCTCGACTGACTCCCATGCTTCCAACCTGGCATGAATGGCCTCCAACTGCTGATCCTGTCTCTCTTCCAAAATCACTCTCTGCACCAAACTGAGTTGGGCACAGGTGCTGTACAAAACTATCCAGGTCAGCTCCCTATGGACCATCAGGTCAAAGTCGTCTATGGTCACCATCCATTCTCTCCGATCTGCAACCAATCGAGTTAGTGTGCTGCAAAGTTTCCAACTCCGAGCATCTGCAACCATATTTGCCTTGCCTGGATGATAATGCAGGGAGTACTCAAAATCTTTTGACACATCCATCCAACATTGTTGCCTCATATTGAGATCCTTATGTGTGTAGACAAAAGCTCTTATAGTCACAAAATACCTTGAAGGCCTCTCTATAAAGGTAGTAGAGCCAATCTTTAACGCGAACACCACCACTCCCAACTCCAGATCGTAGGTCGGCTAGGTCATCTCATGGGTCTTCAGCTATCGGATGCTTGGGCAACTATCATCCCATCCTGTATCAACACACATCCTAAGCTAGAAGTGAGGCAGCTGTGTAGACCACATAGCCCCTACAACTAATTGGAAGGGTAAGCACAGGTGCCGAAGTCAATTGCCTCTTCAGTTCTTGGAGCAACTGCTCACACTCTTCACTCCACTTGAAACTTGACCCCTTCTTGATTAGCTGAGTTAATGGAGCCGCTAAACTGGAAAAATCCTGCACAGATTTGCAGTAATAACCAACAAGACCTAGAAAGCTGCGAACCTCGAATATACTACTCGGCTGCTCCCAATTCAGCACTATCGCAATCTTGGCAGGGTCCACCAACACACCGTACTTGAAGATGATGTGGCCGTTGAGCCTCACCTAGACAACCAAAACCGCATGTACTCTACTTTGCAAATATTTGACTCCCATAGGTTCTTCAATGCTACTCAAAGGTGCGCGGCATGCTCCTCCCGGATCCTAGAATAAATCAAAATGTTGTTAGCGAACAATAAGGCAAACTAATCCAAGTACCACATGAATTCTCAGTTCATAAAGTCCATGAATGTTGCAGGAGCATTCGTCAGATCGAAGAGAATAACAAGGAACTCATAATGGCCATACCTGGTATGTAACGTAGTCTTAGGAATATCTCCTTCCTTTCCTCTCAGTTGTTGATATCGAAGACTGGAGGTCATTCTTCAAGAAAAACTACGCCCCCCTTTCAGCTAGTCAAACAAGTCATCGATACGCGGCCACATTTGCTTGTTCTTCACAGGCACACTATTCAGCCTCCAGTAGTCTTATATAGTCGCTTTGTCACATCTTTCTTCTGAGCGAATAGAACTATAGATCCCCATGGTGAAAAACTAGAACAAATTAAATCTTCACAGAAGATCGTCCAATTGTGTCTTCAACTCTCTTAGCACGACGAGGGCTATCCAATTTGGTGCAATAGAGATAGGGAGGACCTCAAAATCACGTTAATTGCAAACTTGATTGGTTGGGCAATCCATGCAAGTCCTCCGGAAAAAAACATATGGAAATTTTGACACCATTGGAACCAAATCGTCCGAGGTTGCTATTTGTACCCCCCATCAGACAATCGCGCCAAGCAACTGAGGGGGACAAGTCTTGCAGAGATGGGTAAAAGTCTAAAAGAACAACATCCGATCTCATTGAAAGATCACCTCTGCTCCATTTGTCGGCCTAAGCGTCACCTAAAAACAGTTCATGATTGCATCGTAGGATGCGAGCCAGTCTATACCAAGCACCACATCAGACTCAACTATGTTGAGGACTACCAGATCTGCCACCAATTCCTGGTCTCAATCCGAACAGTAGACCAGTTGTGTGCTATTAGTGATCTTTTGAGGTGATGTCACTGATAAGTTAAAACGTAAGGGTTCCATCCCTAATCCCAAGGCAGAAGCAATGCAAGATGCAATGTATGAGTGCGTAAAACATAATCTAGTAATACTTGTGAAAGAGTACCAAAAACCAGCTTGATACCTTCAATGACTGCATTGGAAGCACCTGGATCCTGCTGGTTCGCTAAGGATAAGGCTGCCCCTTGAGGTCGCTAACATCTATCACCATGCTTGACTGCTCCCTACTGCTGCTAGCACCTTGGAGGTTGATCTCCAGACTGCTGAGGAAGGGCATAAGGTAGAGGCTGCTGTGGAGGAGGGGGAAGAAATTGCTGATGCTGCTAGAGCTGACAGGCATGCGGACAACAATTCCTTAGATGATCAGTAGAACTACACCCGTAGCGCTGGCGTGGTCCAGAAGGTCCATCTGGAGGGAGACCACAGAATTGCTGTTGATGCCTGGCACCTGAAGACTTGAACTTCTTGGAGGGCTGCTGCTAGCCTGTTATTTAGAAGAAAAAGAGCTATCACGAGCATTGACTCCTCCAGGATCTCACATTCTCACTGTTGTTGACTGCTCAAGTTCTTGTATCATCATATCTACATTAGGTGGTCACATGCTTGTCTTGAGATTAACTTCCAACTACATTGGTTGAATTCTGGACTAACTAGTAAAGAACTAATTCTTGTTTTCGTATTTTATAGAGACATACTTGTCTCCTTTCATTGGCCTGCTAAGTGGTGGCAAGGCAAATCTGATGTTTTCTAATAAACAATTTTATTTGGTTGAAGCAAAAATCAATTTTAACCATCCTATGCAAATGGCATTTACCGGGGGACTTAAATTTTATTTCTACCACATACTTAGATTGGAATGTCACTACTTCCGTTTGATGCTTCCAACTTTAATAATTCTTCAAATGTTCAAGCTGTAAATTTTGTTCTTACTGTTTTTTCTTTGGTTTTTTTCTATTGTCCTAGTTCTTTTTTCTCATTCTTTCTACTCTCTTTCTATACATTTACAGAGATCTTTTCAACCTTATCGGTTGTCTGTTGGAGCCTGCTACTGTAAGTTTCTTTATTGTCTTCGGACTAATATTCTTTACCAAAATATTCACTCATATAATTGCTTTATAGTGCTGTCATATTGAAACTGTGATAAGTTTGTTTCCTCTGTTTTGCACTCACTAATATCCTTGCAGCTGAATTATCATGTTTTGATCACTTATCTAATATATTTGTTGTTGTTGTATCCTGACATGGTACATATACATATGTGTATGTACACGGATGCATGTATATGTCAAAATGTGAATAAGTGTTCCTGTATTGACTAAAGCATTCTTGGATGTATACATACCAATATGTGTCTATGGTTCCCTAAGAAGATATAGAATATCTTAAAACTTGTATGCCATGCCATTTGATCTAGTCAGGCGTTCTATTAGATTAGGGTTATGTAACTTATGTTAAGTCTAGCTTTGCCATTTGCGAGTTCAAGTCCATTGATGTGTAATTTTTTTGGTGGGTCTTAGGAGGTTAAAATATTTAGAAGTCAATTGTTAGAACTAGAGGTAACGGAAGGCTAATATTGATTAATAACTTGTTCCCATGTCACAAAATTAACCCCACCTTAAAGTTTTGTTGCTGCCTGAATAGGGGAAACTTAAGAATGGACAGACCTCTTACATAAAGGTGCCATGGCCCATGAGTCCCTGTCCATGTGGAATACGACTCATGGACTCATGTACAACTCATGGAAGTTTTTCCATGCGAAAAGGACCATGGATCCCATACCACAACAAAGATAGGTGCACTGATATCCTCTTGCTTCTCTGCTTCGGTCTTGAATAGTCCATCAAAGGTGAGTTTTTGGATTTTCTTTTATTTCCTTTTCATTTGCAAGTTTAGTGTTTGTTTTAGGAATATGATGGATGATTGAGTTATGTCATGATATGAAGTGCGTATTTGACTAAAGATTTGAGTTGGCTGGTGAATTCCACCTTATTTTTCTCATATTCATTTTTCTTCCAATTTCTCATCTCTTTCTGTGTTTATTCTTGCTACTTTGTTTGTCCTTCTTCACTTCTTTGCATTAATTGTTGTGTGGATCAACTCTTTCTGCTTATATGATATTCACATGGCCACCTTTACGTTTGCATCCAACTGCAATATGGTTTGGGGATCCATCTTATTTGTGGGTATGAGCTGGTCGTTTGGTTTTTCAGCTAAATTGGCTTTGAAGATTAATCCGCTTATCTGTAAACTCACTTGAGGTTTGCTTTCTTATTATTAATAATATTAGCTTATGGTAAGGCTTGACCCCATCCTCTCTATCTTTGAGAGGATTAAAAAAAAACCTTTAAGCTTGCCTTTTCCATTAATTTTCTGCACAATATGACAACAATATGTTGAAAATTAATTATTTGCTTCTTCATTCTATATTTTTGCTGCATAAAACCAGCAGAAAACCCCCCAAAACAATAGTCATAAACCCTAGCCTTATTCTCTTCTTGTTTCCTGACAAAGACATAATTGAAATCTGTGCTAAATCGTCGTAGGAATCCTCCGATTCAGGGATTGTTGTTTGTAGAAATTCAATGCATCAACTCCTTTCATTTTCTATATTCCTAATCCGATGGTCTATTAACCCCTAACATTTTCACCCCTTTGTAAAATCTACACCCACTGGTTTACTTTTATTCATATAAAAGCTAGCTTCGGAGGTTCGTATCGTATCCATGATCCTCCTTTTGCATCTTTATTACTCTTCTTTTCTCAACATGCCAACCAAAGAAGAGTGTCAACAGGTTAAAAGAATGCTTGATGATGGATTTAGTGAGATGTCGAAGCAAGAGACAAATTCAGTGGAGAATTTCCAAGTTAAAGGACTGGGGATTCAAAAACCGAGGCTGAATCAGAGAACTCATTGAAAGAGGAACACCATGCAATATCTGAATTACCAATGATGACCTAGAGGTACATCCTATGGACTATGATGCAGAGTTTGAAATCCTACCATCTAGTTTCGTCTCATTTAGGCTTCCCCCAATGAGCAAGATTGATCATGCCTTTGCATGAGTCATATGATCGAGACATAACAATGTAATCGAAAACTAAATTTGAACAAAGCATCATCCTTACTGCACTGATGGGCGATTTGATTGATCAGTAGCTCCAAGGCCCCCAATCATTGGCCCAAATGTGTGAAGGCCTATGAAGGACGGGTACATATACGGGTACGGGTACGAAACGGGTACGTGATACGAAAAAACCTTAAAAACATAGGGAACGGGTACGATGGTGTACCTATATAAATTTTTTTTTAAATTTTAGTATAATATCATTATAGATATGAATGAGGTCCAAATGCAACAATAGTTCCATCTTCATTAAAGCTCTAACTTCCTAGTTTCAAAATGACAAAAGCACGATTATTGGATACGAGTCATATGACGATACAATACAATTGGTCCATTACATTAGAAATATAAAACCAAACCAAGCAAAGTAGCAACATGAAAGTAACTATTAAGTTATTACCCAAACAATTTTGCAATTTAATCCCTCTGCTCTTTTTTTTAAAAAAACCCAAAACGTACCTAGAACCGTACTCATGTCATATCCAAATCTGCTTCTTGTACTCGATTCAAATTGGTGTACCGGGTACGGAAATTGATGTACCCATACTCGTACCCGGTACTCGTACGAATGCCCTTCTGAAGTACCCGTGAGTCACAGGCGGAGACATGACATCGAGCTTCATCATACCTCCTTGCATCAACTATAGCCTATTGGGGAAAAGATGATTTCCGGCTGGCTCCCTTGGGTCCACACAACAGAAGCGCCTCATGTAGTCATGGGTTATATCAGATCAGGTTTAACTTTGAGTTGAGATTTTATATTTCCAATTTGACTATTATTGGCCTCTTTTTGTCTTTCACTATTTTGAGTTCTAGGCTTACCGTTGAACCTTTATAAGCCATTGTTTATATGATTAGAAGTACAGAGCTTGATTGGCAACTAGTCCACTTGGCGCAAAATTAAGACAACTTAAAATTGAATGGCCTCTTCAATAGAAGAAATTTAGGATTAATAAAACAAAAAAAAGAAGATTAGGTGACTTTACTCTTATCATGTAAAGGGGTTATGTGTCCCTTTTCGTATAGAATAGGACTCAGGGGCTTTCCTCAAGTCGTTGAAGACTTTTCACATGAAATGGAGGACCGTGGGTCCCATACAGCATGAAGAAAGCAAACTTTTCTTTAGTTCAGGAGATTCTTTCCATGAAGAAAGGGGGATATGCTATCCTCTTCTGTCCTCTAGTTGGTTCTTCAAAAAGAAACTTTTCCGTAGTTCATGAGGTTATTTCCATGGAGAAAGGGAGAGGTTCTATCCTCTTCCATCCTCTTATAGGCTCTTCAAGAAGAAACTTGTCCGTAGATCATGAGGTCTTTTTTTCTTCTTCTTTTCTTTGGTTGCAAGTTAAGTTTTGGTTTATATACATATGATGGATGGTTTAGTTGTGTAATGACATGATGGATGGTTTAGTTGTGATTAAAGTGTTCTGTTTTGGGTAATGGATTTCACCTTGCTTCCTCTTCTTTTTCTTCTTCTTCTTCCTCTATCATCTTGTTATTTCTTCTCCCTACTTCCTTGGCCATCCTTCTCTTTTTTGCTTATGAACTACATTTAGATCTGAATTTTATGTGAGTAAATGGAGTTTATGCTTGCAGTTGGTTTCCCCAGTTATTTTTCTGCACAATATAACAGCTGCCTGATGTGGCTTAATTACTTGCTGCTGCTTCTATTTGTTTGATGCATAAAACCTCATAAAATTTAAATTTACTTCTCCACTTGCTTCCCAATAAAAGACACATTAAGAATTTAAGATATATGATAAATCCTCATCTTGGTCCTGTTTGGAGGAGTGACATGTAGAATACCCCTATCTTTCACCAAAGACCTAATTGTTTGATCTAAACCCCAATTTTTCTTCCTACGATTCCTACACCTAAGAGTTACATTTGTCTTACCAAGAGATACATATTTATTGCTGTGCACTCTTGCGAGCCAATTATTGAGAAATTTTTTGGCCTTAAAATGAATTCTTATCCAATTTTCGAAGATTTAGATTTTATTGTCATGCACTGATTTTCTGTACAATGTAACCAATTAGAGCACACAAATCTGTATCAGGAAAATAGCTTGCCAAATGATCATCTAGTGTAGCTTTAAACTCCATTTATTTTTTATGTGTGCCATTTGTTGATAGGACAATCCACTTTAAAGGCGACTTATAATTTCCCCCATTTTAATGACATTGGGTCTCAAAACCCTTTTTGTTCCACCCTAACCCCTCCCTGGTTGTCAATTCTTCATCAGCCTTCCACATTTTTTCTGTTGGAAGTTAGATATTCCAATATGCTACCTTAGTATAACTTACTAGATAATCGTGCAACACCTTTGTAACTTTGCTGATAAAATATATGAGGTCATGCGCCCCTGGTGTATCAATAGACTAAGAGGCAGTACTCTAAATCAATGATGTACCCAGGTAATCCTTGATGATACTGACTTGTTTTTATTTGGTTTTTGCAGTTGCCGACACAGTTTTATATGGCATTGGTAAGAATGTCATCTCAAACTTTTGGTTGCTAGTTGATATATTTTGCCAATGTTATCAAGTATGATCTTAGCAAAGTTCGTGTCGAGAATTATGCATTTTGACTTGCAGTTATACACAGCAACTACGGTGGTTCTGACAGCACAAACTATATACTATGGACACATCTATCCTCGTCTGAAAGCACATAAGATTAGCCTACTGCATAAGGTAAGGTTTTCATGATATTGCTGCTAACACCCAAAAAAATATGAAAATATTCTTTTATCTATTCATCTGCTTGAAAGCCAACTTAGCATCATCTATGGATACTCTACCAACCAACTTAGCTCATTCATTTCGAAATTGTGTTACTTTATTCTAGTTCCATTTGTATTTTCCACATCTCATCTACTAAGAAATTATTCGCATCTCAGCAGCTACATGCCCACTTCATTAGTCACAGAGTAAATGACGCATAAAAATGATCTACCTCATGGATGGTTCTTCGACAAGCACAAATCATATGTCGTCGTCCATCTCTACTGGATGACACCCTGTGATACCTCTGTGCTCACAGGCCCTGTGGTACTTTCTTGCACATAGAAGAACGTTACTTGAACCAAGCCCACCATGCTTCGACAAGCACACCTTTAGGTTCACGTGCCTAGGTTCTACACACAAGGATCACTTGCGCGCCTACAAGATGATGCCCAAGTGTCCAAGTCTGCCACATCAATACCCGGTTGATCAATAGTAAAATATCCCTTAGCAACCTTCCCTCCTTGGAGTGATGTTTGTGTCCAAGTGTCCAACTCCTTGATCTAACTCCAAGGCTTGCAATGTTCCGACAATGATACCACTAACATGATGCTCACTTAACGACATCTGAGCACCATGGGTCTCCTCACGCACAATTGCACGCACAAGGCTCACATGTTCAAGGTAGCCCAAACCTTGCTCGACTGTCCCCTATTGTTTGTCGGATAAACCACGGAGCTTCACACACGAATAGGGTAGCCTGAGAAAATACACCAAGAGAAAGCCTCCTCTTTTGCCACCCTGAGGGTACGAAGGTGCTTTGGGAGTACAAAGTTGGGATTTATGTGTTGATATTCTCATACGCAAAAGTCTTCCCTTTCCCAAACCTACAATTTCATTGGAAGTCCATGGCTAACAAATGTTAGACCGTGGCAATGTGCTAGATCTAGTACCAACAATTACAACTTGAATCGATGGATGCGGTGGGACCAAGATGTTGATGAGATAATAGTAAAACTTGAATCGATGGATGCGGTGGGATCAAGGTGTTGACGAGATAATAGAAGAAGATGAAATAACACCAGCAAACGTGGACGAGGTGGTTGTGATCACAGATGACAAGGAGACAAGAAAAATAATAATAGGAAGGGAGGATGATGGGTTCGTTGGTTATAGTAACGATGGTGGTGGTTGTTTCCCACTTGGCTTCCCAACTCTTGTATAACAAAGCTGTGATAATGAAAATACTGCTATATATGCCGTAGAGACCTCTTTGTAAGACGAGTATTTGTATATGGTTTAGTTTGAAATGGATGCTAAGTACCTGCCATGGGGCATATACTAGGATGCTAGGTACAATTTTTTGGAGGGTTGGCGTTGACTTTAGGGTAACAATTGATTGGAAAACTAACAATCACCTCTGGAACACTCTCTTTATGCTGTACTTCATAGACCGCTCCATGCTATCAGAAAAGTCTTTGTTCTTATTGTTGTAGTTGTTAACTAGATGTTTGTGCTTGATTTTATGGGAACATATGAAGAGTTTACATTTGTTTTCTTAAATATTTTTCCAACAAGAAATAAATCGAGCAATAAGGTCTGAAATGGGAATTTACTCGTCATCGTGAAAGTTTGTTATCAATGATAATATTAGATTGTTCCACTTGCAAGTAATGTGCTCGTGCAGCGGTTTTCAATGGCCACTTATGTGGGTGATGATCTTGGGTTATTTTGATGGTTTTTTTTTCTTCTTTTTCTGTTTGTGGCAGGGTGGCGTGTGTGTGTGTGTGGAGGGGGGAGGGGGGGGGGGGGTGTTATTCATTTTCTATTTAGTTTTCCTCTTTTAATAGAAGGGGTATTAATAACAGAGGCAAACTATTAATTGGTAAGATCTTTGTGGAATTTTATGTTGTCTTCATTGTTCATATGACATGTTTTGACATCTTGACCTGTGATTGCAGAGCGACAAATTTCACCATGAAGAAGCATCAACAAAGGACCATGTCGACATAAAGGAATCTGAAGTGGAGGGTTGTCAGGAAAATGTATCTAGTCCTGCAATGGCAAGCTCACCAATTCCAGTTGCTGCATCATTAAGTCGCCGCTATGGTGCTAGTGGAAAAGACTTGTACTACATGTAATTGACTTGTGTCTCTGAAGTGCTACTCAAGATTGATTTTTTCACATCATGCAAGACTTGGTGAAACTAAAATTATAATAATTTAATTTCATCCTTTCCATCCAGTTTACATCTTGATAACTATGATTTCATTTAGGTACATAAAGAGTGTGTTGGCTAATGCTGGTTTCCTGTTATGAAAAAGTTCTAATCACACTCCATATTATTCTGCATTTATACTAGTAATAGTTTATCTGCCTATAGTTCGGTAACTGCCTTATACTTTCAGTGTAACACATGCATCTGCAGTATATTTCTGTTATATTTCCTTTCATTTGTATGGGTAAAAATGATTGTCTCATACAGGTTTGGTATATGGTTTCTCATGTTTAGCATGATACCCTACTTTTAGGATGTGAGCCTTCAATACCTGTTTGCATAGGTTTAATTTCTAATGAGATGTTGACTCCAAAACTTATTCCTTGAGTTTTCTAGTATTGGGGCATACTATAGCTATATATTGGTTGCTTATTAGAAACTTCAAAGAACTATTGAATGCATTCAGTATTAAAAGGACGATGTGACTATGCTAACTTCTATTTCATCCAATGCTAAACATTTCAATTTATTTTCAGCAATAAAAGGTCCTAGTGATATCTGGTCACTTTCACTGGAGTTATTGGATTCGTTTCTGCAGGAGGATAGTAGGTGTTAGGAGATGTCGGCTAGGGTTTGGAGAGAATGGAATGCACTTCATTGAGGGACTAAGCCCTATATATATATATATATATATACACACTCACATACACACACACACACACACACACAACATAGAACCCGAACCGACTGTACATAGAACCCGACCCATCTATAAGTTCGTTCAGGCTCCTCGCTCTGTTCACTATGCAGCGGTCATTCGGATTATCCGCTATCTCCGAGGCATCATCACCTGCTTACTACTTTTTCCCTCCACCTCTCCGTTGGTGCTGACTGCTGCGTGCCTAATCCGATGCAGATTAGGTAGGAGATGTAGCCACTCGCCGTTCTACTACCGGCTACTATGTGTTCTTCGGTGATTCCCTCATTTCATGGCGTAGCAAGAAACATAAGTTTGTTGCTCGCTCCAGCACCGAAGCCGAATACAAGGCTATGACTTCCACCACCGCAGAGATTGTCTTCCTTCGCCGCCTTCTACTCGACCTGGGAGTTGTGATATCCGGGCCGACAAAACATATCGAGGTTGACTGTCACTATGTTCGCTAGGAGTTTCTCGATTACACCATCTCCTTACCCTTCATTCCGTCATTGGAGCAGACTGCTGATTTTCTCACGAAGTCCCTTAAGATTGCCCGCTTTCGACATCTTATCAGCAAACTCTCGGTACATTATCCACCATGAGTGTTAATGTATATATTGGGTCGGGTTCTATGTACAGTCGGGTCGGATACATTGTATACATGTACTTATATATTGGGCTTTAGTCTCTCAATGAGAACCATTCCATTCACTCCAAACCCTAGCCTTCATCTCCTAACATGGTATCAGAGCCCTAGGGTTCTCTCGTGCGACGACGGCGACGACGACAGCCACCTTCGGTCTCCTCCTCCGGCCTCCCTCCACCCGGTAGCCCCCCCCGACCCCTCCCCTCCACCCGTCGGCCCCCCCGACCCCTCCCTCCACTCGTCCGCCCCCTTCACCTCAGCACTCCGGCCCGCCCGGCCTCTCCCCTCAGCCCCCCAACACTCCCCTACACCCGCCGGCTCCCCCGACCCCTTCCTCCACCCGCCGGCCCCCCCGACCCCTCCCTCCATCCGGCAGCCCCCCTGACCCCTCCCCTCCACCCGCCGGCTCCCCCGATCCCTCCTTCCACCCGCCCGGCCCCCCCGACCCCCCCCCCCCCCCCGCCCTCTTCCCTCAGCCCCCGACCCTCCCTCCATCTGCCCGGCCCCTCCGCTCAGCCCAGCCCTCCTGGCCCCTCCCTCCGCCCTCCAGCCCCCCTCCAGCCCTCCGATCCCCTCCGATCGCCTCTCCTGGATCCCCTCTCTTTTGAGCCTCCCCTATGGCTTCTCCTACCGTGCCGTCCGTCGTTGCGATTTCTCCACCGCTGAAGGCGGTCGCTTTTCAATTGTCCTCGGCCAGTGACTGGCCTGATTGGTCGCTCACCGTCGAGGCTGCGCTCTCCAGTCGTGATCTGTGGGGCCACATCACCGGTGATGATCCTCCTCCGGCTGCCTCCTCCGGCTCCTCCTCTGTCACCAACAGTGCCGTATCTAATGCTGCGACTGCTACCACGGCAGCCACAGTTGCTGCTCTCACGTGGCGTCGCCACGATCAGGTCATCCGGGTCTATCTTCTAGACTCCGTTGCTCGTTCGCTCCTTGCTCCCATCGGTCGCCTTCCTACAGCGCGCGCGATGTGGGAGTATCTCCCGGATCGGTTTCTCCCACGCGGCGGCGCACGCCGGTATCAGCTTATTTGTGACTCGCAGTCTGCCTGGCAGGGGGAGCGTACGATTCAGGACTTCTTCAGTCTGATGAGTGCCTATTGGTATGAGCTGGACTCTCTGATCCCGGAGCGGTGTGGTTGCCCATGCTCTAGGGATTTCCAGCGCTACCTCGATGAGGGCCACCTGCACCAGTTCCTGGCCGCATTTCGATCGGACTTTGCTCTCATCGCTGCTCAGCTCCTGCACCGTGAACCACTCCCTCGGCTTGAGGATGCCCTGCTCGCCTTGGTCGATAAGGAGACTCGACTTCAGACTCAGGGTACTCGTCCTCCTCCACTTGCTCCTGGCTCAGACAGCGTCCTGGCGGCTGGGTTCTCCGATGAGTCTGTTTTCTGTCACTACTGCAAGGAGCCCGGACATATGAAGCGTGAATGTCCCACATGTCCTCCACGCAACCCCCGCTGGGGTTTGGATGAGAGAGCATCACGCTGGGCTCCTGCCTCCCGGGACGATCAACGCGGCGGTCGAGGTGGACGGAGTCGTGGCCGTGGTCAGTCCTCCTTTCGCCACTTTGGTGGCGCGACTGCTTCTGTAGAGTCTCCACCGCCCATTGCTGCTACTACTGCACCGTCTCCACTTGAGCCGGATCGTCTCCAGTGACTTGAGGAGCTCCTACTTCGCCACATCGCCTCGACCAGCTCTTCGCCTGCTACCGGCCTGGCTGCCTCCTCTGGTACTGCTGCCCCTTGGATTTTCGATTCGGGTGCTTCCTGTCATCTTACATATGACTCCACCGTGCTCACCGCCTGTTCTCCTGCTCCTGCACACATGGAGGTTCGCACTGCGAATGGTACTCTTGTACCTATTCCGCAGTGTGGATCCATCACTCCTACCTCGGACTCCACTGGTCGCCTGACCCTATCCCATGTTTATCATGCTCCTCTTCTTAATATTAATTTGATATCTAGTAGTTCCCTCTGTGATTCTGGACTCACTGTCACCTTTACCTCCTCTGCTTGTGTTGTGCAGGATTCGCGAACGGGACGGAGGATTGGGCAGGGCCGTAGGACGGGGGGACTTTACCAGCTGGATCGTCTTCATGTTTCTCCTGCTTCTATTGAGTCAGTCATGTCAGTCACCTCTGATGTCGACCTGTGGCATAGAAGGTTGGTCATTTGTCCAGCGATCGACTTAAAAGTGTTTTCCGTTTGGGCGCTTTGGGTCGTGTGTCCTCTTCCCTCTCTGTCTGTACGGGCTGCAGATTGGCAAAGCATCTGGCTCTACCATTTTCGGCTAGTGCTTCCAAATCTGCAGCTCCTTTTGATTTAGTGCATTCGGACATTTGGGGCCCTGCTCCTGTTGCTTCTTTTACTGGTTTTTTATATTATGTCAGTTTCATAGACGATTACTCTCGTTGCACCTGGGTTTATCCATGCGTCGCCGCTCTGAGATTCCTCGTATTTACCAGACCTTCACTACCATGCTTTACACCCAGTTTGGTCAGCGCATTAAGATGTTTCGGTCTGACTGTGCCCAGGAATATCTCTCCTCCGAGATGCGTGAGATCCTTCAGACTCATGACACTCTTCACCAACAGTCGTGCCCACACACCTATGAACAGAACGGAGTTGTCGAGCGCAAACATCGCCATGTCCTTGAGACAGCGCGAGCTCTCCTTCTGTCTGCTTCTGTTCCACATTCCTACTGGGCCGAGGCTGTTTTGACCGCCGTTCACCTCATCAACATCACTCCGTCCTCCACCCTCTCTGGCACTATCCCGTACGAGCGGCTTTACTGTACATCTCCTGACTACTCCCTACTTCGCACCTTTGGGTGCACGTGTTTTGTTCTCCTCCCTCACTATGAGCGCACCAAACTCTCTGCTCGGTCTGTTCGGTGTGTCCATCTGGGGCTCAGTCGGGAGCACAAGGGCTATTGTTGCTACGATCCCGTGGCTCGCCGGATCCGTATCTCTCGTCACGTTTCTTTTGTCGAAGACGTCCCGTACTTTTCTACCGAGTCCCGGGATCTTCCCTTATCTCCTACGTCACCCTACACGCCTTTACTACCTCTCACCATCCCTGTTTTACCTCCGTATCCTGCACCATTGGATGTGTCCTCTCCAGTTGGGTCTCCCCCACCCTCAGTACATACACCTCCACGCCCACCCTTCCCTTCCACGCCTCCCTCACCTCCTCCACCATCACCTGTTACTCGTGTCTATGTTCGTCAGTCTGCAGCTCCTCCTCCAGAGTCGGTTCACACTGGTACTCCCTCGCCTGATGCTGCTGCTCCCTCCTCACCGGTCGTGGATGCTGCTCCTGTTCGGCGCTACCCGGCGCGCGAACATCACCCTCCTGACAGATATGACTACTCTCAGGACAGGTTTGACTACTCTGCCTTTACCTCTGACTCTCCTGACTCCTTTGGCTACTCTGCCATTGCCTCCTATTCTCCATCTTATCAGGCTTTTCTTACCGCACTTCACACCCACCGGGAGCCCCAGTCGTACCGTGAGGCAGCTTTACACCCAGAGTGGCGGCAGGCCATGTCAGTAGAGCTTGAGGCTTTTCAGCGGACCCAGACATAGGATTTGGTGCCTTGTCCCTCAGGCATGGTGCCTGTTAGCTGCAAGTGGGTCTTCAAGGTCAAGACTCGCCCTGACGGATCCATTGAGCGACACAAGGCCTGCCTCGTTGCTCGTGGCTTCTCCCAGGAGTATGGGATTGATTACGAGGCGACGTTTGCTCCAGTTGCTCGGATGACTACTGTGCGTACCCTCTTAGCTGTGGCAGCTGCTCGAGGGTGGCCTCTCCATCAGATGGATGTCACCAATGTGTGCCTTCACGGTTCCCTCTCCGAGGAAGTATATATGGCTCCTCCTCCGGGCATTTCAGTTCCTCCAGGGCACGTTTGTCGTTTATGCCGTGCTATCTACGGGCTCAAACAAGCACCTCGGGCATGGTTTGAGCATTTCCGCAGTGCAGTTCTGGCAGCTGGGTTTGTCGAGAGATACTCTGACTACGCTCTGTTCACCCGCTCCTCCAGTCAGGGTATTGCTGTGCTACTTCTGTATGTGGATGATATGATCATCACCGGGGATGACAGTGCTACCATAGCTTCCCTTCAACGTCACCTTCAGAGCCAGTTTGAGATGAAGGATCTAGGTCCTCTCCGGTACTTTCTTGGCCTTGAAATTGCCCGGTCAGCTCGAGGATTGTTGATCTCCCAACAGAAGTACATCTCTGATATTTTTGCCGAGGCTGCTCTTATTGATTCTCGTACTGCTGACACGCCTATGGAACTCAACTTGAAGCTCCTCTCTACTGATGGTGAGCCTCTCCAGGATATCTCTCGTTATCAGCGGCTGGTTGGGATGCTCGTTTATCTCACCATGACGAGGCCTGACATTGCCCATGCCGTTGGTATTGTCAGTCAGTTCGTTCAGTCTCCTCGCTCGGTTCACTATGCAGCAGTCCTTCGGATTATTCGGTATCTCCGTGGCACTATCACTCGATCGCTGTTGTTTCCCTCCACATCTCCACTGGTTCTGCGTGCTTACTCCGTGCAGATTGGGCTGGAGATATTGCTACTCGTCGATCTACCATCGGCTACTGCGTGTTCCTTGGTGATTCCCTTATTTCTTGGCGCAGCAAGAAACAGGAGTCTGTTGCACGCTCCAGCACCGAAGCCGAATACCGAGCTATGGCTTCCACCACTGCAGAGATTGTCTGGATTCAACGTCTTCTACTCGACTTGGGAGTCAGGATTTCTGGGGCTACACCTCTATTTTGTGACAACCGGAGTGCCATTCAAATTGCTAGCAATCCGGTTTTTCATGAGCGGACCAAACACATCGAGGTCGACTGTCATTATGTTCGGCAGGAGTTTCTTGCAAACATCATCTCCCTGCCGTTCATTCCCTCGACAGAGCAGACTGTTGATTTTCTCATCAAGCCCCTGACGATTGCTAGATTTCGTCATTTTATAAGTAAACTCTCGGTACATGATCCACCGTGAGTTTGAGAGGGAGTGTTAATGTATATATCGGGTCGGGTTCTATGTACAGTCGGGTCGGATTCTATGTGTATACATGTACTTATATATTGGGCTTTAGTCCCTCAATGAGAACCATTCCATTCTCTCCAAACCCTAGCCTTCATCTCCTAACAGTGAGTTTGAGGGGGAGTGTTAATGTATAGAGATGGGTCGGGTTCTATGTACAGTCGGGTCGGGTTATAGATGTATTGATGTACATATATATTGGGCTTGTCCCTCAATGAAGCACACATTCCATTCTTTCCAAACCCTAGCCGTCATTTTCTAACACCTCATAACATTTTTGCCAAAAATTTATGCCACGTCATCCTACATAACACTTTCTACACTTCTGCCACTTCCCTGCATTACACTTTCGTCAACAAACACTGGGAGTGGCAGAACTACAGCTCCTAGCATTACCACTTCCATCAAAACAAACAGCGAAACTGGGACTTCCGGCCGGAAGTCCCGGTCAACACTTTCCGCATTTCTCACTTCCAGCACTTCCCCCACTTCTTAACAGCCAAACGGCGCCTCTGCATTGTATGTTGAGTTGCATTCATGGTTAGCAGCCATGATTTCCTGAATGATTTTCGGAACTGTTTCAGTTTGATCTATCTGTCCCTTCATACCTTCAAAGTTTAAAGTATTGAATTGTTCTAGCTCTTCCAATTTTCATGGCCAGAGAAGTGTATCTCAAAGTCATCTGCCTCATGCTTGGACTCAGGACATTGGTCACTTCTTATCTAGTTGGCCTCCTACCTTTACTACTACCCCTCATGCTCTCCTGCTTCGATCAGTAAATCTGTTGTGTACCTAATGGGCAATCTCTTTCTTGTGGCATTTTTTTGGTGTATTATTTACCATGAATTTGGAGATGGGTCATAGTGATGTAGCTTTAGGTTTACATATATATTGCAGCACATATGTATGCAGCCAGTTTATATTTTTTTTTATCTTTCAGTGAGACATACATGGATTCTCTTGAAATTTGTATGTTGGTTCTATGCATGCACCAACTGTGTGCCCTACTATTTCGTGTGAGTCCTATATAGTTTTCTGTCTTTCTTCATATTTCCTAGTGAGATTTTATGTGCATTCCCAACATTTGCTCCTATAGTTTCACTAAAAGTTCTAATGTGCATATTATCACATAAAGGTTCAAAATATTGTGTCAGTCAGTGCCAGGTTTCCAGTAATGGAAAAGTTGTACATCAGTATATAAATCAATAGTTTTTGTTGTCAAATATTCATATTTCTCATGTATTCTTTGATTTGGAGATGAACCCGTTATCATCTGAACATGGCAGGTCTGCACGGTCTTTAACAAAGAGCCCAATACCTACAGCAGGATCCTGGTTAGCACATTCACGAGATTCTGGCAGGACACCTCCTATGGTCGCTTACAATCAACATTTTTCAAGAGAGCCCTTGCTTGGTGGGCTTGTTCCCACACAGTCTGCACCACCTTCGAACATTAAAAATACCCTATGTGTGGTGGTGAGCTCACAATGAACTATCAGGTCAATAACTTTCTTTTGTTTTGTATCCTGGATATAATATTTAAGTTCTCATCCTTCGGCAGGTCTCACTAGTATTTTTCTGTGGTACCTATAGTTTCAACCATTGCATGAATAACACATTTCATGCCTCACCTCCTGGAATGGTCATAGTATTGGGCCGTAAGCTTTTGCAGGTAAGTCAGAAGCTGACTTTTTTGGAGCATTAGTAAATAGATGGAGACTCTAAATAAGCACACACATATCAATTTTTTAACAATGCTTTAGTTCTTCAGATGTTTTGTTCAACAAAAAACATAATAGCTGAAATCTTGATGGGTACAATTTGGTCGCAGGACAAGGCTTTCGGATCATCAGTGCAAGAAGGTGCTGGAAGCAGTGGAATTGGAAGCATCCTCGGCTGGGCCATGGCAGCTATTTATATGGGAGGGAGGCTACCACAGATTTGCTTAAATGTGAGATTGAATTCTAATGACCGGCTCATTAATTTTCCAAAAAATAAATTCTCATCTAATTCACGTCATAAGAAATTAAGAATCAAAATTTTTACTGGCCAAGGGCATTTCTTATGTTAAAAAAATGTTTCTATGCAACTGACCTTTCACCTCTTTTCACTCACTGGCATATGCACTATTTAGCTATATACATATTGCGTAACACACGTAATCTAACTTCACGTGTTTCTTAATCTTGATGCAGATTAGAAGAGGCAATGTGGAGGCAAGTTTTTCTAATTTATAGGTTTATCTAGAGCTATTTACCTGCGAAGTTATAACTATGGTTTCTTTATTATTTGGTCTAAAACATTTTTTATAAGATTTCACTATGGAAATTTTTGTGTAGTTTTAGAATTGTAGACTCAATTCTATTATGCGATTAGTATTGTATGAGATGTGTCCATCTATTCATTGTGTGGGAGACTATAGATAGAAAAGCACACACACAGTAATCTACACAGACACGTGCACCCTCACACACATGCACACATCCAGACACATATACACATGCACATGGATTTGTACCACTTATGTCCCATACATGCACATGTTCATAGATATGTACCAAGTCTGTTTTGAACATGGGCAGTAATCCATGATGTTCATCTTAATCTACATATCCTAAGACACATGGATCAAAAATTAAATATTTTGGCACTTCTTTTCTGAGTATTAATTGGTCACATAATGAACCATTAGCCATATTATTGAAATACATTCATTTTCACTTAATAGATATTTTTTACATCTCCAAAACATTTGATTTTTGGTATGCATGTGTTTGAATGTGTCCATGTGATTCATGTGGATTATCAGTTTGTGTGGCTCAACATGCCTTTCCACCTTTGTGAGTGTGTGTATATGTATCGGTCAGGATTGGGGGACATTGTTTGTGCACTCAAATTTTTACACCAATTATTAAATCATAAGGTAGAGATTTTTTAAGTTGTTGATTTTTTGTGAGCATAATCACCTGGACTTAGACAGCACATCCACAAAAAATCAGCACTTTCTAAAGCCTCTAGACTTATCTAATGTTCTTTCAAACTAAAAATTTAAAACAGATGATCAATAAAGTCTTTTAGATTTGATTCACTTAGAGGCTTTAGAAAGTGCTGATTTATGTGGATGTGCTAACTAAGTCAAGCTGATTATGCTCACATAACATTTTCTAAAACCTCTGCGTAAAGATTTGAAAATCAGTGTAAAAATTTGAGTGCAAAAACAGTGTCCCCCGATCCTAACCCTATATATATATATATATATATATATATATATATATATATATATATTGTTAAGATGTATTCGTGTATATACATACACTCAGCGTATATATGACTCACATGTATTCACCTTATATTTGCCCATTGGCCTAATGAGAGATTTATTCCATTCTCTACCCAAACCCTAGCTTCTCTCTCCTTCTTTCTCTCTTCCTCATCTAGGGTTTGTCACATGGTATCAGAGCAAGGTTGATCGCTGGCGTCGTCAAACGGCTCCCTTGTATTCCTTGATCCGTGGGTCATCCGCAACCCATCAGATCCGTGTGCATCCCGATCGCAGCGATCGCAGATCCTCTCAGATCTGCAGTCCGTCAGCCCTCGATCCCGATCCCGATCCTCTCACCGCGCCTCTGCCTCTCTCCCGCATCTCACCGCGCCTCTGCCTCTCCTGCACAGCCCCGCACAGCCCGTGCCTCTGCCTCTCTCCCTGCATCTCTCCTGCACAGCCCGCGCCTCTGTCTCTCTCCCGCACAGCCCCGCGCGAGCCTCTGCCTCTGCCTCTCTCCCGCACAGCCCCGCG
Organism: Chamaelirium japonicum; assembly: GCA_947650365.1. NCBI lineage: Eukaryota > Viridiplantae > Streptophyta > Magnoliopsida > Liliales > Melanthiaceae > Chamaelirium > Chamaelirium japonicum. The sequence goes on along the minus strand of OX393551.1, from coordinate 66,544,814 downwards.
TGAGCCTCTGCCTCTCTCCCGCACAGCCCCGCGCGAGCCTCTGCCTCTTCTCTTCTCAGATCGTAGCCCCCGATCAGATCTGCGAGCCCCGCGCGAGCCTCTGCCTCTCTCCCGCACAGCCCCGCATGAGCCTCTGCCACTTCTCTTCTCAGATCGCAGCCCCCGATCAGATCTGCAGAGCCAGCCCTTCATCCCTTGTAGCCGAGTCATCTGATCTCGATGTCCTCGACTTCTTCGATGACGACTCCGCCGTCTCATCCGGTGACTCCCTATAAGATTCCACAGGATTTCCTCCCGCTCGCCACCGACTTTCTTCTTCAAGAGGCCTCCGACTGGTCGGCATGGTCCGCCACGGTGGAATCCACCCTTGAGGGTCGCAGTCTTCGAGGACACCTTGATGGCTCTTCCACGCTTTCTGCTTCCGATAATGAATACGGTCCCTGGCGCCTTCGCGATCAGCGCATCAAGGCCTACCTTGTTGCATCTGTGGATCGTTCTCTTCGCCGGGACATGGTTCGGCTTGCCACTTCTGCAGCGATTTGGGGTCATCTCACTGCTCGCTTTGTTAAGAAGAGTGGAGCACGTGAGTATCAGTTTCTCACACAGGCCCAGTCGGCACAGCAGGGAGAGTTGACGGTCCAACAGTTTTATTGTCAAATGCGCTCCTATTGGCGTGATCTTCAGGATCTCGCTCCCGTTCCTGACCCGTCCCATGCTATCGAGTATCAGCTCTACCGGGAGCGCCTTCAGCTTTATCAGCTATTCGCTGCCCTACGACCAGAGTTCAGTGCTCTGGCCGGTCAGCTTCTTTACCGGGACAACCTTCCTCGTCTTGATGAGGCTATGGCTGAGCTGGTCGCTGAAGAGACTCGTCTGTGTACTCTTGCCTCCAGGGCCTTACCTCTTCAGGGTGTACTTGCTGCTGCTCCGCCACCAGTCTCAGGCCCACCAGTGTCTTTTGTGTCTTTTGTCTCAGCTACTTCCTCCCATGGTAGACCGTTTTGCACTCATTGTCAGACACCGGGTCACTTCGTGGGCACTTGCTTCTCACTTCATCCAGAGAAGCGTCCTACCTATAGACATCGAGGTTGAGGACGAGCTCGAGGTCGTGGTTGCCCTGTTCCTACTGCTGCTGCTGCCTCTTCTGTCTTAGCTGGCGAGCTACAGTCTATTCGTGAGGAACTGGCTCAGCTTAGACTCTCTCAGCAGTCTGCCGCTACTCCTAGATCTTCCAGTGCCTCAGCCTTCTCTGCCTTTCCTGGTAGTCCCATTGTTTGGATACTGGATTTGGGCGCCTCATACCACATGACTCCGGATGCCTCCCTGTTCATTGCTTGTCAGCCTGCGACGCACCTGCCACCGATCCATACTGCAGATGGTTCTCGCTTAGCTATCTCACAGTCTGGATCCATTACTTCAGCCTCCGCCCCTGCTTGCCATCTCTCCTTATCCTCTGTGCTTCATGCTCCCACACTCCACATGCATCTGATTTCTGTTAGTGCTTTGTGTGACTCTGGCTGCTCTGTGATATTTACCCCTTCCTCTTGTTTTGTGCAGGATCTGCGTACTGGCCGACCGATTGGAGCAGGTTGTAGGGCAGGCAGACTCTACCAGATGGAGTTTCTTCACTCTTTGGATCCGTCATCATCTGGGTTTTGTGGCGTTGTCTCTCCTAATGCCGACTTGTGGCATATGAGACTAGGTCATGTGTCGGAACCGCGACTTAAGAGATTACTCCATTCTGGAGCTCTAGGTCGTGGTCCTTTTTCATCTTTATCTACTTGTACTAGCTGCAAGCTCGCAAAAGCTGCTGCCCTTCCCTTTTCATCCAGTACTTCTCAGAACTCTGCTCCTTTTGATCTTGTTCACTCTGATATCTGGGGCCCCTCTCCTCTCCCCTCTATGACTGGGTAGTTATATTATGTCTCGTTTGTGGATGATTACAGTCGCTACACGTGGGTCTACCTTCTTCGCCGTCGATCGGATATCCTCCAAGTCTATAAGGACTTCACCTCAATGATTCACACACAGTTTAGTCGGTGCATCAAGATCTTTCGATCTGATTGTGCCCTTGAGTATCTATCAACCGCTATGCGCAGCCTTATTCAGTCCCATGGGACTATTTTCCAGCACTCGTGTCCTCACATCCATGAGCAGAATGGTGTTGCTGAGCGCAAGCATCGCCATATTCTTGCGACTACTCGTGCTCTCCTTTCTGGTTTTGTTCCTTGGCGCTTCTGGGCTGAGGCTCTCCTCACCTCAGTCCAGCTCATTAACATCACTCCTTTGTCGGTTCTTCCGGACGACTTATCTCCTCATGAGTGTCTCCTCTCTACTACTCCTGACTACAGTCCTCTTCGCATTTTTGGGTGCACCTGTTTTGTTCTTCCTTCTCTCCATGAGCGCACAAAGCTGTCTGCTCAGGCAGCTAAGTGCATCCTTCTTGCGATCAACACTGAGCACAAGGGATACCGCTGCTATGACCCTGTTGCTCGTCGCTTGCGTATCTCTCGACACGTCTCCTTTGTCGAGGATACGCCCTACTACTCTCCTGAAGCTCAGGATCTCACCTTTCTCGAGGTTTCTTCTCCTCTATCATCGCCACCTATGCCTCCCTCGTCGGCCTCTCTGGTTCCCCCGGCTCCGTCGGCTCCTTCCCCACCACCCGCTCCCTCGGCACCACTGGCTCCTTTGCCAGTTGTTTTCCCAACGTCTCCAGGGGACTCCTCTGAGGCTTCCTCCTCTATGCCCGTGCCTCTCTCTCCTCCTCGGGTTGTCTCTCCATTTGCTCAGGTCTACTCTCGCCGGCCTACCCCTGTGTCTCCGTGTCCTTCCTTCTCAGTGGATGTCGACTCCCCTGCTATTGAGGTTACTCCTAGTTTTTTGCCTCCTGTGCCTGCTCCGTCATTGTCAGTCGTGGATCCAGGCCCGCCTCGCTACCCTCAGCGCCAGCATCACCCGCCTGACCATTTTAGCCACGACACTATGCCTCCTGATCGTTTTGGTTTTGCCTCTGTCTGCAGTTACTCGCCTCAGTTTACTACCTTTCTTACTGCTGTGCACGCAGATCAGGAGCCCCGATCCTACTCTGAGGCAGTTTAGTTTCCTCAGTGGCGTCAGGCTATGGATGAGGAGTTTCAGGCCTTTCAGCAGACTCAGACTTGGGATGTTGTCCCTCTGTCCTCTGGCGTTGAGCTTGTCAGTTGCAAGTGGATTTATAAGGTCAAGCACCACCCTGATGGATCCATTGAGCGCCACAAGGCTCGGGTGGTGGCTCATGGCTTTACTCAAGAGTATGGCGTTGATTACGAGGAGACCTTTGCTCCGGTGGCTCAGATGACCACCGTTCGTACTCTTTTGGCGGTTGCAGCTGTTCATCGATGGGCCCTTCTTTAGATGGACGTGAAAAATGTCTTTCTTCACGGTGACCTGTCTGAGACTGTCTACATGGATCCTCCTCTTGGTCTCAGTGTTCCTTCTCAGCACATGTGTCGTCTTCGTCGGGCCATTTATGGGCTTAAGCAAGCTCGTCGTGCCTGGTTTGAGCGGTTCCGCCGTGCTGTCAGGGAACTTGGTTACTCAGAGAGCAGTCAGGACCACTCTCTGTTTGTCAGGTCATCCTTGCAGGGCCGGGCGATTCTACTGTTATACGTGGATGACATGATCATCACTGGAGATGACTCTGCTGCGATTGCTAGTCTTCAGCAGCACTTGAGGAACCAATTGCAGATGAAGGATTTGGGTACGCTTTGCTACTTTCTTGGTCTTGAGGTAGCATACAGTGCAGATGGCATTCTGCTCTCTCAGCAGAAGTACCTTTCAGACATCCTTAGTCGTGCTGCCCTCACAGATAACCGCACAATAGACACCCCTCTTGAGCTTCACTTGAAGCTACGTCCTACAGATGGAGTTCCTCTTTCAGATCCCACTCGGTACAGGCAGATTGTGGGACAGCTCGTCTATCTCTGCATCACTCGGCCTGACATTGCACACGCTGTCAGCATTGTCAGTCAGTTTGTTGCTGCTCCACACTCAGTTCACTACGGTGCTCTTCTTCGGATCCTCCGGTACCTCAGAGGGACAGTTACTTGCTCTTTGTTTCTGTCGTCGTCCTCCTCTCTCAGACTTCGAGCCTACTCAGATGCAGACTGGGCTGGAGATCCGACTACAAGCCGCTCCACCACTGGTTATTGTTTGTTTCTCGGCGATTTTTTGATATCCTGGCGCAGCAAGAAGCAAAAAGTGGTGTCTCTCTCTTGCACTGAGGCTGAGTACAGGGCCATGGCCTCCACGACTAAGGAGATAGTTCACCTTCGACGTCTCCTCAGTGACCTCGGTGTTGCTTTCTCCGAGCCTACTCCACTTCACTGTGATAATTGGAGTGCTATTCAAATTGCTAGCAACCCGGTTTTTCATGAAAGGACAAAGCACATCGAGATTGACTGTCACTTCGTCTGACAGGAGTATGAGGCCATGACAATCTCACTACCTTTCATTCCCTCAGCAGAGCAGATCGCATACTTCTTCACGAAGTCACATCCTACGCCACGTTTTCGGTCTTTGATTGCCAAACTCTTGGTGCATGATCCACCCTGAGTTTGAGGGGGGGGTGTTAAGATGTATTCGTGTATATACATACACTCAGCGTATATATGACTCACATGTATTCACCTTATATTTGCCCATTGGCCTAATGAGAGATTTGTTCCATTCTCTCCCCAAACCCTAGCTTCTCTCTCCTTTCTCTTTCCCTCATCTAGGGTTTGTCACACACACACACACACACACACACACACACACACACATATATATATATATATATATATATATATATATATATATATATATATATGGGAAATGGGTTCCTGGTACATTGTACCAGGGTATTGCCTGAGACAATGCTCCGTATGCTGCCACGTGGAATAGGGGACCAGCTGTACTCCATACGGGTGCGAAACCTGCGAAAATTCTTTATTTGCGAAACCCAGCCGTAGCCGTCCGATCAACTGATCGAACGATCGGTGTTCACCCCGCCCACCGACCGCAGCTGTTACTGTGCCGGGCACAGTAACAGCGATTTCGGTGGGTGGGGTGAACCTTGGCCGTCCGATCGGCGTGAATCGAATGGCCAAATATCTCTCCCGCCGGTTAAAATTGTTAACCGTTCGATCGAACGATCGAACGGGTGAGATCCCGTGGGACACCATCAAATAGGACAAAAGGTAGTGGGTGGGGTGAACCCTGGCCATCCGATCGGCGTGAATCGAGCGGTCAAATTTCTCTCCGGCCGGTTAAAATTTTTAACCGTTCGATCGAATGATCGAACGGGTGAGATCCCGTGGGAAACAATCAAATAGGACAAAAGGTAATGATTACAATCATTACCTTTTGTCCTATTTGATGGTGTCCCACGGGATCTCACCCGTTCGATCATTCGATCGAACGGTTAACAATTTTAACTGGCTGGAGAGATATTTGGCCGTTCGATTCACGCCGATCGGACGGCCAGAGTTCACCCTACCCACCGAAATCGCTGTTACTGTGCCCGGCACAGTAACAACTGCGGTCGGTGGGCGGGGTGAACACCGATCGTTCGATCGGTTGATCGGACGGCTACGGCTGGGTTTCGCAAATAAAGAATTTTCGCAGGTTTCGCACCCGTATGGAGTACAGCTGGTCCCCTATTCCACGTGGCAGCATACGGAGCACTGTCTCAGGCAATACCCTGGTACAATGTACCAGGAACCCATTTCCCTATATATATATATATATATATATATATATATATATATATATATATAGAGAGAGAGAGAGAGAGAGAGAGAGAGAGAGAGAGAGAGAGAGATGATAAATGCGCATGCGGTGTCGCACCGTAGCCGTTTGATGCACCTGTTGCGTGCGTCGCACTCACGCAACGGTGCATCGAATGGCTGCGGTGTGACGCTGCACCATAACAACCCTCTAAAAACAGTGTCCCCCGATCCTGACCCTATATATATATATATATATATATATATATATAGAGAGAGAGAGAGAGAGAGAGAGAGAGATAGAGAGAGAGAGAGAGAGAAATGCTAGAATGCGGTATGCGGTAAGTGCGGCACCTACCGCATGCCGTCTGATGCACCGCTGCGTGCATGTGATGCATGCAGCGCGTGCATCAGATGGCTACGGTGCTGTGCCGCACGTACCGCATGCCGCAGCATATATATATATATATATATATATATATATATATATAGGGAAAGGGGATCCTACACTTGAGGTGTAGCTTCGTTGCTACACCTCAGGTGTAGTTTACCACCCTAGAAGTTTTAGAATTTGGTGATTTTTGGTGGATGTGTTATCTAGGGTAAGGTGATCATCCTCACCAAAAATCAGCATATTTAAAAACTTAGGGTCATCAAATGTTCGAATCTTTATAGACCGTCCATTATAACCGTTAATTTTGCTTAGCATATTTGATATCCCTAGAAGTTTTAGAATTTCTTATTTTTGGTGAGGATGATCACCTTACCCTAGAGAACACATCCACAAAAAATCACCAAATTCTAAAACTTCTATGGTGGTAAGCAATGGAAGAGGTGTAGTAGCGAAGCTGCACCTCAGGTGCACGGTTCCTGCCCTTATATATATATATATATATATATATATATATATATAGAGAGAGAGAGAGAGAGAGAGAGAGAGAGAGAGAGAGAGAAGACCCCTCAAGTGCGATCCACTTGGTGAGATCCTGCTGGTGCGATCCCGTTGGTTTACCATGATCATACATATGCTACACCTCTTTCCATTCAAATGTTTTAGTTCCGTGATTTCAATGTGAATTCGCCCGAGTGAGGCAAGGGAGTTGCCTAGGCGAGTAGTGCGGGCAAACTGTGTATAGAAATATGAGAACTCGCTGAACTAAAACATTTGAATGGAAAGAGGTGTAACATATGTATTGTACATCATAAACCAAAGGGATCGCACTAGCAGGATCTCACCAAATGCGGATAATAATAACCAAAATACAATGGACTGACAATCAAAGAATTGAAAGATACGGGTCTAACTATGTGACTAGATATGCTGACTCTTATAATAACATAAAAGTGAGAAAGAGAAACCACAGACGAATCCAGTACTAGTCAAATGAAGAAGAAAATAGGTGTATCGAATATACCTAAGAGTTAAGAATGGTCTCATAATGTGCACTGACACAAGCTTAAGTAGGAGTTGGACTGTAGAATGTTCCTGAAAACGTGTACTAGAATTGAGTATGATTTATATCAATATGTTATGTTATGGAGTTATTATTATCTTAGTGTTTTTGTGATTGTACTGCACTTGAGTTTTTCATTTTTTTAAAAAAATCAAAACTTGTGCGACAATAATCACATATGTGATTGGAACCGCTGATCAAGCATATCACATATGTTATTTTGTCAACATTGAGCATTGAAAATGACCACACGAATACCGGCTAAGTATCATGCCATGAGTTACTCCATGAATTTCCTCACAACCAACACAAATTTTGTTAAATCCAACACGAAGTCAAGAGATTATTTAATTTCTCCGTATAATCCTCCAAGCTCATCGTGTTGTTTAGACCATGAAAATTTTCATATAATGTCATCATGTAGGCAACAGATGAGAATTGTTTACAAACTTTTTGTTTTGTTTTCCCACGAAGAACTCTTCACCTTGTCTGGCCATAGGTGTTCTTCAACTCTCTTCCGCCATACGAGGGCCCTTCCATCAAGCTTCATCTTCACAAAAAGAAGTTTTCGTAGTTCCGCAAAGGGCTTCAACTCGAAGTAATTATCTAGACCAGTTTTCTAACCTAGATAGTCCTTCAGGTGCATCTTGCCTGTGAAATGTTTTACATTGCTCTGAACAATGGCGGTTCAAACTAATCTATCCATGAAAACACGTTGTTCAGGTTGTCCTGGTACATTGAATGAGTGATTAATTTGCCCATCTCTAGATTTGGAATTGGGATAATGGAGTGTTTGTCGATCACGACCTTGATCTTTCACTCTATGACGACGGCTAGGGTTTGGAGAAAAACCGGGTTATGTCATTAGGCATATAGCCAACATATATATAGACAGTACATGTGTATACCCGTGGGAAAGCCCCTGGGAAACTACGGAATACAATAAATACATTAACACCCCCGTTAAACTCACGGTGGGTCAAGCACTGAGAGTTTGCGAATAAGAAACCAAAAACGAGGAGATGGATGAGACTTCGTGAATAAGTCAATAATCTGTTCCGTTGAAGAGACATAAGGCAAAGATATGGTCCCAACCTCGTACTGCTCTCTGGAGAAGTAGCAATCTAGCTCAATGTGCTTGGTCTGCTCATGAAACACCGGGTTGCTGACAATTTGAATAGCACTCTTGTTGTCACAATGAAGAGCAGTGGGTCCCGAGGTATCAACACCAAAATCTCAAAGAAGACGTCGGAGATGAACGATCTCCTTAGTAATAGTGGCCATGGCACGAAACTCGGCCTCAGTACTGGAGAGGGAAATCACCTTCTGCTTCTTACTCTTCCAGGAGATAAGAGAGTCACCAAGAAACAGGCAATAACTAGTAGTCGAGCGGCGAGTAGTCGGGTCCCCTGCCCAGTCGGCATCAGAGTATGCACGAAGAGCCAAAGATGAGGATGACGAGAAGAAGAGCGACCGAGTGATAGTGCCGCGAAGGTACCTAAGAGTCCGAAAAAGAGCAGCGTAGTGAATAGAGTGAGGGCCATCCACAAACTGGCTGAGAACACTGACTGCATAAGCAATATCCAGTCTGGTGATGCAGAGATAAACTAGCTGACCAACTATCTCGCGGTACCTGGTAGGATCTGAGAGGGGCTCACCATCGGCGGGGTGGAGTTTCATATGAAGCTCAAGAGGAGTGTCAACTGTACGACAATCAGAGAGAGCAGCCCGAGCAAGAATGTCAGCTGTGTACTTCTACAGAGAAAGCAGAATCCCCCTAGTGCTTCTAGCAACTTCCAGGCCAAGACAATAACGCAGAGGATCAAGATCCTTCATCTGAAATTGGCTCCAAAGATGCTCCTGAAGGGAGGCTATGGCCCGGGTGTCATCACCTGTAAGAGTCATGTCATCGACATAGAGAAGTATGATGGCCCGGCCCTGGGGGAAAGTCCGCACAAACATCGAATGGTCTTGAAAGCTCTCTACAAAACCAATTTTAGTAATTGCCTGACGGAAACGCTCAAACCAGGTACAAGGAGTCTGTTTGAGGCCATATATAGCTCGACGAAGACGACATACATGCTGAGAAGGTGTGTTGAGGCCTGGAGGAGGCTGCATATAAACAACCTCGGAGAGATCACCATGAAGAAAAACATTCTTCACATCCATCTGTGACAGGGGCCAAGCTCTAGCAGCAGCAAAAGTGAGAACAGTCCGAATGGTGGTCATCTGAGCTACTAGAGCAAATGTCTCATCATAATCAATCCCATACTCCTGAGTGAAACCTCTAGCAACGAGATGGGCTTTGTACATGTCAATAGAGCCATCTGTGCGATGCTTGATCTTGAAGACCCATTTGCAGCTGATGGGCTTGACACCAGGAGGCAGAGGCACAACCTCCCATGTCTGAGTCTGTGCAAAGGCCTGAAACTCCTCAGGCATAGCCTGCTGCCACACAGGGTACTGCAATGCCTCTCTGTAAGACCTGGGCTCTCTGACTGTGTGAAGGGCAGTAAGGTAGGTAACGAACTGAGGCAAGTAGGAAGTGACAGCTGCAAAACCAAAAGGTCCAAAACGATTAGGGGAGTAGCCAAAGTGGTAGGGAGGGCGACGCTCGCGTTGAGGGTAGCGAGGAGGACTGCGAGGATCCACATCCGGTAGAGGGAGGCTGCTCGAAGTGGACGAAGTACCAGATGAGTCACTGACAGATGAAGGTGTGACAGGTAGCGTGTCAGATGGATGAGAAATAGGCAAAGGAGATGAGGGATCCGAAGGAGAGGAATGACTCAAGCATGTAGAAGGGACGACTAAGGGAGTATGAGGTAAAGACTCAAGAGCAGGGGCAGGAGGAGTGGTGAAAGAAGGAGAGGGTGAGATAGGAGGCATGGTGGAGGAAGTAGGAGGAACCTCAAGGAATGTGAGATCACGCAGGAGAGTAGTAAGGAACATGTTCAACAAAAGTGACATGTCGAGAGATGCGAAGACGAGCTAGGTGGTCATAGCAACGATACCCCTTGTGTTCAGAACTGAGTCCCAAGTGTACACACTTAGTGGACCTAGCCGACAGTTTGTTACGCTCATGAGAAGGAAGGAGGACAAAACAGGTGCACCCAAAAGTACGCAACATGCTGTAATCAGGAGTAGTGCCCAAGAGACGCTCGTGAGGCGAAACACCTGCGAGGACAGAGGAAGGGGTGATGTTAATGAGGTTGATGGAGGTCAAAATGGCCTCCGTCCAGAGGTGCGAGGAACACACGATGAGATAACATGAGCACGAGCTGTCTCAAGAATATTACGATGTTTTCGTTCTGCAACACCGTTCTGCTCATAAGTATGAGGACAAGATTGTTGGAAGAGAGTCCCATGGGACTGAAGGATAGAACGCATAGTAGAAGAGAGATATTCGCGGGCGCAATCGGACCTAAAAGTTTTAATATGAGCATGAAACTGAGTATGAACCATGGCGGTGAAGGTCTGATAGACGTCGGAAATGTCAGAACGCTGACGAAGGAGATACACCCATAGGAAACGAGAATAATCATTAATAAAGCTAACATAGTAAAGATAGCCATTCATCGAAGAAAAAGGAGCAGGACCCCAAATATATGAGTGTACTAGATCAAACGGACTACAGGACTGCGACAAACTGGGAGAAAAGAGGCTAGCAAAATGCTTAGCCAACTGACACCCCGTGCAAAAAGAAAGACGAGAGAAGAAACCACGGCCTAAAGCACCTGAGTGGTTTAAGCTGAGGTTCAGACACATGACCTAGCCTCCTGTGCCACAGGTCGGCATCAGAAGAAACAACACTACAGACGACCGAAGGAGAGACAGGAGGTAAATGAAGATGCTCCAGGTGATATAGGCTATCGACCCTATGAGCAATACCAATCCTCTGTCCTGAGCGTGGATCCTGCACAATACAAAAAGAGGAAGAGAAAGTAACTGTCAGGCCGGAATCACAAAGGCTGCTAATAGAAATCAAGTTCATGCGAAGCTGAGGAGCATGTAGAATAAAAGGTAAAGAGAGAAAGCCAGAAGAGATGGACCCAGTCTGCGAGATGGCTAGAAAAGAGCCATCCGTAGTGTGGATCGGAGGAATGCGGTGGGTAGGAGAATATGCAGTAAGAATAGAGTGGTCAGAAGTCATATGGTGAGAGGCCCCAGAGTCCATAATCCAAAGTGCAGAGGTACCCGAGGTGGCAGAGAAGGCAGATAGACCGGAGGAGCCTAAAGGATCAGGAGTAGGCTACAGAAGGAGCTGTTCAAGGCGCATCTCTAGACGCTGAAGGCGATCCGTCGTAGTAGTAGCAGTAGAGGTAGAGCCAGGACCAGTAGTGGTGGCTGCAGCAACAGGAGCAGTAGATCGACCACGGGTAGAAGGCCCAGCACACTTCTCAGGGTGAAGCTGCCAACATGAGTCAACCGTATGCCTTGGCTTGTCACAGTGGGTGCACCGTCGAGTGTCAGGCATGCCACCGGGTATGCCAGGTGAACGAGAGGGACCATGAGAGAATGTAGGAGCCGAGGGTCTCGGAGGTGAAGCAGCAGTGAGAACACCCTCAAAACTGGAGGGTACAGAGGTCCGACAAGCGGTAACTGCGCGAAGACGAGTCTCCTCGGCAATAAGCTTAGAAACTGCAGCATCGAGACAAGGAAGAGGATCCCTATGGATCAACTGTCCTGCAAGGAGAGAGAACTCATGGCGAAGAGCCATTAGAAACTGGTAGAGCTGCCGTCTCTCCCGAAAGAACTGCAACTTACGCCAAGAGGCACTGACCCGGGACACCTCTAGTAGAGGGGGCTCCAAGGCCTGGAGCTCACGCCAGTAGCTGCGCATAAGGCTATAAAACTGTTGAATAGTCTGCTCCCCCTGTTGAGCAGACTGGGCCTGAGAGAGGAGCTGATACTCATGGGCCCCGCTTTGCTCCACAAAGCACTCAGTAAGGTGGGTCCAGAGCTCTGCTGCTGTAGAGGTGACAAGATCGGCATGGAGAGAGCGATCAACCGATCCAACTAGAAAAGTGCGAACTCGTCGGTCACGAGCATGCCAAGAGTTAGAAGCCACAGAGTCTATAGGAGTAGGAGTAGATCCATCAAGGTGCCCGTATAAGGCACGACCATCTAGAATGCTCCGGACTGTAGCTGACCATGCAGACCAATCTATGATGGTTACAAGAGGAAAGTCCGTAGAGACTAGGAGAAAATCCCTTGTTTGTTCGATAGGTGTCGCCTAAAACGGAATAGAGGACACTTCGGATGGAGCAGATGACGTCATTGTGGATTGACCGAAAGGAGCAGAGGAAGTCAACGTGTATCAGCACGGATTAGGATGCGGGATAGAGCTTCGGTGCAGGATAGGGATCCGCTGCGGGATAAATCACCGGTACGGGATAGAGCGCTGCAGGATAGTATACGGGGTAGGGTGTGGCGGCGGTATGGGATAGGACGTTGCGGCGGTGCCGGTGCGGGATAGTCCGGTGTGGGATAATCCTTCGGTACGGGATAGGGCGCTGCGGCGGTGCGAGATAGTTCGGTGCAGGATAATATTACGGTACGGGATAGGATCTGCGGCGGTATGGGATAGGGCGCTGCAGCATTGCGGTGCAGTGCGGGATCGCGCTATGGTGCGGTGCGGTTGGTGCGAGAGCGCGGAACGACACGGGATAGGGGGGTTGTGCGGTGCTGTGCGGGGTTCAGAAGAAAACAGAGGGAGAGAGAGAACGGGACGGTGTTCGGTGCGGTGCAGGGTTCAGAAGAGAACAGAGGGAGAGAGAGAACGGGTGGTGCGGGGTTCAGAAGAAAACAGAGGGAGAGAGAGAACGGGGTGGTGCGGGGTTCAGAAGAGAGCAACTCCGGTGTGGGAGACCGGGGAGAGAAAGAGGAAGAGAGAGAACGTCCGGCTCTGATACCATGTGACGATGGCTAGGGTTTGGAGAAAAACCGAGTTATGTCATTAGGCACATAGCCAACATATATATCGACAGTATATGCGTATACCCGTGGGAAAGCCCCTGGGAAACTACGGAATACAATAAATACATTAACACACTCATTGGTGACATAACAGACTGTGCGTCTTGCGTATGAGCTCCTTAATATGTTTTCTCATCATGAATGTCTCTCCATGACTGGCTTTATTGACTATGGGCATTTGCAGTATCCACTCGCATCTTCCCAACATTTATTTAGGACCTTCTCGATAGAACGTAAAGAATCGCAACTCTTATACAAACTTGATGTAGATAAAATCTGAAAACTTGAGCAATCCACACATGCAATCATCCATAACAGATAAAAAGAAGCTGAAACCATGTGTTTAAAGAAAAGTTCAACGTAAGCTGACATCTGAACTAAACCTACAATAATGTGTTTTACACTTTTATAATGGATGGAGCATCCATCCTTTTAGTATGATTCAATGAGGCCTACAACCCACCTTGTACTCAAAACTCTCAAAATCAGAAGCTCCCTACTTCTTTGAAAAACACCTATAAATTCCGAATTTGTAAAAATCAAAATCAGGCCTAGAACCAACAAAAACAGAAAATGGGGGGAAAATCTCTAAACATACCTCCAATTTACTGGTTTGAGTAACTTCTTTTTGAACTTACTAATGATTCCCCTGCATTAGGTTGCCTAATGATGTTATCATTGTTCATTGTTCGTTTTTCTCGTCTAGGCATTGCAATCATTGTTGATCATCTAATAGGAGATGACATTCATGTTCATTGGCAATTTTACACCATCTATTCATAGTCCTTTCTAAAGGCATTGTTGGCTATTAAGTTTAAATTGCCTCCATTTTTGCAGGGTATTAGTCCTTTAATGTTTGTATTTGCGTTGATTGGAAATGCAACATATGTGGGAAGGTATTATGTTACAATTTTGTCGCTAGCATTACATACATGCCTCCTTGTTGATTATCTTTCAGAGATCTTTCTGCAAGGCAGTTCAGGTATGCGCATACATATTCATCACTTTATGACTAAACCATGCAATTGTTCTCTTTCATGTGTGCAGCATACTTGTAAACAGCTTGGAATGGTCTAGAATTAAACCTAACTTGCCATGGTTAGTGGATGCAGGAGGATGTGTACTTCTAGATGCTTTTGTATCCTTTAGCAGTTCTCTTGCATGCATCATTCAGGATATGCAGGATCACATCAATTTGTAGATTTTTTGAATCTTTGTGAATTATCTTTGCAAAAGAACAAAAATATAGCCCCTTCATTGTACTGATATCTTATTCTTATAAGCATAGTAATATGGAATTCTTGAAACATCTATTCTCAAAACTGAATAGGTTATTATTCAGCTTGGATCAGGAGGGGTAAAGGCCTTATATTAAAGATATTAAAGAAGTGATTCTCTTAAAAATATGGGCCCAATAGATTAACAGGGCTCTCTTATTTTTGGCAAAGACTGATGGTTATTTTTCCTATTATGAATACAAATATTTAATTTGTAGTAGGAGTTGATCATATGAGCTTTATGAAAATAATTAATCCCCATTTTGTTGGAATTGTTTACTTGTTTCCATCTAGATTCTTAAATTAGTTGTTTGTTTTAATGTTCTGGAAGATTTCATTTCGAAATTCAAAATGATTAGTTGTGATTCCGTGTAGATGTAATATCTTTAACTTTGTTCTCAGATTCTCATTCAGTTTGTCTATTTCCATTATCGGAAACCAAAGGAATCGAAAAGTAAAAATGATCATTAGATTCCAGCTTAGTGGATGCAAATTGCTACGAGAGAAATCTCCAAAGGTAACAAAGTTTCCTTATTTTACTTTCATGATTTCGTATTAGCGTTCACTCTCTTCCTCCCCTTTATATATGAGGCGTTTTAGGATGTAGTGTGTGCCCACAGCGCACAATAGGGGATGAGTGCGATACACCGGTCGGGGCATGGTGCGTCGGACGGCTGCGGGGTGACACCGCATGTCGCATTTTATCATTCCTTTCTCTCTCTCTCTCTCTCTCTCTCTCTCTCTCTATATATATATATATATATATATATATATATATATATATATATATAGGGGAGGGATACTCTTACTCATGGCCTCTTACTCATATAGTTACCTATGATCCGGGCCGTCCATTAGATCCCAACGTACGGTTCGGATTAAATGGGGAGTTAAAGCAATGGTGTCTGCATTAAATGCGGGCTTTTAATACGGGCTTGTAATACATGCTTTTAATGCAGACACCATTGCTTTAACTCTCCATCTAATCCGAACCGTACGTTGGGATCTAATGGACGGCCCGGATCATAGGTAACTATATGAGTAAGAGGCCATGAGTAAGAGTATCCCTCCCCATACATATATATATATATATATATATATATATATATATATATATATATATATATATATATATATATATATATATATATATATATATATATATATATATATATATATATAGTAAATGGGGTATAGGCTGGTAGCCTATTTCACCGAAATGGGCAGCCACCCATTTGAAGCCCTTAGGAGTTTTAGAATATACTGATTTTTTGTAAGCATAAGCACCCTACCTTAGATAGAACACCCACAAAAAATCAGCACATTCTAAAACTCCTAGGGGCATCAAATGTTAGAAGAACGCCCGTTGTAACCGTTAATATGAAATATAACATTTGATGCCCCTAAAAGTTTTAGAATGTGCTGATTTTTTGTGGGTGTTCTATCTCAGGTAGGGTGCTTATGCTCACAAAAAATCAGCACATTCTAAAACTCTTAAGGGCTTCAAATGGGTGGCTGCCCATTTCACTGAAATAGGCCACTAGCCTATACCTCGTATCCTATATATATATATATATATATATATATATATATATATATATACACACACACACACACACTACATGGGTTTAATTTAATATAGGCCACGTGGCACTTTTTTAACCGATTTTTTTATGAATGTATGACCTCACTCTAGGTTGATCAGCGTTATTAAAAAAATTGAATGAAAACTATTATAACAATCCGATCAAGTTGAACAAAATTAACGGTAAACTGCTGCCCACAAGCACACATTTTTTGGGATGCTCAAAATGAAACTTGGCATGTGTTTTTTTTTTCTTTAACACTATTAGGAAGGGTCAACCCAAGTTGGCCAAAACCCAACTCCTGTTAAAGAGTACCACGTGGAGTAGGTAATTTCCTACACCATGGAGTATGCTACCATTTCCCATATATGGTCTTTCACCTACGAAGTTTTAGAATTTTTTAGTTTTTGGTGATTTGCTATCTATGGTAAGGTGACCATCATTACGAAAAATCAATAAATTCGAAAACCTCTAGGCATATCTGATGTGATCCGACTTGGGCCCAAGCCCGTTGGCCCACCCGAAGGCCCATCCTAGCTTGCCATGGATGGATAAGGCAGGATATCTCTTATGATATCTTTTAGAATCTTTTTAGATTCAAGATCTTTATTTTAGGCAAGTTGTTAGGATAATTATTGGCTTTTAAATTTGTTGCCATCTTTGTCTTTTCTTTTAGCCTATTTAAAGGCCCCATTGTAACCATTGAGAGGAGATTATGATGAATGAAAATTGATGGCGGATGCCTTCGTTGGCTCATGGATTTGAGTCCCCTACCTTGTATCCTGATGGATTTCAGGTCCCCTCTCATCTAAGCTTCTAATCTTTTCTTCTCTGCCATGGTTCTTACCCCCTCCGCCACTTCCTTCTCGGTGATTCCGAATCACTAGTTATCCTTTTACAAAGAAAATACAAAAAAAGATTACATCGCCTTCATCTATCGCTCTTCGACGACGCACGCCTGCATCAATATCAAATATGATATTCAAGTTAATGGTTAAAATGAACGGTTGATAAAGCTTCTAACATTTTATGGACCTAGAAGTTTTGGAATATGTTGATTTTTGATGGATGCGCTATCTTGGTTTGGTGTTTGCTTTCACCAAAAATAAGCAAAATCTGAAACTTTTTTGTAGGTGAAAGATCACAAGTAATTTTATATTTTTATGAGTAAACATAACATATGTAAACATACCACGCCTCTCTCTCTCTTTCTATATATATATATATATATATATATATATATATATGTATGTATGTGGAGGGATACTCTCACTAATGGATGCTTACTAATGGGGTTTACAAATGATCCCAGCCATCCATCCGGATCTGATGGATGGCTGGGATTAAACCATCCCTCTCTCTATCTATTTCTCTCTTTCAATCAACTAAAACTAGCCCCCCCCCCCCCCCCTGACCTCCGCGACCCCGACCTCGACCCCGACTCCTCCGGCTCTGGCTCCAGCAGCCCTCCGACCCCGACTCCTACGACTCCGGCCCCGACCCCAACGGCCCCCTCCCGTCTGGCAGCCCCGACCCCCTCCCCTTCCGGCGACACCGGCAGTCCTGACCGGCGCAGCCCAGACCCCCTCTCCTTCCGGCGACATCAGCAGTCCCGACCGGCGCAGCCCCGACTGCCCTTCCCCTCCGGCTTCGGCGCCGATCGTCGGAGGGGAAGGGGGCAGTCCCGACCGGCGCCGATCGCCGGAGAGGAAGGGCGCCGATCACCGAAGGGGAAGGGGGCGCCGACTGCCCTTCCCCTTCCGGCGACATCAGCAGTCCCGACCGGCGCAGCCCCGACTGCCCTTCCCCTCCGGCTTTGGCGCCGATCGCCGGAGGGGAAGGGGGCAGTCCCGACCGGTGCCGATCGCCGGAGAGGAAGGGCGCCGATCACCGAAGGGGAAGGGGGCGCCGATCGCCGTAGCCGGAGCCGTCGGGGTCGGGGTCGGAGGGCTGCCGGAGCCGGAGCCGGACCGGAGGGGTCAGGGTCAAGGTCGGGGTCGGGGAGGTCGAGGGGGGGGGGCTGGTTTTAGTTGATCGAAAGAGAGAGAGAGATAGAGAGAGCGATGGTTTAATCCTAATCCATCAGATCCGGATGGATGGCTGGGATCATTTGTAAACTCCATTAGTAAGCATCCATTAGTGAGAGTATCCCTCCCCTATATATATATATATATATATATATATATATATATATATATATATATATATATATATATATATATATATATATATATATATCTGTGTGTGTGTGTGTGTGTGTGTGTGTGTGTGTGTGAAATGATTTCCTAGACCGTGATATCGGAAAATCCCTAAACCTCGATATCATTTGACCACCCTATAAGTTTGACCTAAGAAGCACGGATACGGATACGGGATACGGGTACGATACGATACGGGTACGACAATACGACAAATCTTAAAAAAGTAGGATACGGGTACGGCTAAGGATACGACAATAAATTATTATCTTTTAAATATAAATTTTAAATAAAATACTAAATTAATAATTTATAGAACTATTAATTGATAGAATGCATCATAAAGAACATATTCAATATAGAAGCACGGATTGTTACATATTCAATATAAACAAAATATTAATTGCTATAATTTATCACTGTTTTTTGAAAAAAAATTAATAAAATTTTCATAATTGACTCAATATTTTATCACTGTTTTTGATTGATCTTATTGCATACCTGCAGATCCTAGCAGCGGGTTAGAAAGTCTGCAAATGGGGCTGTGAGGGAGAGAGAAAGAGAGATGGAGGGGGAGAGAGATAGAGAGAGAGAGATGGGGCTGTGAGGGAGAGTGACGGGCGAATGGTGGGCGGCTGCAATCGAACAGCGGACGGGTGTGGGGGGCCGGTGGGCGGCTGCAGTCAGGCGATGGACGGGCGGCTAACGGCTGTAGTCGGGCGCGGACGGCAGCGGGTACGATACAATATCATTTGACCACCCTATAAGTTTGACCTAAGAAGCACGGATACGGATACGGGATACGGGTACGATACGATACGGGTACGACAATACGGTAAATCTTAAAAAAGTAGGATACGGGTACGGCTAAGGATACGACAATAAATTATTATCTTTTAAATATAAATTTTAAATAAAATACTAAATTAATAATTTATAGAACTATTAATTGATAGAATGCATCATAAAGAACATATTCAATATAGAAGCACGGATTGTTACATATTCAATATAAACAAAATATTAATTGCTATAATTTATCACTGTTTTTTGAAAAAAAATTAATAAAATTTTCATAATTGGCTCAATATTTTATCACTGTTTTTGATCGATCTTATTGCATACCTGCAGATCCTGGCAGTGGGTTAGAAAGCCTGCAAATGGGGCTATGAGGGAGAGAGAAAGAGAGACGGAGGGAGAGAGAGATAGAGAGAGAGAGAGAGATGGGACTGTGAGGGAGAGTGACGGGCGAACGGTGGGCGGCTGCAATCGGACAGCGGACGGGTGTGGGGGGCCGGTGGGCGGTTGCAGTCAGGCGATGGCGGGCGGCTAACGGCTGTAGTCGGGCGTGGACGGCAGACGGCTGCAGTCAGGCGGACGACAGGCACGAACGGACACCTGCTTCTCTGCTCTCCCTCTCCTCTAGCTCGATACAGAAAACAGGGTGGGGTGGGGTTAAATCTTGGATAAATTACACGTAGACCCCCTACAGTTTGAAAAACATATCACTTGCACCTCCTCCAGAGGGGGATTTGTAGGGTTTTAAACATGAGGGGTGTAAGTGATAATCGGTCAAACTATAGGGGTCTTTGTGCAATTTACCCTTAAATCATTTTGTGTGGGACAATGGGTTTGGGTTTGGGTTTAATTTTTAACCAAACCCAAACTCGATAACCCAAGCCCAAACCGGTCAGCCGTATCCCTCTCGTATCCTGTCGTATCCCTCCCGTATCCCGGCCGTATCTTGGCATTTTTAAATCCAGGATACGTCCGAAATGTATCGGACACATATCGGAGCTGTATCCGGGTCGTATCCGTGTCCGATACGTATCCGGTACGGGTACTTCATGTATTTTGAAGTATCCGTGCTTCATAGGTTTTGACATTTGTTGAAATTTGGTGGGTGTGTTGTCTAGGGTAAGATGATCATCTTCCCCAAATTTTAACAAATTCCAAACTTATAGGGTAGTCACATGGTACCAAGGTCAAACTCTCTCTCTCTCTCTCTCTCTATATATATATATATATATATATATATATATATATATATATATATATATATATATATATATATATATATATATTTGCCTAGTATAAGATGATCAACCTCACCAATTTTTATCAAATTCCAAAACTTCTAGGGAGGGCTGCCGGAGCCGGAGGGGTAAGGGTCAGGGTCGGGGTCGGGGAGGTCGGGGGGGGGGGGGGGGGGGGCTGGTTTTAGTTGATCGAAAGAGAGAGAGAGCTAGAGAGAGGGATGGTTTAATCCCAACCATCCATCAGATCCGGATGGATGGCTGGGATCATTTGTAAACCCCATTAGTAAGCATCCATTAGTGAGAGTATCCCTCCCCTATATATATATATATATATATATATATATATATATATATATATATATAAGTGTGTGTGTGTGAAATGATTTCCTAGACCGTGATCTAGGAAAATCCCTAAACCTCGGTATCATTTGACCACCCTATAAGTTTTGACCTAAGAAACACGGATACGATACGGGATACGGGTACGATACGATACGGGTACGGCAATACGACAAATCTTAAAAATATAGAATACGGGTACGGCTAAGGATACGACAATAAATTATAATCTTTTAAATATAAATTTTAAATAAAATACTAAATTAATAATTTATAGAACTATTAATTGATAGAATGCATCATAAAGAACATATTTAATATAGAAGCACAGATTGTTACATATTCAATATAAACAAAATATTAATTGCTATAATTTATCACTGTTTTTTGAAAAAAAATTAATTTTTTTTTCATAATTGGCCCAATATTTTATCACTGTTTTTGATCGATCTTATTGCATACCTGCAGATCCCGGCAGCGGGTTAGAAAGCCTGCAAATGGGGCTGTAAGGGAGAGAGAGAGAGAGAGGGAGGGAGAGAGAGATAGAGAGAGAGATGAGGTTGTGAGGGAGAGTGACGGGCGAACGGTGGGCGGCTGCAATCGGATAGCGGACGGGTGTGGGGGGACGGTGGGCGGCTGTAGTCGGGCGATGGATGGGCGGCTAACGGCTGTAGTTGGGCACGGACGGCGGACGGCTGCAGTCAGGCGGACGACGGGCGCGGACGGACGCCTGCTTCTCTGCTCTCCCTCTCCTCTAGCTCGATACAGAAAACAGGGTGGGGTAGGGTTAAATCTTGGATAAATTACACGTAGACCCCCTACAGTTTGAAAAACATATCACTTGCACCCCCTCCAGAGGGGGATTTGTAGGGTTTTAAACATGAGGGGTGTAAGTGATAATCGGTCAAACTATAGGGGTCTTTGTGCAATTTATCCTTAAATCTTTTAGTGTGGGACAATGGGTTTGAGTTTAACTTTTAACCAAACCCAAACTCGATAACCCAAGCCCAAACCGGTCAGCCGTAGGCCCGTATCCCTCTCGTATCCTGCCGTATCTGGCCGTATCCGGCCCGTATTCCTCCCGTATCCCGGCCGTATCCTGGCATTTTTAAATCCAGGATACATCTAAAACGTATCAGACACGTATCCGAGCCGTATCCGGGTCGTATCCGTGTCCGATACGTATCCGGTACGGGTACTTCATGTATTTTGAAGTATCCGTGCTTCATAGGTTTTGACATTTGTTGAAATTTGGTGGGTGTGTTGTCTTGGGTAAGATGATCATCTTCACCAAATTTCAACAAATTCCAAAACTTATAGGGTGGTCAAATGGTACCAAGGTCAAACTCTCTCTGTCTCTCTCTCTCTCTCTCTATATATATATATATATATATATATATATATATATATATATATATATATATATATATATATATATATATATATGAAGGATACGGGGTATAGGCTGGCGGCCTATTTCGATGAAATGGGTAGCCACCCATTTGATGCCCCCAAGGAGTCTTAGAATGTGTTGATTTTTTATGAGCATAAGCATCTTACTTAGATAGAACACCCACAAAAAATCAGTACATTCTAAAACTTTTTGGAATATCAAATGTTATATTTCAGATTAACGGTTACAACGGACATTCGATAAAACGTCTAACATTTGATGTCCCTAGGAGTTTTAGAATGTGCTGATTTTTTGTGGGTGTTCTATCTAAGATAAGGTGCTTATGGACACAAAAACTCCGCACATTCTAAAACTTCTAGGGGCATCAAATATTACAAGTTTTATCCACCATCCATTTTTATCTGTTAAATTTTATTATATATTTGATTCCCCTATAAGTTTTATAATGTGCTGATTTTTTGTGGATGTTCTATCTAAGGTGGAATGATTACATCCATAAAAAATCAGCACATTCTAAACACTCTAGGGCATCAAATCAAAATGAGTGACTTGGAGATCACAAAGAGCTGTCAGCTGCCAATTCCAGTTCTTTGTGGAGCTGCGTAATTCACAACGCAGGAAAGAAGGGTCACACGGCTTGTTTTTCTCGGAAAATTCTGCAATTGTACTTTTGATTAGAAACCCCTGATGCATATTCTAGCTGCTTTTGATCCAATGGCATTCATTTACCGTTGATGTTCTCGACCTGGTTATTTGATTTAGTCCTTGTTAACTCTTCCCAGAGTCTTGGTAGGTTGATACCACTCCATGTGGTGCTTCACCAAGCTTGGCTGTCCCAGATCAAGAGCTCCGTCTTCTGTCTACTACTCGGCCTTTAATTTCAGAGCATTGTTTGAAATTTTGATGGTGATCGTTTTTTCTTCTGATCTCTCAGGACTCCCGACAATCCGTGCTCAATGCCAAATCTGTGCATAGTTGGGGAGGATAAAACTACGTCACCGCACGAGGACTTTCATGCCAACTTAATAACAGAATTTATTTTTTGGGGTACTTTTCGTATTTCCCCCCCTCGTGATCATGCAGCTGGAAGCTTTGTTATGTGAAACTGTGTTCTTGAGATGCTTTCAAGACTGACAGGAACTACTCTTGTTGGGTTTTCTTCAATCTGATTGAGGATCTTTTATGGCCAAGTGTTGTGCATGATACATTGCCAGTGATGCTCGGAAAATAAATAGTATTTTGTGAGGGTATTGTGAGTATTTGTAATTTGCATATATGTCCTTAGCATCTTGCTATTTGCATTTAAGTTTCTGTTCCTTAAAATGTTGGTTTTTCTTACCCTCCTTCGCTTAGGCGTCGGATGTTCGTTCGGGGCTGCGGGGAATTTCCTGTAATTTTGAAGTCCCACGTTAGGATTTGGACTTTTCAGAATGATAATTCTAATCCTGTGTTAGTCGATTGAGGTTTCCAGAATCGAAACGTCACCGACACCACCGCACCCACCACCACCACAATCGGCGCATTACAACCCCCTACACCACCACTTTGCACTACCAAACCTGGGGCATACTATCACTGGCACTACCACTACCATCGGCAAATCTCCAATTGCACCACCACCACCACCGTCTTCAAGGCGATATGAGATTTTCTCAGAAGAGTAGCGCAGTGTGAGGGAGGGACTCTTTGAGAGTCCAGTTAGACTAGCGAATGTAAGTGCTATTGCATCAGAGAGACGATGGTTCGAAGCCTGTTGACCACATGAGCGCAAAGATTTTTTTTTTCCTCCTTGTCAAAGACCGAGCCTTGTTTTTGCCCACATAAGTGCCACATCATTTATACGATTCGATCCTACGACCTCCCGAGAGGTAAATAGTGGGTTAACCGCTGGGATACCACCGTAGTTGTTAATCACATTCAAACTATAAAGTACCACAGCTCCATCATCAAAGTTACCCTATTGGCTTGCCAAAATAGGTGAAACATTTCATCGTCTTCAACGAATTAGCACACGAATGCCAGCGATGACCCATAGACCGGTGTAGCTCGTGAAATCGATCAGCACGAGCAATACAAAGACAGAATCGAGCATGATATGAAATTTGCTTGCAATCAATAGCTAATTGCGAAAATTCGATAGTATAAAAACCCGTTCCGTGAATCGACAGCTCTTTTATTTCACTCTCTTGTACAAACTACAAACTAACCTCCAATGCCATCTCCATCTCATCCTACCATGGGACTACAAAGGAGGAAAAGAACCTACAAGGTGAAAAAAGAGGAGAAAACCCACTACAAAAAAAAAAAAAATCCGAAAAGCGATTGTTTCCCTCCTCTATTTCCTCTTAAGATCTTTCCTATTAGTTCTGGGTTGGATTCGAGTTGCTCGGTGGCAGATTCTTTAAGCTCGCCCCGACAGCACTGCGGTGCTTCATGGCCGAGGGTCGGAAGCCTTCCACATTCTTAGCTTTTGAATCCGACGGTCGAAGCATCCTTCTCGGTTCGATTCCTTCTCGGAGGAACTTGCTTTCGGGGGATGAGGATGATGCAGTGCACACAAGGAAGTGGAGGAGGAGCAAAGCAGAAAGGAGGGCCAGAGCTCTGGGAGAGGCTCCCATGTTGTTATGGTGGAAAGAAGAATGGGATGGTTCAAAGTGGGTGGTGGAGCCTTCTTATATACTACACTTCATAGGGAATCATATCTTCCTCCTCTCTGATTTACATTGGAAGTGGCTGATCATGTGATGCTTACTTGACCATGTCATGTGATCCTTCAATATTGAGTTACAGGAGTCATGTGACCAGCAGCTGCTGTGGATCAGTGGGCTTGACCAGCCATCAAACTTTAAATTATTGGGGATAATTAGTACTTGTAGATTTGGATTAGTTGGCCATGCTTGTCTTTTTTTAGTTGGGATCAGAAAATTTCAGTCTGGACTTTGAACAAAGTATCAGCAAAAGGCATCAAGGGTAGCATGCCCTGGAGTCCTCAAAGCATATAGAATTCAAATCCCAACTGTCATTGGCATCATTCTATTGAGATCACAACATATAGGCTTTCACATGCTGTCCTCAGCCTTAAAAGTTTTAGGGTTTTTTACAAATCAACCCCTACAATCTTCTCTATTTACATATACCCCTGTGAAAGTGATACTTACATATAAACCCCCAAATTCATTCAAATATTACATATTCAACCCTTTAGTTAGCTGACATCCAAAACGAGAGAATATTTTTGATTTCATCCTTGATATTTTACCTAAACTTTATAAATACCCCGTTAATGTGAATTCTTCGGATTAGATACAAGTTTGATTTGGGTTATGTCTGTGTTTGTTTTGGATTAAGTCCATGTTCAATAAAGATATGTCATTTTAGGTAATTAAAACCATGGGTAAATCAATTATTTCCTCTTTAGATTAATAAAATAACTACCGAATGAAGGAATATTTCATAAATATTCTTTTATTTTGGATGCCAACTAACTATAGGGGTCGATATGTAAATAGCAAATAGCAACACCCTCCACATTTTTCAGTTTCATCACACCGTTGAACACTTAAAAGTCTGGCATGCACCGAATGGTGATGATTGGGGTCACCACCATGTAATGTACAATATTAGTGAGACTGTACAGTAGTAACTACTGAGGGTTTACAACCAATGGTTCGGGTTGGGTTGGTTCAGGTTAAAAAACTCACAACCCAGAACCGAACCGATCTTAGCGGGTTTTTTTTTCTTCCGAAACCGAATCGAACCGAACGGACAAAAATACCCGATCCAAACCGAACCAAATAGACCGGTTCAGTTCGATTTAGCGGGTCAACCCAAACCGATGAACACCCCTAGGCGATGGAGTGCTCTTTTATGAACACCCATAAATAAACCTTATACAAGGTTTCTACTTACATGAGAAAGAAACATTTCTCTTCTCCTTCAACATCCCCTCCCTCCACCCGTACCTAGAATCCCTTCCTCAGTGATACACCTTTGCCTAGGCTTGGTCAGTTAATGAACTATTCTCAGTGAGTAGTTCATATCTTTCCCTTTTTGTATTGAATTAGAGACTATTGACCACCTTTTCCATCTTTGCCTGACCACTCATAGCATGTGGGTGCCTTTTTTTCTTTGTTTTGGTATTCAGGTCCCTGTCCCCACTTCTATTGATGCTCTTTGGTCATTTTGGAGATAGGTACCTTATGTTTCCACACATGTAATTGCATGGGACAAGTGTTTAGGCTTACTATGAATATTGCGACTTGAGAGGAATGTGAGGATGTTCTAGCAAAGCTAGAAGACCCTGGACAACATTATTGTGGAGCCAGGAAGGATCACTACTTTTGGGAAGATACACAAGTGTGAGATTTCATCAATCCCAAAACCCAGGTGTTGAGATGAGGTTCTATCATACATATAAGGATCGCTTTCACCCTCTACTTTACCGAGGTGGGACTAATCCTCCACCACTCCGCCTCACATGCAGGCCAATCTTTTTGTGGTCCTTGTCACTTGGATGAAAGATGTGTGGGGACCACATCCGGCATGTGAGTGATACGGTTAATCTCTGATACCATGTGACATTTCCTCAATCCCAAAACCCATGTGTTGAGATGAGGTCCCATCATACATATAAGGATCGCTTCTGCCCTCTACTTTACCGAGGTGGGATGCTAGCTAACAGTTGGGGGCCAATATCGGGCCATTGGTGGCCACCTTGCAATCGGCCTTCATCAAGGGTAGAATGATTCTTGATAGTGTCGCAGTGGCCCATGAGACGAGTTTTCATCTGAAGGTGACAGATAAGGATGGTATTATTTTGAATCTCGACTTCTAGAGGGCTTTTAATCAAGTGAGGTGGGATTTTTTGCTGGATAGGAGCCAAGGACTTCTCGGACTCTTGGATAGCTTGGGTACGAGACATCTTATCGTCCTCCAAGATAGCTTGCATGGTGAACGGGGTGCCGGACTTATAATTCAAGGTTTACAAGGGCCTGAAGCAGGGCTGCCCTCTGCCCCATATCTCTTCATCCTTGTGGTCGATGTTTTTGATGCCCATATCAGGATAGAGAACTCGGAGGGGATCCTTAAGGGGATAGGAGGAAAAGGTTGGTCCACCTCCAACCTCCACTATACCAACGACTCTATTCTCTTCTGTGAGGCTTGCCCCCTCCAGCTGACATGCTTGAAGATTTTGTTGTATGGTCTGGAGATGCCTTCAGGTCTGAAGATCAATTTCCTCAAGAGTAATCTTTATTTTATCGGTAATGGAGATGAGCTAGGCAGGGGTTTTGCAGAGATAATGAACAACCGAGTAGTGAGTTTACCGATGAAGTACTTGGGTGAATCCGGTTAATGATAGAGCCTTGAAGAAGGAGGACTAGGAAAAGCTTATTCAGAAGATTGAGACCCGACCTGAAGGATGGCAAGGGTGGTTCCTCGTGACAGGTGGCCAACTTGTACTGGTTAATGCAATATTGTCTGCCATCCTATCTTGCTACTTGGCATATTTATATCTCTCTTCTCGGGTGATAGAGAGGATTGATAAGATTAGGAGAACCTTCTTTTGGCATGGAGTTGGTGGGTCTGGGGGTTCCTACAATTTACTAAGATGGGACCAAGTTTGCCTCCCTATGACATTAGGGAGCCTGGGTGCATGTGCTCGACCTCAGAAGATTCAATGTTTCAATGCTAGGTAAATGGTGATGGAGACTGCAGTAGGAGGATAGTGGTTCCTAGAGAGACATCCTCTTAGCCAGATATTTCAGGAGATTTTCTTCCATTCAGGTCAAGAGTAGAGTTTCGTGAAAAATCTCTCATTTCTGGCAAGGCATTCTGAAGGTTTGTGACCTAGACATGGCAATTTGATCACGTTGGGTGATGGGTGTCAGATACGATTCTGGAAGATGCTTGATTGGGGAAGTGTCGTTCAATAGTGTATTCCCAGATTTGTTCACCTTAGCACGAAAACGAGGGGCATCGGTACGGTGACATGCTGACTTTTCCGAGGAACCTGCAGATGGAGGGTGCGACTGGTTGAGCTACTGGTTCCTGAGAGAATTAAGGTACGACGGAGAGGACCTTTTGCAGCTCCTCTCGGCGGCGATGTTTAGACCGACCAGGGACGGGGTAAGGTGGCGATGGCACGCGTCAGGCGTCTTCTCAGTCAAGTCCTTCTATCAGAAGCTTGTGCTAGAAGGTGGTCGATTTATGTTATCAGGAGCGATCTGGAGGTCTAAAGCCCCATTGAAGATTAAAATCTTTTTCCTCTTGGCCGCTCGGAATAAGGTTCTAATGAAGGCGAACCTACTTCGAAGGAGGAATTCCAACGTCACAGACTCTCAATGCACATTTTGCCACATCGCAGAAGAGAGCGCTTCTCACCTCTTCATCAGATGCCCTCTAGCATGGAAGGTTTGGGATCACTTTGAGAGAAGATGTGAGATCTCTTCCCACCTGTGGAATCTAAAAGCACTATGGTCCTCATGGAGGACGAGGATGATAGGAAAAGAACGCCAAGGGCCTTAGAACATTCTGGTAATGGGAATTCTTTGGGATATCTAGCTGAAGAGAAATATCGTATCTTCAATGGCAAAACTTCAGGGGATGAGGAACTGAGGAGATCATTTATCTCCATCTTCAAGTTCTGGATCATTCCATGGGTGGACTTCTTTAGCGAGGACCCATGTAATCTCTGTAATTGTATTGTATCATGAGCTTTTTAGATTAATATAACCGGTTGGGGGCTGCCTAACGCGTGCCGGAGGGAGCCGCTGCCGGAGGGGGAACCGGTGCCGGAGGAGGAAGCCGGTGCCGGAGGGGACCGGGGCCGGAGAGGGTCGGGGGCCGGAGGGGACCGGGGCCGGAGAGGGTCGGGAGAGAATGGCTAGCTTATGGTGTTTTTTTTCTTATTTAAAACGGACGGCGGTTGATCAAGATCGGAGGGCTGTGAGCTGATAGCCCAAATGCCCGAATGGGCTGTCAGCTCATACCCCGTATTCTCTCTCTCTCTCTCTCTCTATATATATATATATATATATATATATATATATATATATATATATATATATATATAGGGGCAAGGTAGCCTACTCCATGGAGTAGGTAACTTATCTACTCCATGGGTTAAATGGATGCCATGTGGCACTTTTTAACCGGAGTTAAGACTTTTTCAACTTAGATTCATTCCTCCCAACAATTGTCAAGAAATTTTTTTTAAGAAAAACACATGCCAAGTGGCATTTTTAGCATGCAAAAAAAAAATGTTTTTACGATGCACAGTTTACCGTTAAGTTTGTTACAACTTGATCGGGTTGATTTAGATTTTTTTCTTCGGATTTTTTTTCATAATCTTAATCTATCCATTTTGGATTGACCATACATCAACAAAATATCCGATTAAAAAGTATCATATGGTGTCTATTTAAGCCATGGAGTAGGTAAGTAGTCTACTCCATGGAGTAGGCTACCCTTTCCCATATATATATATATATATATATATATATATATATATATATATATATATATATATATATATATATATATATATATATATATATATATAAAAGGGTAGCCTACTCCATGGAGTAGGCTACTTACCTACTCCATAGGTCAAATGGATGCCACGTGGCACTTTTTAACCGGAGTTAAGACTTTGTCAACTTAGGTTCACCCCTCCCAACAATTGTCAAGGAAAAAAAATTGAGAAAAACACATGCCAAGTGGCGTTGTTAGCTTGCAAAAAAAAATTATTTTTATGATGCACAGTTTACCGTTAAATTTGCTACAACTTGATCGGGTTGATTTTGATTTTTTTCTTCGGATTTTTTTTCATAATCATAATCTATCTATAATGGATTGACCATACATTCACAAAATACCCAATTAAAAAGTGTCATGTGGCATCTATTTAGGCCATGGAGTAGGTAAGTAGCCTACACCATGGAGTAGGCTACCCTTTCCCTATATATATATATATATATATATATATATATATATATACATATATATATATATATATATATATATACATATATATATATATATATACATATATATATATATATATATATATATATACATATATATATATATACATATATATATATATATACATATATATATATATATATATACATATATATATATATATATATATATATATATATATATATATATATATATATATATATATATACATATATATATATATATATATATACATATATATATATATATATATATACATATATATATATATATATATATATATATATATATATATATATATATATATATATATATATATATATATATATATATATATATATATATATATATATATATATATATATATATATATATATATATATATATATATATATATATATATATATATATATATATATATATATATATATATATATATATATATATATATATATATATATATATATATATATATATATATATATATATATATATATATATATATATATATATATATATATATATATATATATATATATATATAGGGGCATGCTATGCTGCGGCATGTGGTAAGTGCGGCACCGCACCGCAGCCGTTTGATGCACGCGCTGCGTCCATCGCATGCATGTAGCGGTGTATCAGACGGTAGCGGTGCGATGCTGCACTTATCGCATGCCGCACTATAGCATTTTTCTCTCTCTCTATAATGCAGCATGCGGCACGTGCGGCATCACATTGCAACCGTCTGATGCACGTGCTGTGTGCATGCGATGCACGCAACGGTGCATCAGATGGCTGCAGTGCGGTGCCGCACTTACCGCATGCCGCATTATAGCATTTCTCTCTCTCTCTCTCTCTCTCTATATATATATATATATATATATATATATATATATATATATATATATATATATATATATATATATATATATATATATATATATATATATATATATATATATATATATATATATATATATATATATATATATATATATATATATATATATAGAGAGAGAGAGAGAGAGAGAGAGAGAGAGAGAGAGAGAGAGAGAGAGAGAGAGAGAAGAGAGAGAGAGAGAGAGAGAGAGAGAGAGAATCCCGGCATATGTAGAGGCCGAAAGACCTCCCTATTTTTTTGCAGAGAGATATGGTAACTGATTGGAGATCGCTGTCTATCATTTATGACAATATGGTGGCCGGTTGAAGATGCTCTTAGGGTGGGTGGAACGAATAATTTGGGGGTAGGGATGACAATGGTGCGGTTTAAAATCGAAAACCACGGTACACCGCACCGTACGGTGTGGTTTTGGTTTGCCAAAATATAAAACCGTCGCGGTGCGGTGCGGTGCGGTTTTCAGGGATGAAACCAGGATTTCATCTTGAGGGGGGGGGGGGGGGGGGGCAAAGCCTGAACAAAATATAATTGTAACGATGATTTTTTTTTTAAGCCTAAAGTGCTGACATATTTGATATTTTCATAGAAATATAAAATCATGGACTCCCAATGGGCCAATGATTGACCATGGATTGGATGGGAACATGGCCATGGATTCATGATTTAAGAACAACAATTCGGTTTTAGGAATTTAAGATTATTAGAATTCAAAAGTCCATTTAAAATTGAAGAAAAGAAAGAGGTGAGAAATGAAATTATAAGAAGAGATCAAATACCAGATGGCTGATGCTTGATGATGGTCACAAAAAAATTAATTAGGATTTGGGCATTTGGGCGGGCTACAAGTCTACAGCCGGCAGCATCCAATTGCATGGATATATATATATATATATATATATATATATATATATATATATATATATATATATATATATATATATATATATATATATATATATATATATATATATAGAGAGAGAGAGAGAGAGAGAGAGAGAGAGAGAGAGAGAGAGAGAGAGAGAAGGTGGGCAACATGAGCAGGGTGGTCCTCCCTTGATTACGGATCCGATCAGACCGATCGGATCATCATGAATTTATATAAAATCATACCGTTTAGACCATTCAAGTGATAAACCACGGTGCTATAAAAAGTTTAGGCCATTCAAGTGATAAACCGTGGTGTCCATCACCGCATGCGTCGGATTATTCATCAACGAATCACAAGGAAGTCTACAGTGACAGAGACAAAATACACATGCACACACGAGGAGCAGCTAGACATACTTAATGCTCGTTTTTGTCTTCCCTAACCACCCATCAACCCTTTGCCCGCCGGCGACGGAGATTCATGGGTAGACCTCGATGACCGACCGAAGGCCCAGAGCCGGCGTTATCTTGTAGTCGGTGAACCCTGCTTCGATGAACATCTTCTTCCACTCCTCTTCATCACGCTCAGCTCCCCCGAACAGCACCATCATCATCACGTCCCAGTGCAGCTGGGTCTCCCTTGACGCATGATGCGAGCCCTTGGATCCGACCACCGTGTCGACGATGATCACCTTGCCGCCTTCCTCCCTACCGGGGATCGCCGCCTTGCACCGCCGCAGGATCTTCACGCAGTCCTCGTCGGACCAGTTGTGCATGACCCACTGCAGTCCTCCCCACCCGTCTCAAACGATCAAAAACTCATCAAATAAAAAATGTGTCCGTTGGGATTCGATCACTCATGTACGTACCTTCAGGAGAACCGCGTTCGCCGGCGGGACGTACTTGAACATATCCCCGGCGACGAAGGCCACGGCCCCGCTCTCATCGGCGGTGGCGACCACGTGAGGGAGGTCCAGCACACTGCACCTCACGTGCGGGAAGGCATCCGAGATGGCCCTGGCGGCGGAGCCGGTGCCTCCCCCGACGTCAACCAGGGACCTCAGCCCCCGGAACACGTCGCCGCACTCCTTGACCAGAACTTCCAGCAAGAAACTCGCGTCGCCGGCCATGCTGGCGTTGAACAGCTCGTTGAAGCCGGGGTTCCTGTTGGCGACGTCCCAGAACCCGCCGCCGTGCGCCTCGGCGAATGGGGTGGGCCCGTCGCCGTCGTCCTTGAGCCACGCGGCCATGGACTGGAACGCGGCCATCTTGATCGGGTCGACCGAGAAGAGCACGTGAGGCGAAAGGCTACGGGCGGTGTCGTTGACGAGGAGGCGCGAGACGGGGGTGAGGGCATATAAGGCGTCGTCACCCTCAGCGGTGGCTCCGCTTGCTTGAGCCGCGAAGATGCCGGAGTGGGTCAGCAGGCGCATGAGGCGGGACAAGTGCGGGGCGTTTGGTGCGTGGGAGGGCGAGGGCGGCCGACAGCTCGGAGAGGGAGATGGGGCCGCCGTGGCGGTGGATGGCGTCGGGTATGCCGAGCTCCACGGCGGACTTGAGAGACATGGAGCCTACGTACTTGAGCATGTGGCTCCATAGCACGGTCTGAGCTTGCAGCAGTTCAGCGGCAGCGCCGCCCTCCCCCCCATCTTCGATTGGCGCCATCAATACTCTTAACGTTTCAGCTGCCCCTCCCTCTCCCTCTTCCCCTCCCCCCTCCCCCCTCCCCCTCCCGGCCCATATATGTACTAAAGAGAACCAATCAATACTCTTAAAGGGAAATAATTGCTTCTGAAGCTGTAGCTAACAACACCATCTCCATGATTCCAAGGAGATCTGAATCTTTAGGAAAACAGGCCTGCTTTCACATCTCCAAAGTCAAACTCATTATTTTATGTAAAGGTCGCTATAACAACTTAGACTATATATATAGATATATACTAGTAATGTCCGTGCCTGTCAGCACGCACATTCAGCTAGGACGTGACAAAAATTTGATGGAGGAGAATATTTTAAAGGTGGCAATAATAATATTTTGAGGGCGGCGACAATTGTCGCCACACCGCTATGGGGGAGGATATCGTGCCGTCGTACGTGACCCTCCTCCAACAGTCGATTGAAGGTTTGACCATTCGGGATGTGGCGCGCTTCGAAGCGCTGAGCTGTAACTTGCTAGGCTGTCACACAAGCACTGTAGAATAGAAAGAATTGACACTGAATGTGGTGACGAAGTTCGGCCGAAGTCTACGTCTTCGTGCGGTAAAACGCAACCTTAGAATCCACAATCTCTGAATGAAGTAGACCTACTCTCGACAGGCCGATGTGTGATTCTTACAAGATAACAGAGGGTGGAGAGAGAATCTGAAAACCAGAAGGCTCGAGGAGTTCTGGAAAACAGAAAGTGGAATTATGGTTTGGATTTTAGGATCTGGATTATTTCACAAGATTGGCTATTTATAGAGATTTGATTTATATGGAATATTCTATGAATAATCTTCAACATATCAGGAGTTTTGGTAAATACCCGGTAGGGGATTCATTAGGTCCTACTACTGCCTCCGTGGGCCCCAGGCAGGACTACGGGTCCCACTGTCATCTCCGTGGGCCTCAGGCAGGGTTGTGTATCCCACAATCGTTTTTGTGGACACCAGGCAGGGCTGCGGGTCCCCACTGTAGGGCGCTAGTCAGATTTTGCACCTACAGTTACCCCCTCCCAGCTGTTAGGATTGATGTGTTCTAAGCTTGTAAAACTTTATGTTTTGATTTAATAAATAATGATTGATAGTTATTATATGAGATGAATATAGGTGCGTGACATAGTTACGTGTTCTTTAAGAACAGAGAGCCATGGTTATATGGTAATCCATTGAGTAGAAGACTGAGTGGATTGGTCCCATATGATCTAAATAAGTTCGCAGCTATGATCAGGTTGGTCGCCTCATTATGATAAGTTATTGGGGATGACAGCTCATGGGATGTCGTCACCATAGTCATCACCAGGCATAGTGTCTGTAGCCGAACGGAACTAACATATTGTATAGATCAGTGACCAAACACTGGTACACTAAGTCGTGTTTCTGTTTAGGGTAAAACGGTCCTAAACCCTGAGGAACCACGTCAGATGGACTAACCAGTTGAGTGGTGCTTTGGTGCATCAATGTGTAAGGATCCGTATGCAGTGATCCAAAACCACGGTGTACTGGGTTATCTGGTTGGCGTCGCATCAGCGTGTCACTCCTGCAGGCCATCCATACCCCTGTCGGAAGATGCGTTCCTTGGTCAGACTTATACTGTACCAAACCCAGGCCTGGTGGTCATCAGTTTGACTGTTGACCGGGTTCGATTACTCGACGGGATAATCAGAGGTACGATGTATAGGTCAACCTGGAAGGAACCAAGTCATATAAGCATTCGAGTCTGACGATATTCTCTACCGCTCGAAGTGCATCATGGCATCAAATGGAGGGACAACGGTTTACCACTACTAAGCGAAGAGTAGGGGTATGACGAAGAACATAGTAAGTCCGGGTGAATTAGAGTGCAGCATGCGTCGCACTCTGGGTGGCCACTGTACATAGGTTAACTCGAGCTTAGAGGATCGATGGTACACCTAGGTAGTGTGTCGATCGAGCTTAAGTTGAAAGCCATGAACCTCGGTCCCCTGATGGTTCTACCTTATCCACATTATGTACGGTTCTTAAACCATCTCCTCGGAACACAGTGAGTAGTAAGAGGAAGAAAGAAGATCGTCTACGATCCGTGTGTACTTGGCACTAGAGCATGGTAGATGCATAACTACATGCGAGTACTAAAGGGGAAGCCCTAAGTGAAACTTCGCAGCATAGGTGCGATGCACCGGGACATGTTGCGAGTTGACTAGTTGACTTTTCTAGGGGCACGCTCTGGTGACCTCAGTTAATAGTGAAGTAATTGGTAAAGATCACTTGAGGAATGGTCGCTAGGTTTCGCACACTAGAAATGGTCAAATTGAGGCATAAGGGTGTTTTGGTAAAAACTCACTCTGATAAACCTCACTTGTGGCCGACCCTAACAGTGGGAGACCATGCAGGGCTGACCCTATATTTGGGGGGATGAGAATCCCCTAGTATTAGGGCCAGCCATAGGGATAGGATTGGGGTTTGAAATGTTCAAATTTAAGTCCTAAAACTGGGGAAAACGGATAAATAGAGGGAGAGATAAAAGGAGATTTTTAGGGAGATTTTTGGGGGATGAACTTATCCCCTTGGAGTCTTATCCAAGGGGGTAGGCCGGCCCTATAAAAGGAGCATGAGGGGGCGGCCATGAGTGCCTCCAAAACCGAACCCCCCTCTCTAATCTCCCTAGTTCTCTCTCCCATCTCTCCCTACTTCCCCGCTTGCGACTTTGTCCTCCTTGCGTGGAGTTTCATAGAAGGAGAAGGGTTGTTCTTCGGAGGCACTCAGAGATCCGAGAGCGATGTACCGTGCATCGTGCGAGATCGGGTGAACAAGAATGCATAATCTCCTGGCATACCATCGACTTCTTTACGGACGATCTTCCGTCTCCATCGACAAAGAAGATAATTCTCCGTGGTTAAAAGATCTGCACGAAGGTATGAACATTCTAACAAGTAGATCTAGCGAGTTATTTGATTTGCATTCATGCTAGATAATCATTACGCTAGATTGTCGTTAGGGTGTTCGATTCACGTACACACACATGCATGCACATATATATTAGTTTCGATGAAAGTTTAAATCATATAACGTGCACCATGAACGATCTTTCGACCGCTTAATCGCTTCCGCTGCGAGCCTCTACCATAGGATTATTTCCAACACCAGCTAGGTAGGTGCTAACATAGCTGGCTGAGATTTTTTGGTACAAAAAACTGGTCGCTCGTTTGCTAACTTCCTGCCCGGGGTCGATCGTCGCACCCACCGACCCCCTATCAGGGGTCGGCCGGGTGTGCGTATGCCGACCCGTTATGCTGGGCTGACTGTCGTCCGTCTACCGACCTTCGGTTAGGGGGTCGACCGTTGCGCTCGCCGTCTCCCTACCAGGGGCTAATCGGGTATGCGTCTGCCGACCCGTTGCGCGCATGGCCGACCGTCATCTGTCTACTGACCCCCTGTTAGGGACCGACCGTCGCACCCGCCGATCCCCAGCTAGGGGCCGGCTGGGTGTCAGTCTGCTAACCCATTGCGTAGGGTCGACCATCGTCCGTTTGTCGACCCCCCAATTAGGGGCCGACCGTTGCTCCCGCCGACCCCCTACCAGGGGCCGACCTGTTGCGCGGGGGACCGACTGTCGTCCGTTTGCCGACCCCTGTTAGGGGTTTATCGTTGTGCGCGCCCGACCCCCTGCCAGGGACCGATCGGGTGTGCGTCTGCCGACCCGTTGTGCCCACCGATTCCAAGGAGATCTGAATATCTAAGAAAACAGACTTGCTTG
The DNA here is from genome assembly GCA_947650365.1 of Chamaelirium japonicum. NCBI lineage: Eukaryota > Viridiplantae > Streptophyta > Magnoliopsida > Liliales > Melanthiaceae > Chamaelirium > Chamaelirium japonicum. Next base: position 66,507,597 of record OX393551.1, on the reverse strand, counting down.
CACATCTCCAAACTCAAACTAATTACTATATGTTAAGGTCACTGTAGTAACTTAGACTATATATATATATATATATATATATATATATATATATATATATATATATATATATATATATATATATAGTCTAAGCGTTGTTGCTGCACCTCAAGCATTTTTTTACCTACCTAGAAGTTTTGGAATTTTATGAAATTTGGTGAGGGTGTTGTCTAGGGTAAGATGATCATCCTCACCAATTTTCATCAAATTCCAAAACTTCTAGGGAGGGCAAATGGTTGAAGCAAAATCAGCCGTCCGCAGTCACCGTTAAAATCTGCAGATTTTGCTTCGACTATTTGACCCCCCTAGATGTTTTAGAATTTGATGAAAATTTGTGAGGATGATCATCTTACCCTAGACAACACCCTCACCAAATTTTATCAAATTCCAAAACTTCTAGGTCGGTAAACAAGCGAGAGGTGCAGCGTTGTTGCTGCACCTCGGGTGCAAGCTCCCCGTCCCCTATATATATATATATAAAGAGAGAGAGAGAGAGAGAGAGAGAGAGAGAGAGAGAGAGAGAGAGAGAGAGAGAGAGAGAGAGAGAGAGAAGAGAGAGAGAGAGAGAGAGAGGAATGTTACAGTGAGCTGTGAGCTGTTGGTTTAGAAAGTGAGCTGCGGGTATTTTGACCCCCCTAGGAGTTTTGGAATTTCATGAAATTTGGTGAGGGTGTTGTATAGGGTAAGGTGATTATCCTCACCAATTTTCATCAAATTCCAAACTTCTATGGGGTTCAAATGGTTGAAGAAAAATATGCCGTCCGCAGTCATCGTTAAAATTTGTAGATTTTGCTTCGATCATTTGACCCCCCTAGAAGATTTGGAATTTGATGACAATTGGTGAGGATGATCATCTTACCCTAGACAACACCCTCACCAAATTTCATCAAATTATAAAAGTTCTAGGGGGGTCAAAATACCCGCAGCTCATTTTCTCCCACCGTAGCTCACTGCTCAACGTAACAGCCCTATATATATATATATATATATATATATATATATATATATATATATATATATATATATATATATATATATATATATATATATATATATATATATATATATATATATATATATATATATATATATATATATATATATATATATATGGGGAGGGATACTCTTACTAATGGAATCTTACTAATGAAAGTTACAAATTGCCTTTTACCTAACCTAAGAGGTTTTAGAATTTGATGAAACTTGGTGGGGATGCTCTCTATGGCAAGTTGATCATCCTCACCAAAAATCATCAAATTCTACAACCTCTAGGGGCATCAAATATGTTATTCAAATTAACGGTTAAAATGAACGGTCGATAAAGCTTCTAACATTTGATGCCCCTAGATGTTATAGAATATGTGATTTTTGGTGAGGATGATCAACTTGCCATAGATAGCATTCCCACCAAGTTTCATCAAATTCTAAAACCTCTAGGGTAGGTAAAAGGTGGTTTGTAACTTCATTAGTAACCATTCCATTAGTAAGCTGACAGCCCATTTTCTGATTTGGGCTGTCAGCTAACAGCCCTCCGATTGCCATCATCAGCCATTCATTTAAAAAAAAAAAAAACACCTTAACCCCTCCCCCCCCATCCCCGATCTGCAGCAGCACCCGGTCCCCCCCATCCCCGATCTACAACCGCCTCACCCCCCGGCAGCTCCGGCGAACCCCGACCGTCGTCGGCGACCCCCCGAACCTCTACGGCGACCCCCCCCCCTTTCCCCGATCTGCAGCAGCACCCCTCCCCCATGCAGGATGTCTGTCTCTCTCCCTGCCGATCGCGAGCAGCCCCTCCGACCACCGATCGCGAGCACCCCCCTCCGGCACCGGCACGGATCCGGCCGGGGTACGGCGCACCGCTGGGGTCGGAGGGGGGCGCAGCGCCAGAGGGGACCGGGGTCGGAGGCGGGCCGCAGCCCCGGAGGGACAGCGCGCAGGGCTGTCGGAGGGGCGCAGCTGCTGGGGTCGGAGGGGACCAGGGTCGGAGGGGGCCGGGCCGGAGTCCCGCGCAGCCGCCGGAGTCGGAGGGGGCCGGGCCCGGAGATGGGCCAAATGCCCCGGAGTTGGAGGGGACCGGCGCGCAGGGCTGTCGGAGGGGGGCGCCACAGCTGCTGGGGGTCGGAGGGGGCCGGGCCGGAGTCCCGCGCAGCCGCCGGAGTCGGAGGGGGCCGGGCTGGAGTCCCGCGCAGCGCCGGAGGGGACCGGGTCTGAGGGGAAGGGGGGCGCAGAGGTCAGGGTCGGGTTTCTTCAGCGAAGGAGAGAGAGAGAGAGAGAGTGTGTGTATAATGGTTTTGTTTCGGTGTTTTTTTGTTTTTTTAAACGGACGGTGGTTGATCAAGATCGGATGACTGTGAGCTGACAGCCCAAATGCCCAAATGAGCTGTCAGCTCATACCCCGTATTCTCTCTCTCTCTCTCTCTCTCTCTCTATATATATATATATATTATATATATATATATATATATATATATATATATATATATATATATATATATATATATATATATATATATATATATATATATATATATATATATATATGTATATGTATAGAGGAATGGGATGCTGCCTATCAAAGCAGCGTTTTTTGCTGATTTGATACATTGTTTGACCATCCTAGAAGTTTTGGAATTGATGAAATTTGGTGAGGGTGTTGTCTAGGGTAAGATGATCATCCTCACAAATTTTCATCAAATTCCAAAACTTCTAAGAGGGTCAAATGGTCGAAGCAAAATCTGCAAAATCTGCAGTCACCGTTAAAATCTGCAGATTTTGCGTTGACCATTTGACCCTCTTCGAAGTTTTGGAATTGATAAAAATTTGTGAGGATGATCATCTTACCCTAGACAACACCCTCACGAAATTTCATCAAATTCCAAAACTTCTAGGATGGTCAAACAATGTATCAAAGCAGCAAAAAACGCTGCTTTGATAGGCAGCATCCCATTCCTCATACATATATATATATATATATATATATATATATATATATATATATATATATATATATATATATATATATATATATATATATATATATATATATATATATATATATATATATATATATACTATATATATATATATATATATATATATATATATATAGAGGAATGATAAGTTGCGGCGTGCGGTGCGTGCGGCGCTGGCCCGCAGCCGTCTGATGGACTGCTGCGGTGCGTGCGATGCACGCAGCAGTGCATCAGACGGCTGCTGCGGTGCGCCGCACGCACCGCACGCCGCATTCTAACACCCCTCTCTCTCTCTCTCTCTCTATATATATATATATATAATATATATATATATATATATATATATATATATATATATATATATATATATATATATATATATATATATATATATATATATATATATATATATATGGGTTTTGTGGGGGGACAAACAATAAGAAACAATTAACGATTGTGATTTAATTCTTTGAGAGGGATAAACCTTAAGAGACAAACCCAACCATTGATTCAAGGCCAAAACAAGTTATAGCTTGACCATGCAAATATGGCAATTCCATCCAAAATTTAATCACCAGCCATGTTGCCAGATCTAGACTAACCCGAAAAAATCACAGCCGTCCATTAAATCATGGTCTCCTCTCATCAGCCTATTTTATCCCGTCCCTATCCCCGACCCATACCCCGACCCCAACCCCCACCTCCACCTTCTCTCTCTCTCTCTCTCTCTCTCTCTCTCTCTCTCTCTCTCTCTCTCTCTCTCTCTCTCTCTCTCTCTCTCTCTCTCTCCGGTGTCCTAGGGCTCAAGTTCCTCACCTCCCCCTCCTCCCCTCTCAAAACCCTGGCCCTCGCCGGCTGGGACCCCTCCAAGCTGGCACGAACCCTAGAATGGGCGACCTCGCAGGCCACCCACCCCCCTCTCCCTGTCCCCATCCTTCGCACCGACATCTCCTTAATTCTCTCTCTCTCTCTCTCTCTCTCACTCTCCCCCCCTCTCTCTCCATCAGTTACGCTCCCCCCTCAACTCGCACGGAGGGCGGTGCCGGGGAGGTGCAGCCGGCGAATCGGTGCCGGATCGGGCTGATCAACGCGGTGGTGCGCCGGTGACAGGGCGTAGGTGCGAAGGGCACCGGCGATCAGGTCGGGTTGCCAACATAGAGAGAAGGAGAGAGAACAGAGGTTTGAGAGAGAGAGGCCGAGCTTCGTCGGTCGTCGGTCGGCCTTGCTACGTGCGATTCTCCTGTGGCCAGGCTGCGTGTGACTCTCTCTTTCTTTCTCTCTGTATGTGTGTGAGGAAACACAATATACAGTGAAATAAAGAGAAAGGAGCTAGAAGAGTATTATTTTCAGATGCAATGTCTGATTTCCTTTCATTGTATTAACCCCTAAATATAGGAGTCTGTAGAGTACATACATGGCAGCTATTCATGGTCCTATACATGGTAAGATGCATGGCCTATACATGGCAGCTATTCATGGTCTTATACATGGTAAGATGTATGGCCCATACATGGTAAGAGGCAAGGCCTATACATAGCAGCTATTCATGGTCTTATACATGGTAAGATGCATGGCCTATTCCTGGTCATTATTGTGCTGATGGCATAGATCTCGCATAGGCCCCCTCAAGCTGACGGCGGGTGATCCCGTAAGGAAAGCTTGTCTCGAAGTCAGAGAAAGCAAGGGCTAGGGAGAGACTTAATAAGGATGTTAGCAACCTTAACTTTGCCAGGTAAATGAGAGATAGTGACTGCACCCCAAAGAACATGAGTTCTGATGAAATGGACATCGATGTCAATGTGCTTAGTCCTGCTATGGAAGACCGAATTTCTGGACATGTGAATCGCGCTAACATTGTTGCAAAGAAGTAGCGGTGGAGCGGGCACGTGAACTCCGAGAAATCGAAGCATATGGATGAACCACAGAACCTCAGAAGTTGTTGAAGCTAACACGTGATACTCAGCCTCCGTACTAGACCGAGAGACAGTAGATTGTTTCTTTGAACCCCAAGAGAGAAGATTTGGCCCCAAGAATACTGCATAACCTGGTGTCGAGCGTCGGGTGTCCGGACAGCTGGTCCAATCCGCATCCGAAAATGCACGGAACTGAAGAGAAGCATCCTTAGAAACTGAAGGCCGAAGGAGAGAGTGCCCTTGACGTAGCTGAAGATCCTCTTGACGGTGGCTAGATGAGAGGAGCATGGCTTTTGCATAAATTGACATACATAATTGACCACATAAGTGAGATCCGGACGAGTCATCATTAAGTATTGAAGGGGGCCAACCATCTGCATGTAGACTGTAGGATCAGGAAGAGGGTCTGGCGCCAAGGAGGAGAGTTGGAGACCGACTTCGAGGGGACTCTTGATGGGTTTGACACCTGAGAGACCAAACCGACGAAGAAGATCAAGGGCATACTGAGTTTGAGAGAGAACAAGTGAGTCATGATCTCGCACGACTTGCATGCCCAAGAAGAAATTAAGAGCTCCCAAGTCTTTCATGTCAAACTCAGAGGAAAGACGTTGAATGATCCAAGAAAGTAAGTGATCATGAGTCCCAGTGATGATAAGGTTGTCCACATAAAGTAACACGAGAATGGTGCAAGTCTTGTGACGCTGTAGGAACAAAGAAGTATCATGAGGATAGTTGATGAATCCAAGAAGGAAGGTAGTGAACCGAGTATACCATGCTTGTGGAGCTTGGTGAAGACCATAAAGCGCCTTGTGCAAGTGACAGACATGATTCGGATGGACTAGATCAACAAACCCGGGCGGTTGCTAGAGGTAGACGACTTCGTTCAGATCCCCATGTAAAAAGGCATTCTTGACGTCTAACTGTCGGAGTGACCAACCACGAGAGAGAGCCAAAGAAAGGATGAGGCGCACAGTCCCGGATTTGACCACGGGACTAAAAGTTTCATCGAAGTCGAAACCCTCTCGCTGATGGAAGCTTTGCAACCAATCGGGCCTTGTAGCGTTCGATGGATCCATCTGCATGATGTTTCAGCTTGTAGACCCACTTACATCCGACAATATTCATGGACAGAGTACGGGGTACAAGGGTCCAGGTTGAGTTACGCTGAAGGGCGCTGCCATAGCCTGTCTCCAGTGAGGATCCATCGTCGCCTGCTTGTATGTAGAGGGTTCAGCCAGATGATCCTTCAAGGCGGAAACAAGCATTAAAGGGATTGGATGGTGAGTTGCAAAGTGGAGCTTTGGACAACGGGTACCATCGCGAGAGCGAGTGACCATCGGGTGCTGAGAGGCCGATGGCGGTGGATTAGAAACGAAGGGTACCTCGAGAACCATGAGCTTGCTGAATAGGAGCATGAGTAGGCCATGGCGGTGGCACCAGAGACATCCCAGCAGGAGCCGTATGCACAGGCGCTGGTGCAAGAGATTCAGATGTAGAAGGTCCATCGATCACCACACCTTCAGTTGGAGAAGACCTAGGAGGTTCAGCAGATTCATGCGGGACAAGATCACAGGCAGCAACAGCTTGTCCAATTGGTGAAGAGACGTCATTTGTGCGGTCCAGGACAGTTGTCGGCAAGTCAGGAAGTGCCTGATCTAGAAATGGCCGGGAGTGAAACACTGGCGAGTTGTTGCTGGAAAGGTCCTGTGAGATTCTTGCAAAAGGAAACAAGGTTTCATCAAATGACACATGCCGCGAGATATATATCTTGCCAGAGGAAGGATCCAAGTACCGGTAACCCTTGTGCTGACCACTGTAACCGATGAAGACGCATTCAAGTGATTTGTAAGCCAGTTTACCACGACCAACGGGAGCAAGGAGTGGAAAACAAGCACAACCAAAAACCCTTAGATGAACATAATTAGGTTTTTGGTCAAAAATAGTCTCGAAGGGAGTCCGCCCATGCAAAGAAGTAGAGGGTAAATGATTTATTAGGTAGACAGCTGTGGCAAAGGCATAATTCCAGAAATGACGAGGAAGAGACCCATGGGCTAAGAGTGTGAGCCCAGTTTCCATGATATGACGGTGCTTGCGTTCAGCAAGACCGTTTTGTTCAGGGGTTCTTGGACAAGACAAAAGATGAACAATGCCTTGAGTTGCAAAGAAGTCACGAAGTTGGTGACTTACGTATTCACCACCAGAGTCAGAATGAACAAATTTAACACGACGATTGAATTGATTGTGACTAATGTTATATACTGGATGAATATGGTTGGGACTTTCGATTTTCGTCGTAAAGGAAAGTACCAAGAGAACCGTGAGCCTTCATCAACAATGATCAAATAGAACCGAAAGCCTTCTATAGAAGGAGAGGGAGCAGGTCCCCACACATCACTATGTAATGTGTGTAGGATATGATCTGTATAATTTGTACGACGAGTGAATGGAAGTTTGAAAGATTTGCCAAGTTTACAACTGCGACAAAAAACTTTATTACTATGACTAGAAAAATTTAAAACAAGGAGCAACTGATTCATAGAAGAGAAGGCAGGGTGGCCTAAACGGGCATGCCACTCTATCTTATTAGCAAGCAAAGCAGAAGAAGAGGTAGACATTGATGAAGTGACTCCAATAGGATATAGCCCACTATGTTTAGGACCCTCCAGTAGAGTCCGACTGCTCCTCAGATCCTTGATGACAAAACCCCAAGGGTAAAACAAAAAGCAACATCATCGGTTGAACATAGCTAGAATAGCCGCGGCCACCATAGGGGAGTGATCCACGCATCGTCATCGGTTGAACATAGCTAGAATAGCCGCGGCCACCATAGGGGAGTGATCCACGGCCCCCATTGCTACGATCCGAGCAACCACCAGAGTTGGTGCGACCTCGACCTCGAGAAGTGAACATGGCCGCAGGAAGATCAGCGGCTACTTTTGTGGATTGAAGACGAAGCTCAAAATCCAGCAGTAGAGCAGTAACCTCATCAATGGGAAGAGGCTCTCGTGAGATGTTGACAATGGCAATAATTGGATCAAATTCAGATCTGAGGCCATGAAGGATCCATGAGATAAGATCATCTTCATCAACTGGTTTGCCGGCACTGGCAAGAATCTGAGCAAGAGATTTGGCCCGGGACACAAAATCAGATATAGAGAGTAGTGGACCTTTGGAGAGTGACTGAAGCTCGGAGCGGAGTTGTTGAACTCGCGAGCGAGTCAAAGTGCCATAGAGAATCTCACGGGTACGCCAGACCTCCGCGGAGGTTGCACATGTACCAACTTGATTGACAGCCGATTCAGAGAGACTATTGGTGAGCCATGCTAGCACCAATTAATCGAGCCGGATCCATTGAGCTACTTCTAACGAGGCATCATCATCGTCAGGTCGAGGAAGAGTTCTGTCAACAAGGCCAATAAGACCATGAGAACGGAGAACTGGAAGAACCTGGGTGCGCCAGGGGAAGTAGTTTGTGAAAAGTAATTTGATGGAGACCTCTTGCTTGATGGCCTTCACCGTTAGGAGATAGGAAGAGATTTCAGAGGTTGCATCGGAAGCCATTAGCTCTGATACCATGTGAGGAAACACATTATACAGTGAAATAGAGAGAAAGGAGCTAGAAGAGTATTATTTTCAGATGCAATGTCTGATTTCCTTTCATTGTATTAACCCCTATATATCGGAGTTTGTAGAGTACATACATGGCTGCTATTCATGGTCCTGTACACGGTAAGATGCATGACCTACACATGGCGCTATTCATGGTCATATACATAGTAAGATGCATGGCCTATACGTGGTAAGAGGCATGGCCTATACATGGCAGCTATTCATGGTCTTATACATGGTAAGATGCATGGCCTATTCATGTTCATTATTATGCTCATGGCATAGATCTCGCACAGTGTGTGTGTGTGTGTGTGTGCAGAGTGGACGGGGACGCTGGTGGCAGCAGCGGTGCTGGGCTTCGAGGCCATGCCGATCGAGGTGGTGGAAGAGGTGGTTTTAGGCTCCTCCCCTCTCTGCTCTCTCTTCAACGTCTTTTCCCCCTCCTCCCTCCAAATTGAGAAGAGGCGCTATAATATACGCCCCAAACACATAAGATATTGTCCGCTTTACCCGTGCCCGCACGAGAACTTCCCAAGGAGGTCACCCATCCTAGTACGCTCTCGCCCGAGCACGCTTAACTACGGAATTCTTACGAAATCCGTAGCGGTGTACGGTTTTAAAATGCGTCTTCTATGTTTGGGAGGAAAAATTATATAAGTAGCTCATGATCTCCTTCTCTCCAAGCGATGTGGGGCTAACTCGTGGCCTTGTACACCTCACCTCACCTCATCCATCTTGACATTCCAGTCTCAGGAGTCATGGCTCTTGGCCTAGTGGATCTTGGTCGTCATAATCCACCCCCCTTAGGGCTATACGTCATCATGTAGAGTTAGACCCTCCCCATCCCGAGGAGAACCAGCTCTGATACTATTTTGTAACATCCTCCCCAAACACACAAGATATTGTCCGCTTTGCCCGTGCCCGCACGAGAACTTCCCAAGGAGGTCACCCATCCTAGTACTGCTCTCGCCCGATCACGCTTAACTACAGAGTTCTTACGAAATCCGTAGCGGCGCACGGTTTTAAAATGCGTCTTCTATGTTTGGAAGAGAAAATTATATACGTAGCTCATGATCTCTTTCTCTTTAGGCGATGTGGGGCTAACTCGTGGCCTTGTACACCTCACCTCACCTCATCCATCTTGACATTCCAGCCTCAGGAGTCTTGGCTCTTGGCCTATTGGATCTTGGTCGTTACAGGCGCTATCGCCATCTTGAAGAAGAAGAGAGTTGGACAACATGTAATGAGACAGAGCTCCCCCTTTCCAATTCTTAATTCCATACATTTCCTCCAATTCATTTTGTTTGTCTTCATCAAAAATTTTAAGAGAAGGGTCGATGCATCTCATCTTTGATGGGTCTCTTTCTGTCTCAATCTAACTTTATTTTCCTTTTATGTTTCATTGTAGTTTCAAACTGCAATCTGAGCCTTCCCAGTGGTGGTGATACACCACCAAGGCAAGCACTATTCAGAGGTGAGATCTTCCTTCAACTCTCTCTCTCTCTCTCATCAGAAAATTTCTGTTTCTTTGCCGAAATTAGTTATTTTTTTCCTTTTGTTTTGATTTTTTTCTTGGTATTCCCTTTTTTTACTCATTGCTAATTTTGTTTCCCTATCATCTGGTCCAACTCATCTGAGTAGCCCGATCAAGCCCCTCGCTATCGACCCCTCATATAGTCATGTTCATTTGATTCATTGAATCTTGATTTATTTTTCATCTTTTTTTTATAGCAATACTTTAATCTGCAACCAAAAACCTGAAATAAAATATATTCATGTTGGTTATTACTATGCATGTATGACCAAAAGTAAACTTTAATCTGATTGCATCTAGATCTTGAGCATGGCGATTCATGTAAGGTCTTGGATTTTGCCTCCAAATTGTAGCATTTCTGGAGTGTTGATAATATGTTTCGTATCACACAATTTTATAGTCCTTGACAACAGGAGAGACGTCGTCTAGATCCAGTGTGCCTCGGGCCGCTGCTGCTACTTCGAGGCCTACACCGTATGTGACCCCTCGAGACTCACGCTCCTCAGTCTCTCTCTCTCTCTCTCTCTCTCTCCCCTTTCTTTTTTCAAGAAATCTGATGTTTTTTTATCTTCCTATTGTTCTTTTTTATTTTTATTTTTTGTTTGGGTACAATCTATTCTTTGATTCCGATTTCATTGGATTTCAGGATATTGAGGTTGCCACGAAATGGCGGTGTTGGAGAACCCTTCGGTTGAGGTTTTCTGTCAATTTTTTCCCTTCTTCTTCCCCTCTCCGTAATCTCTTTTATTGCATTCAGTTTCTGCGGAATTTCCAAATCTTCTTTGAGGGAGACATGATCTCTAGGAGGGCGCTCGCATGGTTGGCCGCTACAACAGTAACCTGTTCGAAGAGGGCGTCAATCCCTACATGATGAGTTCAAACACTAATTAACCACTCTGTTCGCTTCTAGATTTTACTTTTGCATTGCTCTTTTTAATTTGAGGAAATTCGAATTCCTTATAGATTTTTTATTGGATCTGGAGAATAGATATAGCGATACTACTGTAGCTAATTTTTTTGCAGAAGATTTACTTTCGAGTGCTAATTTTTTTAATGTTGCAGAAGATTTTTTTGCGGCCCATCAAAATTAGCACTCAAAGTAGCGATACTACTGTAGAGTGTCTGATTACGTCATTAGTTAAGAGACGTTATCACTGGTTAACAATTGCAGCATGGTTGAGGTTTGATAGCATTTCTTTGTGATATATAAGTTTTTTGTGGTTTTTATTGGATTCTCACGTGGTAAAATCATTATAGAAGTGAACAAATATGTAATGTTGTGTCAAATACCAGTTGTAAGAAAATGAGGAACTTTAATCTCTCTCTCTCTCTCTCTCTCTCTCTCTCTCACCTGAGGTCTGACTGATTTTCTTACTTAGGATTGTTTTCTCTTTTTTGTAACAATCACTATTATAATTTTGTTTTGTTTCTATTTTATTTTGCGAGTTATCGTAAGGTGAAGAAGGTTGTCATTGATAGAAATT